>JAYKKT010000088.1:805000-1282500 GCA_036023115.1 Brasenia schreberi | reverse complement strand
ATATTGAACTGCTAGGTAGCAGGGTGAGAGCTTCGTATAATTCAGAAATTATTTTTAAATTAAGTTTTTTTTAAAGAATTATCAAGAGCTAAAACCAAGCCTTTTCCAACAGTAAGTGGGGTTGTATCCCAAATCCAAAACCATGTTGTTATTAAGAAAAATCCGATTTAGATCTAGTAATGCTTCGACGAAGATCGAGCCAATGCCACCGAATGATTAATTCACCAATGGCTAACTCGCCGAAAAAGTGGGAGTGGGTTTTGGACATCGAACAAACTAAACCCGTTTAGGCTAGTTTAATAACCAAACAAGGTTCCAATTAACGGGGTTGTGTCCCAATTAAAGCTCTCTCTCTCATGTCAAACTCCACTAGACGATTTACATCATCCATACGATCACATGGATGACAAAGACCTTTAACATCCACACAATGATCAATCTCAACATGGGTGCATTAAATGTGATAGTAGGATGGGTATTTTGATCGCCATCATTTGATTGATTGTACGAAAGGTGGTGATGATCAAACAATGTCTTCAATAAAAAGTTGTATAACAACTCTCTCTCTCTATATATATATATAGATGCATGTGTGCACGGAGAACACATCTCACCCCTCTATCTTAAATAATCATTAGTTAAAATTTGAATTTAAAAGAAAAAGATATGTGAATACTTTTTTAGATATATTTTATTGAGATGAATACTTTTCTCTTTTATATATATAATATGTGACTTAGAATATGATAAGAGCTGCTCCGTACTCACTATCTTATGCTTTACAGCAATGGTATAGTATCATTTGTCAAAAGCTATCAGCTGAAAACTCGCTTTTTCAAATGATTCTTGATATAGATCCATTTTCGGCATCATCTTCTTTTGTTAGGCATGAGGAATGCAGCTCTTGGTGCGTTCAAACTTGATACGATTGATTTTATTAGTGGCGTTCTACCAAAATTCCAGAACTTAAGTGGGCTTAGCTTGGAGTTCTAAGGCAGGTTGTTCTTATGGTGGTTTTCCTAGGTTATACAAGAGAGAAAAATTATCAAGAGGCCAATATAGATGCTATCAAGGATATGGCAGTACTTAGGGATGGTAATGGGGTGGGGTACGGGTTCTCTTTTTTCCAATGGTTAATGAGGCTGGTTATATAGGTGAAATAAGTATATATATATATATATAATCAAAGGTGGTTGAAATTTGTTTGGATTTGCTAACACTTAAATATAATTGATAGTATATATATATCAATGTCTCTTCTATATATCAGTGTCTCTTCTACATGAAAAACTCGTATATGCTAGCACATTTAAGTATTAGCAAATCTAAATAATATCGATCATCCATATTTGATGATCGATTGTTGAGATTTGAAATTTAAAAAGAAAAAGTATATGTGAATGAAGTACCTGCAAAATGTATACATAATTTTTACTTTATAGATTCAAATCTCAACTATTCATTATCAAAGATGGATAGTTGAGATTTATTTGGATTTACTAATGCTTTAAGTGGGTTGCATATATCAATGTCTCTCTATACACACATAAAGAGAGAGAGTCCTAAAGGCATGATGTCTTTTAATGTATAATCTTACGTAAACATCTCACCATTCGATTTTTGTGATCAATGGTGAAGATTTATATTAAAAATATTGTTATACTTTAATACTTTACGTTTAATGCACTTTCTATACTAAATACAAAGTAACTCAAATCTCCACGGCTGGTTTTAAAAATAGAATGCAAGATTATATATCAAAAGATATATATATATATATATATATATATATATATATATATATATATATATATATATATATATATATGTGTGTGTGTGTGTGTGTGTGTGTGTGTGTGTGTGTACGCATGTGAGCACACGTGTATCTATATATGCATTATCAGGTCGGGCACCTTATACGGTCCCCAAACCCAAAACCTGATCGGGTGGGGCTTCCCCCTCCACATCTGGGTTGGGGTTGCTTGCTCTGTTCAATATTGTCATGCTTAGCAGTATTCTCGTGCTCTTCATATTTCAGTGAACTTTGATGCTTTAGTTTAATTAGAATCTTCCAATTAGGGGTGGAAGTGGGCCAAGCTGCTCGAGATCATCTCAACGATAACTCCAACTCAAGTGGGCCAAGGTCGAGTTCACTACTAGTTGAGCTCATACAATGGCAACCGAAAAAAGAAAATTAGTGCCACCAGATCCAAGAGCACACCCCAAGATCGAACTCACTACGTTCGAGTGGCTGACCGAGAGGCTGACCGGTGAGCTAAGGTGGAGTTTGATTGCGAGGCCAGAACTATGGAACTAGAACTCTGTCCACCACTAGAGGTGGGCCGCTAATAGGGTAGTCCTCTCTCTTTTTAGTGTGCGTCGAGGCCCTCGTTGGATTATGATAGAAACAAAAGATAGTTCTAGGCCCACAGTCTTAGGCCTCGTAATCAAACACCCCTTAATGCTATGATCTCATTTCTCTTTCTTCTATCATGTAGTTAGGTATGATAAAACCATGTTTCTATCACCCCTAGAGTCCCTGCCATCTTTCTTCAAGAGTTCTCGATCGATGGTTCTATTGATTGTCCAGATTGAACCCACAAGATCCAAATAAAGTCATTGAAAATTGATAGTATGATTGGACCCAAATGGAGTTTTGATTCGGATCCAGAAAGACACTAATAATTCATAATAGATGTTGTTAATATAGTAAGCAACAATGTATTATTACAGAAGCGGCTAGAGGTGACATATATTTCCATCAGATGTTGAGTCCACAGAACCGGTCCGGTGGGTTCAATCAGAACCAAACCGGGTCAGGAACTGAATCTAAAACTGGGGAGGACCCGGTTCAGTCACAGTTCCAGCTTCTAGGACCCTAATCGTGTCTGAACCAAAACCCACAGTTTGAAACTGCCAGCTGCATAATTATTAAATATTTTTTACTAAAAATATATAAAAAAAATTGATATTTTTTCAGTTTCAGATGGTTAAAGACCTAACTCGGATGGTTTCAAACCGACACCAAAATCGGCAGTTTGAAACCGTCATGGAAACCGGCCATGTCTACGTAAAACAGATCAAGAAACCTTACGTACAAAAATACAAACAAATGAGATATTTGAACAAGCTTGAAAGATGGAAACAATCGTAAAAAAAAAAAAATTAAAGTAAGCTCTCTCACACACAGTTCGTGTTGGAATCGTGTCAACAGTCACTCTTCTTCCATGACAGCTTTGGCGTGTATTATAACCCGAGCACCTGAAGGAAGCCTGAAAACCACAAAGAAATGCAAACCCCATGAGTTCTTAGATTAATATAAATATGATTCCAGTATACAGAGGCACCTAGATGGAGCTTCCATGAGGATGTGTAAAAAATTAGATGATAAAAATTATTAAAGCAAAAAAGAAAAAGAACTAAAATAGGGAGTTCGAAGCTAGGTACGCATGCCATAGGTATCGAACTCATGACACACAACTTATGAGCCGAACCCCCTAGCGAGTTGAATCGTTGATCCGAGTTAAGAGTCAATACGACACTAGATAGAGCATGACCATCAAGACTAGATGAAACACAAGTGCAGGTTAAAGGTTGGTGTTAAATTTTTTTTTTTACGAGAGGAGGACGAAGCCTAACACACACACACACACACACATGCACCCTCCGAGAGCCAAACTCCCCACCAGAAGCAACAGCTCTAGAGCGCCCTACCATTGAGCTAACGCTCTTGGTGCAAGATTGGTGTTAATTTTGAACTTGGTATAAACATCGTTTCAACATAATTTTGCAGTAACTAGAAGGCGTAGAGTTTCAAAAGTAGGGTTTAAGTTGGTGGAACAAACTCAACTTTCTTCAGTCTTGATGACCTTTTCCATCTCTTCTTCCCTGAAGGATTCAGACCTTCTTGATGATTTCGACCTGGAGGACGGCCCATCGGTGATGTGCCGGCTGCATCTACGAGTGGTGGCATCGACATTGCACGAGGAAGTCATAGGCGATTTGGTCTGTGCCGCCGTGATCAGCTCCGCCACCGTCTGCTCCTGCTTAGCCTCTGCCTCGCTAGCCCTGCATTCTCATATGTAAAAACTGTAAAGTTCGCACTTGAATCCGGTTCATAGGTCAAGATTCAAACACCCATAGTTCTGTATTGCCAAACATTGGAAATGGCGGCAAAGGACATCACTGCAAGCCTCAGCTCTCCTTTTATTTTGCAATGAGTTCCATCGACTTTCCTAGTTTCTTAAGCTCAAACCTTGTAACTAAACACCCTTTAATTAGAGATGTTCATGCGGTAAGGTAGGAACGGTGATCAAAGTCTCTGTCTCATCTCCATTTCAGAACTTCGTCCCATCCTCGTGTTGGGAACCAAAAATGTCCTATCTGTGTTCTCATGTTCCTACCGATCTTGGTAAAGATCCATAAAAAAAAAGAGAGAGATTCAATCATACGTTATAAATCACTTTTACATATATATAATGAAATCTAACTTATATAACATAAATCTAAAATTGAAAATATTGTTAAAGATGAAACGCAGACAATAACGATGAGTTCATAAATTTAAAAAAACAATACTTTCTTTTTTATATAATTTGATTTTTTAGATGAACCTAACTTTATAAAATCGATGGGAGAAAAGACGGGGGTCATGTTCATGAGGTGAGAACTTCCTGTCTGCATCCTCGTCTCTATTCTTATTCCCTCCATCTTCATCTCATTCCAGTTTTCACTCAAATCTATTTCGTTCCAGATAGGTAGATCGCGTACCATGAACATCCCTACCTCTAATCATCCTAGATATAAAACGGATTTTTTTTTTAACAAAGTACACCCGAGACGAGTCGAACAAAAATTACACGTATTACCTCTCGACATGGTCGGACGAGAATCTCTGGAGAGAGGGCAGCGAATTAACGGTCTCGTTCTGCTTCTTGGTCTCAAGAATGCTGAAGGATTCCTTGTCTTCAAGCTCGAGTACGGTGGGTCTAGGGTTCTCGCAGAGCGAGTCGAGCTCACACATCAAACCAAGATTGGGCTTCGAAGGAAACCGAGCCAAGTCGCCGAACCTCTCACTGTCGCCGGTGAAGACCCGGGTCTGATATGAAGGAACGATGCCAAGGCCGTTGTCCTTGAGGCAGATAGAGACGCAGGAGATAAGTTGCATAAGCAAGTCCGTCACCTTCGGTTTGAACCCATCCCGGTGATCCGCCTCCGATTCTTCCGGTACGACTCGGTGTACCCGCAGTTTCCGATCCGCATTGATCAGAGCCTCCAGCGTCTCGGGCTTCTCCGTCTCGCCGGACGACACCGAGCATGAGGGAGGTTCAGCCCTGACCGGTTCTTTCAGCCCGGCGTATCGGAGGTCGTCCATCGGATCCTCTTGTTCCTCCGTCGATACACCCCGGCTGCACGTTTGCCTGACGGCGGCTTCGTTCGTCTGCGTGGTGGCGTCTGTGGCGTTCGTCCTCGATTTCACTGCCTTGAAGAGCTTGTCTTCCGGTCCGGCATACATTGGGGAAGATGCGGACGACCAAGTGAGCTTTCCGGTGGCCAGAGAAGACGAGGAAGCGGACGCCGGAGAGGAATCGTTTTGTTGTTTCGCCCGGACGAGAGTTGATGGCGTGTTTTGTTGCTGGCGACTTGTCAAGGAGACTATCAACAAGTTTGAAGCGAAAATAAGGATCGCAATATCGATAGATAAACGAACTTAAGTACCAAAATATTTGAAGCTCAAAATGAAGATGGAGATTCAACTCCGAAAAGGTTGAATAGGGTGATCAACTCCGAAAGAAATGCAATTCTTACTGGAAGGAGCAGCGGACCGAATATCTTCTAATAACTCAGACCCCTTCAAAATATACTCGTTTCGATTTGTGTGGTAGATCAGATCGTCTTCACTGAGATCATGCCACACAAACCCGTCCTTATAGCTCCTGATTTTGTTCCACAATGCAAAAAAAGATCAATAATAACTTCAACTTCTCTACTATATAAAGAACAGAATAACAGGAAATTAAAGCCATCGACGAATCGAATTCTCTCACTTATCCTCCGGCCACAGATTATGGGGAACAAAAAAGGAGGCATTCATGATCACCACAGAGAGAGAGAGAGAGAGAGAGAGAGAGAGAGAGAGAGAGAGAGAGAGAGAGAGAGAGAGAGAGAGCTCTAGTGTAGCGTATGTATACCTTTTGCAAGACCACGAGTACAATGAAGGCATCCCTTTCCCTCTCAGAACACTCAGACGCTCTATGAAATCTGAGAACCATGAAAACCAAAACCACCATCAAGAAAGAAGACGATCTAAGCAGAATCCAAGACAAAAGAAAAGAAAGAACCCGCAATCAGAATTTTCACTCGGAGATTCAAGATTCCGCGCTTCACCTCTGAGTAAGAATCCATGAGAAGAAGAAAGAGGGACTTCAATGAAGTGTGGATGCTCGAGATGCCTATTCCTGCACAGGTAGTAAACCACCGGAACTGTCTTCCCGAATTGGTGTGTGTGGGGTCCCTCCGGCGACGCCTTCAATGTCGAAGCCTCCGAACTTCCGCCTTGCGACCGGTGATTCTTCGTTCCCATATCCGTCCCCCTCGCTTGGGGACTCCCAGACATCGTCCAATCCCGGATTCAGCCGACTGCGTCAAGAAGATTCTTCATTCATATTAAATTCAGAAACAGAGGGAGATTTACAAGGTATTTTGTAAATTTACTTATAATTTTCTTAAAGCCCAAAAACCGGGGTTACTTTGCTCGGGAATCTCTTGATCTTAATTGTATGGTTTTGTCTGAAGACCGATCTCTGACTCTCCGTGAGACTCTCATGTGTGCTTTGATGCATGATTTTTTGGATTTAAGATGTGGCAGCCGCATATGAAGTATCTTAATGGTGGAGCTAGAGCTAGTTGGTACCAACTATAATATTTGTTTGTTTGTTTAAAAATAAACCTTTGGCACTGAGTAGGCATGGCCGGTTCTCCTCGAACCAGGAATTGCAATCGAACCGGGACTAAACAGGCTTCATTTTTTAATCGAAACTTTCAGTTCCAGTTTCGGTTTCAAACCATAAAATATAAAAAAAAAGTTTAATATTTAAAAAAAGAATAGAACTGGTGCTTTGAACCACTGATTCCGGTTCATAAAAGGTGGAATCGGGACCAAATCAGAGGGTCCCCGTTTTGATCTCAATTCTGGGTTCGGGTCTTTGCCTAGTAGATAGACGGTCACAAGTTGAAGGTCATAAGTTCAATACCATCTTCGGACCTTACATTGTACTGAAGGTTGATTTAGTACAATACATGTTTGTCATTGCAGCTGGTAGGCAAGAAGGCCGATGTAAGGCTCTGGTTTGATTTATTTCTTAGGTGGTGAGGGAGGAGAGAGTGGCTCTGCTCAAGGTTTTCGCGCGACTCAAAAGGAGGCGATGGTGGAGAAGGTGTGCAAGGTGGTGGAAAATGGTTGGCGAAGAAGGGTGGGAGGAGGAGGCCTAGTTCAAAACATCCAATGACCTGAACCCCTTCTATGGAGTTTGATAACCAAAACAGGATCAGAATCATATCTGGATTTGCATTTTATTTTTCTCTTTTGCTAGGATTGTATTTGATATTTAATCCTGCATTTTGATACCAAATTGGAAGCTTATTAATTAATCTGCATTCGGATACCAAAATGGAAGTGCATCGATTATCGATAAATGCAAGTTTTTGTCATTCAGTGAATCCGAATCCACATCCAGGCCCCAATGTACAACCTATTTGGTTGCAAGAGAAAACCAAAGCCTAACACACACCCCCAAGCATGCACCCTTTGAAAGTCAAACTCTCCACCAGCAACAATGATGCCACTGTTGTTGGGCTAAGGCTCTCTCACCCCCAATATACAAACAATACATATATATATATATATATTGCTATATAATTTGATCCTTATACTTCTTATCGCATTGTAGCCCATTAAAGATGCTCATTTATTTTGGATACTCAAACCCGAACCTAATTAAACTAGACACTCCCAGTCCGGTTAAGGTTTAATTGGGTCTGGTTCTCATGTATTGCCATCTTTGTACGTTTCTAAGTGTGACCTTTCGACCACAAACTTACATGGTTCTATAATCATGTCATGTTTTTGTGTGAAAACTCTTAACAACTTTGCATTGAGTCATGGACACGTGTATATGAGAAAAAGTTTCTTTAATTGCTTTAGTATTTATGTCACGCCTCGGTGTTAGAATCACCCAACGATGCGGACTCGTGACCGACGCTAGGCTGCGCACAACCTAGCAAACCTTTCACCAAGGATGTAGAGGTTCGGCGGAAGCTTAAGACTAATGATTGAGTAGGGTCATTTGGAGATAGGAATGATACTTAAGAATAAATAAGAAAGTAGATTGTATTGATAGCAAATAAATGTGCATGGCCCGCGACACGCTTACAACTCAGATGCGGGAGTCTTCCCTCAAAAAGAGTTTATTGCTAAAGTTGCTAGAGCGTTTCCATGCAGGGGTCTGGTTACACAACCATGGTATAGTTCGTGATCGAAGGGTTACATTTAGTAAGAGTCACGCATTTTGAGTTATAAACATGTTGATAGGACATACATATTTTCTTTTATCAATAAAAGCTACTTTTATTTAAGTTTTTATCATTTTTTTTACACTTTTTGTCTGTGCATCCACTAAGCCTCTACAACAATTAAGCCTCTAAACACGTATTTAGTAAGAAACACTTTATAAATACCAATTTGCATCTGCTAGTCCAATGATGGAAGCATGACATATATTGTTAGAGTGCTTGACCCCGTATCAATTGACTGTAACTCGACCGTGTACTCGTGCAGGTAAGGCCATCAATAAACTTGTCAACATGAGTCTCATTAAAAGATGTGTCAAAGCGTCTCGTGTTCGACACGGTTTATTATGGGTTAATACTAGCTGAGGGTTGCGGGTATGCATGTGCATTGATTGGTTGAGTATATATTGCTTTTATTATGGTTATGAGTATTGAATAGTTAATCATCAACATGTATAAAAGATGTCTGTGGCAGAAATGAAGATGTTGAGATGGATGAGTGGTCATAAAAGAGAAGATCGTATACATAATGAAGTTATTAGAAACAAATTAAGAGTGACACCAATAGATGATAAAATGAGAATATCGTTTAAGATGGTTTGGACATGTAGAAAGAAGATTAAAAGAAGAACATGTAAGAAGATATGAAAAACTAGATTTTAAAAGTATTAAAAGAGGTAGAGGATGACCATAAAAGTGTTAGAAAGAAACAATAAAGAATGATCTAGCTTATTGTGAGTTAACTCCTAACATGACACATGATAGGGCTATGTGGAAACAAAGAATCCATGTAGCCGACCCCGTCTAGTATGAGAAAAGGCTTAATTGTTGTTGTTGTTGTATGCATTTGGTACATAAAAAATATGATGACGCACATTAAATCCACCAAAGCATATATTAATATTGCACTCTGTATTCACAGATTCTATTCAAGGTGACTGAGCTTTTTCGATATTTATGATTGATTCGAGTTTACGCATTCCTACATAAGCTCATTAGAATTCTAACTAAAAGCAAATAATCAACACAATCATTTCCAATCTCACATATCAAAAAGCTACAAGAAACTCACTTATTAATTATACAAGCAAACCAACACTTATTAATTACACAATTGTTTGCAATCGAGTTTTTATCTTGACACAAAACCAACATTGAAGCATGTTTGGAGAGGAGTCTTCTTACATGGTTGCACATATGGATGGTCATCTTTCTGCACACAAGATCTTTTCAAAAGTAGTTATCCTGGCCTATGTCTCGCCATTGTTGGCATACACACTTGTAGGATGCAAGGTCGGAAACACTCAGTTGACTTAGGCATATTGCAATTAATTGCTTGCATACATGATAAAGAGATGGTTTTGTAACTTAAGTAAGATTGGGATCTAAATGACCCCAACCAAAATCCTTTAATGGCACTCCTAAAATGCAATTCTACAATTTTAAAGTTACTGCATGTATTGCATCAAATATAGACCTGAAATTGGCTTCATGATGAGATTAGGAGGATTAATCTAAAAGCTAATTTCTTTAAGAATAAATTTAGGCTACAATTAAGAATCTCAGTAGTCTCAACAACAAAACAAAGTCATACTAATATGTAAGTAAAGTAATTCTAGGACAATATTAATGACAAACTGTAGATGTAAAAATTTTACTCCGAAGTCTATGTAAAAACTTGAAATAAATTTCTCAACCTACTTCGTTCTATGCGCGAGCGTGCCAGCTAGTTTTCAAAACTAGCAAAGTTTGTAAATCTGACTTTGTGGGCAATTGTGGCTAAGCGAGATCTTTTCACCTTAGGCCTTCTTCAACCAATGTTCAAGGGTCAGCCTAAGTGCTTTGAGGATTCATTTATGCAGGTGTGATTTCAAATCCACTTTAAGAAAACTCCGAGAGACTTGATCAAATTCATGCACTAGGCATTTTAAGGACAAATTTTGATAAGTTCTGAAAAACAAAAACTGGTTCTATTTTTAAACATTTCTTTCTAATTTTCTTTCAATAACTTCTGAATCTCTAAAAATCATAAAAATTTTACAGTGATCAGGTACAAATGTGAAGCTTCTGAAACTATTTTTGTTTTATTTTTGGGTATTGTGGTTATTTAGAATTAAATCTAAAAATTGTCTCTGCTCAGATACTCAGAACTGTTCTATCACACAAATATAAAGACTCAAAGAAAGGTCTTTATCTCAGTGCATGGAGCTCTGATTTTTGCGAATTTAGTCTTTTTGGAAGGCTATAGATGTCAGCTTTCCAATGAACTAAGGTTCACTAAAATTGGACCACTATAGATAGATTTATGAGATGATTACTGAGGCTCTATTGCAAGAAATGCAATTTTGACAGAGTTGATTTTGGATTTTCCTAATCTTACACACTTTTAATTACATGATTGCAAGACCCTAAAATTCTTAAAATTTTTATCCTATATGGGCTTATGTATGTAGATGAAGTGTTCCGATTTCAAGTCAATCGGAGCATAAATGAGGACATGAAAAATAAGACATCAGACGTATATAGACATGCTGAAAACATTTTTTTTGTGTTTACAACATACGTGATGCATTCTTCCGAAATTAAATGGCATAATCACAGCAAACTTAAAGTAAATTACTGAATGGAAATGAAAGTAAATATATGTATTAGCTTAAGCATAGAGGGGGTCAGGAGTTTATAGAATATAGAGAGGTAAAATCAATAAAGTAAAAAAGTAGAGTGCATAAGTAGGAAAAGAAATTGACAGCATATCTACTTGCTATTACAATATGAGGAGAGACGAAGTTTCATTAATACAACCCCTTTGTTGAATTAAATATGAAGAAGAGAATTAAGATTATCAAATGAAGGAGAGTACTCACTTACCAACCCTCCAAGGGAAAACGGATACAAGAGGGGAGTATCTCCTTTCTCTCTCTTTTTTTTCTCTCTCTAATTGCAACAACTCATACCTATCCTAGACTCTCTCTCTCTTCACTCTAGCCTTGAGAAGCCTCTCTCTATATGTAAGATTGCTGGAAACGTCTCCCCTTGGCCTCTATTTATACGCCAAGGAGGGGTCTTGCTAGACACTTCTGTGGGGCGGGTTGGGCCCATTGTCTTGCTTCATCTCTTGGCTGGACCAAGACCTTCACATGGGCATATCTTGTGGTCCCATCATAGCATGGACCAGCTCCATGTAGCCCGTTTTGGTCCAACCCAAGTGGGCTTGTTTTAGTCAAAGTGCACCCCTCAATCTTTAAGGCGAGCTCGTCTAGGAAAGGTGTGGTTCCTTGCCTTGATGATCCGACTAGGTGATCTTTTAACCAAGTGAGTCCTTCCCAACCATGGTGTATTCTCTAGTTCTTAGGTAGGTTGGGTTATAGCTAGGTGTGGCCTCGAGTAGGCTAGATTGGTTCGAGCCAAAAAGGAGTCCAATCGGCCAAGGTGGCGTAGGCGAGTTGGGCTAATGTAGTTTGGCTAAGTTGAGTGTGATTCAAAGCAATTCGGTCTAGCCACTACAGTTTGACAAAGGCTAACCCATGGGGCATGGTTACCCAAGGCAAGTTGGGTCTAAGCTTAATCAATTGACATGGGTTGAGTCAACTAGGTTCTATTGGTGAAGCTTTTTACTTGCATTAGTCTTCGATTTTGCCTTTGACGGAGTCGTGCCCTTATTTCTGACTTGGATCTTCTCCTCATCCATATAAATTGAAGTCCTGCTTGATGCTTGCTTTAATTGTAGCCTTGATCATCGCTGATTCATCAGAGAGACGATTTGGCTTTATCCCTGTTTGACTTGGCTTTTCATCTAATCCTTTAACTTTGATTTGAAAATAAGTAAATTTTGTAATTCTAATTTAAAACAAGGGTTTAAAACAATTATTTTTCGAATTGACAAAAATTTATTTAGGGTGTTTACAAAACATACTAATGTACAACTAATGAGAAGGAATGTAGAATTAAATGAATGTTGGCCAAATAGCGACTAGATATAAGGTGAAACTGGAGATAAACATGAATTAAGACTCGATTGCTAGGGTATTAATGAATACTTAATATAAAAGAAGACCAAAATAAAGCTTAAATTAATAAATATGCATATGACAATTAGACAACTATTAAGTAAACATGAATCAAAACTAGTAGCATAACTTACAAAAATTGCTTTGTAGTTGTACATATGTACTAGAATCTATTGAAGAATGAATATGCTGAATTGATGAAAATACTGAATTGATTGTTGTTGCTCAATGGAGTAACAAGTACTAAGCCCCATGCTAGGTCATTAGTCGTCTAATCAAGAAAAGACATTTTTTAATATTTTTTAAAAACTCTAGCTATTTAACGTGTCACAAGAAAAATACTAAGTTCCATTTCAAATATAGCATCTTCTTGATTCGCAATAATGGAAAGGATCCCATCCTAAGTCAAGAAAAGTTGAAGATAAAATCGAATAAAACATACCAAATAAGGTTATAGATGTCATGAAATGTTTTAATATCTATCATAGAAGATATCACATTAATATTTACATAGAACAAACCATACGTTAAAAAAGCTCACCTGATTCAAAGATTGATTGGGTTCTAACTTCAAACAAATTCCAATGAAGAACAAGCAATACAAAAATCGATAAAATTCATGCTGAGAGACCAAAGAGATAAAGATAGTGGATGAGAGATAAACAAAAGAAAGGAGGATGATAGAGGGAAGACGATAGACAGACGGGACGAAAGTGAGAGAACTAGGACACTACTCGTAATCGAATCGGTTTTAAATATCACGAAACCTAAACTGAACTGATTATCGAAATATTATTAAAACATAAACTGAATCCGAACTCTATAGACCCGAACCGAACTTGATATTACGGTTCGGGTTGATTCTGTTTTTCAGTTAATCCCGAAATCTGCTCACCCCTAGTTGTGGTCTCTCTCTCTCTCTCTCTCTCTCTCTCTCTCATGGAGCGCTCGGCTTCCTCGCCACTACGTGTATTGGCGAGGCCGCCTCTCGCTCCCGCTTCATCATCATCTTCTTCTTCTCACGTTTTGCCTTCTGCTTCCAACGTCTCCTCGTCTTCTCCCCTGAACAATGCCAACGATGGTCGCGTCATCGTCATAGGTGTCATTGGTCGAGACGCAGACGAAGCAACGCAATTGATCAACCTAATCCTCGACACCAACGCCTTCGGTTCCGGTAACCAGGACAAGGACATCCGTTGCGGTCTCGGAGACAGTGGGAAGAATCGCGAGGAGTCGATTTCAGATTGGTTTCGAGGCAGAAGGATTAGCTATTTCTTTGATGAAGAGAAGGGGATCGTTTTCTTGCTCTTTGTGACGTCTCCGCGTATCTACGAGTGCGATTCCGCATCGGAGGAACGCGATTCCGATGATCTTCGTGGGGTTCTCACCATGTTCTTGGTTGGTCTTCTTCTTCTCCAATCTTTTGAATCTAGGGCTTTGAGTGTTGCTTTCTAGATAAGGAGCTGTTAGTCTGAGTAGTTTTATGTAGAAATTGGTGATGTCATTCAACGTTCTTAGTGGTGTTTCTAGCTTTAATTGATTTAGAAAGGGTGTCATGAATATAGATGCTTTTGAAATGGCGTTGACTAATAGTTTTGGGTGAAACATGTGTGCCTTTAATGGTGTTGAAAGGAGTTTTGGAGTTTTTATTCAAAAACTTTGTCCGCATCTTTTTGTTTGTAGTTCGGGTTTTCGGTGTTCATGAAGAAATTCACAATCACAGGTTTGTCATGTTATTTTGTTTCTACACGAAGGATCGCGCTTCCATACGAACTTGTTGAAGAAATTCCGACTACTTCAAGCTGCCAAACACGCTTTAAGTCCATTCGTAAAATCGCAAGTTACTCCTTTAACGATCTCCAAGTCGTCATCTTTGTCTTCATCATTGTTGTCGCCATCAACACAATCAAAAAGAGGACGTATTTCTTCTGACAAGTCTCCAAATAGAGGTAGGGCAACGGGGAGCCGGAATCTGTCTTCTGTTTCACTCATGTCAGGTTCATACTCGTCATTGTTTCCAGGGCAATGCACGCCGGTTATTCTTTTCGTCTTTGTTGATGATTTCACCGATGAAGAGAGCTCGGGATTGCATACTGAGAATCAAATAAATGAGTTGTCTACTGGGAATCCTCCTGGATTATTAAGGAGCAATGTGGTTTCGAACCCTTCAAACCCTGTCGTGGTATTGTCTCGCCCTGCAAATAGGAATGAAGGTGGATACAAAAAGAAATTGCAATCGTCTCTCGATACACAGATTAGATTCTTGATTAAGAAGTGTAGGACATTGAGTGGAGGTACCGTGGAAGGAGGCCATTTGGGTTTGAGTGCAAGAGGAATGGGGGCATTGGGTTCTGGAGCTGCAATGGCAGGTGCATTGTTCTCTCTTGATGCTTCGCGGTCAGTGGCTCTTTTAGACAGATCTGCAAACCACAAAGGAGAGTCTTTGAATTTTGTCATAGATCTCATTGAAGAGGTCTTGAATGGGAAGGCCTCCTTGGATGTCCTTCACATTGAGAATAACAGCCAAAACTCAAACAAAGAGGATGTTCAGTTGATTAGGGAGTTCATATATAGGCAGTGTGATATACTTAGAGGCAGAGGAGGGTTAGGTACAAATCCAAGTAGTGGTTCTGCAACTGGTGTTGGTATGGTGGCTGTTGCTGCAGCAGCGGCGGCGGCTTCAGCTGCATCTGGCAATAGTAGCGCTGTTGCAGGTGGTTCAACAAAGCTGGTTTCCAATCCACCGGAGCTTCCAAGCCTTGAGAGCTGGATGTCGGCAACTCAACTTCTTCTAGATGCATTAGTTTCAAGAAGGCACAAGGAAAAGGAGAGTTTTGCTGTAGATCTGGACCATGCACAAGGTGACCTGAATAGATCCACTCAGGCTGATAGGAAGGGACTTTCTTCTAGTGGAACTCATGCAATTCAAGCTGCTATATCATTTCTGGAAAGCAGTAAAGGATTGAATATGAAATTTTCCATTGAATGGTGTCAAAAGGCTCTTCCATCTGCTATGCAGGTCTATATGGAGGGGTTGCCACCTTGTTATCCAACTAAAGTACACGAAGAGCACTTACAAAAGGCCTTATGTGCTTTTTCTTCGATGGTCAAGGGGTCAGCCGTTCAAATATTTTTTGGAAAGTTGAAGAAAGAATGTGATTTCATCTGGAAATCTGGGAGGCAGCTTTGTGATGCCATCAGTTTGACTGGACACCAGTGCATGCACCAAAAACATGATGTTGCGGATAAAGGCATCAGTTTATCTGGAAATTCAACCATCGGTGAGCTTGATGCCAATGCAACTTCAGATGTTTCCATCAAGAAACATTGTAGTGGTTATGTTTTTCTACATGCATGTGCGTGTGGCCGTTCACGGTGCATTCGTGATGATCCTTTTGATTTTGAGAGTGCCAATGTTACTTTCAATCATTTTCCTGACTGTGAAGATGTGGTTTCTTCATTTGCTCTGGTCAATTTTGAGGATGGAGGACCCATCAAGCCTTCAGCATGGCGTCTTATTCGTTTGGGGGCTAGTAGATATTATGAACCTTCAAAAGGTCTTCTCCAAAGCGGATTCTGCAAAAAAATGAAGTTTCTCTCAATGTGCATGATAGTTCCTTCCAAGCATGGTCATGCAAATGGAGTTGCAGTAGAAAATGCAAGGAAAGGATCAAAAGTGGATCCAGCAGTCCCATCTGTTCGTGAAACAACAAGTGATCCTCCATTGCCCGTTAAAGTTCAGAAGAAGGGTGTCAGTAGAGATTCCTCCGGTGATAACAGGATCAGCTTTGGTACAGGACTTCCGGTTCTTGAGATGAAGAAATCTTTTACAGAAGCAGTTACTGGTAAACTGGATTCAGATTCAGCGTTTCCTCCACTTCAACAAAGGAAACGGCTGGTAGCTGGTACGGAGAAGAGTAACAAACAAAGTAGCGAGAAGGTTCAAGGTGGAAACCAAGGAAATGGTGGGAACAACCAGAACTTGAAACAAAATGAGCTGTCGGTTCAAGAAAATCCACAAAGTGATCATAATATCTCCCATATAGAAAAGAGTCCGTTTCTGCGGATAGGAAGCAATGTAGTTCCAGTTATATTGAATGGCAGTAAAAGGATCCAACCCACCACTCCTTCAAAAAGTGCAACTGTCTATGTCGGTTTCGAGCATGAATGCTCTTACGGACACCGTTTTCTACTGTCCACCGAACATTTAGAAGGATTGGGTGCTCCATATTCATCATGTGATGATGCTCAAAACTCTTTTATGGGAAACCTAAATAATCAACCAGCACAAATTACAAAGCAAGGGAAGCTTCACAGGCAAGATAAAGTGCACCCACACACAATAGGGGCAGAAAAACTTGGTGTAAATCGGTCAAAAGAGGGAGTTTCACACCATGACCACCAAAAGGAACAAAGCCAATTATTTATGGTGCATTCAATTCTTTCCGGTACTTGGAAGGACTCTGGTGATGGTCTTCAACATGCTATTCTTAATGATGACAGCCAAGGATATAGTCTTCTGAACACAAATTTGCCCATATATATGAATTGTCCACATTGCAGAGTGGCTAAGCCAAAGAAGGGGTCAAATGTGAAGTTTGCAAGCACAATTTCACAACTTCAACGCATTTTCCTGGTACTGCAATCTCTTCTTAGTTGCCAGTTGAGATATATGTGCCTAAATTGTTGGTTGGCTAATTCTTATTTCTGACACATGCTAAATTTAAAAGTAGTGACCAAACCTGTGTATGTGGATGTGATGCTTTTGGGTAACTGTTTGTGCTTTTGTTCCAGTTAATAAGCTGTAGCTAAGCCTTCCTCATCTCTTGAGAAATCTTTTGAAATTATCGAAAAAAGACGGTCAGGTTGTCTACATGTACTCTTTTCGCCTCTTGCTATTATCTCCCTGTGGTGCTCTCTTCCTTGAACCATTTGTTGATTACTTTTTCCCTAGAGAACTGACTAGGCTACTCAATTTGTTACAAAGGTTTGTTGCATTTACATTTATTATTTGTTTTATTGTGTAGTCGCATTTGTTGCCTGCGTTTAGGATCTTGGTGGAAGACTAAATTGTACCCCCTGCCTGGTCATGTAATGGTGTACTAAGATCATTCTGCATATAAGTAGTTTATCCTGAACATCACCTTATTTTGTCATGGCTTGTTGACAAACTAACCTCCTTGATTAAATTTGGATTTGCTTCTATTCACCATTTCCTTTTTGCAGGTTACTCCTCCATTCCCAACGGTATTGGCTACCTGCCCAATTGTGCAATTTGAGGTATGTGACTTTCATTTTCTATTTCCAGGAACTTTCTTTTTGTAAAAGCATTCCCTCTTAATCCAGAAGTCTCATATTTGAAAGCATCAGGAGGTATCTCGTATACATGCATGCACACACATTTGTCCCTTTTCAGTAAGCTACAGAAATTTTTGGAAAGTGTTCACTGTCGTAGTGAACCACACGACTGATACTATTGAGGGAGGCTATTCAGTAATTTACTTCAAGTTCCAAATTCAATCATTCTTCCTGTTAGTGATAGCTGAGCGTGTTTCATGGTGTTGGTTCTAGGGGTCTTTGCTGCCTGAATCAATTCATGATCATGAAAGTCAATCGCACTTTAGCCTCAGCTCCCAAATTATCTTGCCACCTGAAAGCTTTATGGTTTTGAGGCTGCCATTTATCTACGGAGTGCAACTTTGTGATGGTGGCCACTATCCGCTACAACCGCTTAAACATAAACCTGAATCCACTGCTTGGATTATGAAGGACACTGTGTTGCAGGTTCTATCTAAAGGAAATCATCTGTAAAGAGATGTTTGGTCATGTCTGATTTTAATGAATCTGGACATCATGCTGCTTCTTCCTTCCAAGGGACCCTGGTCAAATGCAGGTTCACGTCAGCTTCAGGTCAGTACTATATCTACCACATTCTCATTTGCACTTCTTGTCGTCAGGTCGCAAAGATTATGATTTTGCTTCTCTGGCTACTGTGGTTGCAATATTTAATGACACCTTCGAAAGCCAAAGGTCTTTTTCTTCATTTTTGTCCACTATGCTTACAAATTGAATACAGCACGATTTTGCTGACTTCGGACAAAATGTATGGCTGAAACCCGGCTTTTATTCCTCATGCTTGCACCAAGTGCCCTTCTCGGAGAGGCATTTCAAGCATGTCGGTGTGGCAACATCATGAGAAATTCCTTTTTAAGTTGACAGTACTGAGTCATAGCTCAATACCCTACAAATGCGAGGATTTATTGATTGAAGTCTCTTCGAACAAAATCCTGATATACTGTGCTATAATTTCCATGTTTGATTTGAAGTGGACAAACACATACATGCAAGGAGACATGGTTGCATCAATACAATGCACATGAATGCACGAATTGGACATACATAGTTGATATTCGTCCATGTGAATTTATTTTTGCGGTAAGTGATAATTCTGTGCAATGTGATCTAAATTCTTCTGCTCTTGGGAAGAAATTTTGATGTACCATCAATAGAAATTACATTTGCAAGCTGTAATTACTGGGGCAGCTTGTGGCCTGTGTGCTGCAGTGTCATTATTCTTGATCGTACACAATTTATTTGTGCTGGAATCATTCTCTTCTAAACGTGTCACCCTCTCGGTTTAGAGACTCGGAATGATGGTGTGAAGGATTTCTTTTAGCTGAGGTCAAGCATGTAGCATGTTTTCTCACCATCTCCAGTACCCGTTTTCAGGGTGTATCGAGTGACTGCTTTGCGAAGACTATTGCTGCAGCTTATGATTCGATGACCAGAATGTAGCAAAGGCATACACTGCGTGAGAAAATTGTATAGCGGAGACTCTGATGAGAACGCTTCCAGCATCCAAAAGGTAGCTCAAGCGCAACCCAGTGGTTTGGCATTTTTATTCCGAGTTGGACTTGCCTTTGCTAGGT
The DNA here is from genome assembly GCA_036023115.1 of Brasenia schreberi. NCBI lineage: Eukaryota > Viridiplantae > Streptophyta > Magnoliopsida > Nymphaeales > Cabombaceae > Brasenia > Brasenia schreberi. The sequence continues at coordinate 1,262,996 of JAYKKT010000088.1, read as the reverse complement.
CAAGAAAAAGAAGATGAAGCTTCTCTTAATTTGAGAATTTGGTGTTCCACATGGTATTGGTGGATGGCGCATGAGGATTTGGTGTTCTGCAGAGTATTTGTGAGTGCCGCAGCTCACTTGTTAGAGTTATGCAAGTATGACACATGGTAGATCGTAATGGCGATTGATTGATGTACCCGACCTGACTTCGTGTGTGAAAAGGTTTATCTTTGTTTTTGGTTGGCTCACCCAGTTTGTTCATGGAGATGTTTAACCATTGCAGCGGCAGAAACTTTGGCAGATGAAATCACAGAAGTAAGCTATCCAGATCAACTGCAACTGGTTCTCGAGGAGATTCAAACGCGCATCGCCTTTATGGAAACCTGAGACTCCAGCAAATGGTAATCCATTTCCTCAGGCAAATGCTGATTCTACCAGCCCTTTGTCTAGTTATACTCAATTCCAAAGTTTGAGCTGTTCGCTTGTGTTTCTGGAATGAGAACATTGACACTAACCAGATTATCAAGTTCTACATTTTATTTTTGATGGGATTATACAAGAGTTTAAATGCCCAAATTTGTATAGAAAAAGCTTTAGAAGACTATTTGCTGATGTTTGCTCGTATAGTGGGTATCTTCCACGGCATTTGCAGTTTCAAATGACTGTAGGTGTGTGTGTGTGTGTTTGGGTTACAAAAAGAGGCCGAAGCCCGACACACCCACACATGCACCCTCTGGGAGACTCCCCACCAACAGCAAGGGTGCTAGAGCGCCCTGCCATTGAGCTAACACTCTGGGTGCAGGCGTGTGTGGTTTAGATGCCCAAAAGTAATTGTTGAACAGAAAAGATAAGCGGGCGCCACCTCTTTTGCAACAAAACTCCAGTGGAGGCCTTCTTGACCAGGGGGAGTCCTGGTTTGGTGCCCAGTTCGATTCCATTATCTTCTTTTCGGTGAGAAAAAAAGAACTTCCTGTTTTTCTGAGGATCTTCTCAAATAATCATCATATAAAAATGAAAATATTGGAAACTTGTGTAAATGCATTAGCGGTGCCTTTCTAACAGGAGTATAAGCTAGGATGGACCTAAAGTAAGTGATGCTTGTCTAAGTGATAAGTTACATGTTTTGGCACTTTAGAGCGTTACCTGGCAGGGGTCTCAACTCACAAGATGCAGGTCGTGAGTTTGATACGTGGGGTGGGCTTTAGCCTCCCCATTTGTAACCAAAGGAAAAAAAAAAGATTTTGTGCAAGTTGCATTAGGAAAATAGTTCTCTTAAAGTATAGATAGAAGAAATGATATTGGGGGATTATTGAATGGCGTAGGTTGTTGCATAGATCATGGGTTATGGGGTTACATATTTCTGGATCGGATCCTTTTGAACATTTTGCAACCCGTATTCAAAGGGGGGAGGGGGGGTATTCTAAATAATGCCCTAACTGGGTTTATTGATAAAAAAAATAGCTAATTGCAGAGCATGCCCATCTCGAATAGGGAGAAGATGCCCTTTTTCTTCTTCTCCTTCTCCTCCTCCTCCTTGATCATCATATGTCATCACCCGGCTGCTATTTCACTCCCCTCCATCCTTGATCTCCTCGCTAATATATAAATTGGTATATGCTAACACGCCTAGGTATAGCAGTACCAAAGAAAAAGATTAATGAGTAAAAAGCATCTCTTAACTGCATAACCTATTAAAGGGACAACTCCGCTGTAGCACACGAGGCACTAGTCCACGTGACGGATCTAAAATTTTTTGTGGGTGGGACGAACTGCCTATTCAAGGATTTGAAGTGGAGCAAACTCTGTATAGTGGTCATGGATTGATTAACAAGACCTCCCGCTTACTAAACGGGTGCTCTAACCAACTGAGCTTACCATCTTTGTTCTACTGATTTTTGAACCGATCAACCGAGTGAGGGTAAAACGGAAAGGCTTCCTCCACCAAACATCGACGATGTATGAGCTATACTTCAAACGACCATGACCTATCCATCCATATTGCCACAAAGATGATCCGTGCCTTTCAACCTATTTTAGGGTGATCCCGAAATAAAAAAAATTCTACTCTGCCATCATTTATGGTCCATCAGGCATATAAGAAAATAAATTGTTTTATAGATGTGAAATACAAATATGCCTCACTCGAAAAATTTTAGAGGATTATAAGAAAACAAAAAAAAGTGAAAAAAAACCGTTAGTGAAGTAAAAGGTAAAATTTGAGAGGATTTATATAAAAAGTTGAACTCAAAAGAAAGTCAAAAAGATATTTTTAGAATAGTTAAGGGTAGAGATAAGAAAACTAAGGATCTTACTTTTGTTAGATGCATCAAAGATGAGGATAAGAAGATTCTAGTGACGAAGGATGATATCAAAAAAAGATGAAAGAATTATTTTTATAAACTTTTTAATGAAAATATAAATATTAGTATAAACTTAAGAGAGTTAGTGAAATAAAAAATATATATAAACCACAATATCTAGCGGTGTATTCAAAAGAATGAAGTTAAAGAAACTCTTAAATATATGAAGGTTGGTAAATATGTAAAATCATTACAAAATATTTCTATAGAAGTATGGAAAATCGTAGGATAGGAACTCACTTGACTCATAAGACTATTTAATGAAATATGGAGAATCCAAAAGGTGTTTGAGGAATGAAGAGCGAGTACACTTATACCAATATATAAGAACAAGGGAGAGATTTAGAATTGTGCGAATTATCGAGGTATCGGCTTAATAAGTTATACTATAAAATTATTAGAAAGAATTATCGAACATAGGTTAAGATAAATATCGAGTACAATAGAGAACCAATTTGAATTGCCCGATAGATCTACTATTGAAGCGATTCATCCATTGAGACATTTTATGAAACATTTTATAGCAAAAAAAAAACCTTTACATGATATTTATTGATTTAGAAAAAACTTATGATAGAGTGCCGAAAGATGTTCTTTGGAGAACCTTAGAAAAATAGGTATCCCATTGACATACATAAATCTTATACGAGACATGTACGATAGTGCAAAAACATGTGTGAAGAGATAAACCGAGTTGACTCACAATACTATTTAATGAAATAAAGAGAATCCAAAAGGTATCAAAGGAATGGAAAGCGAATACACTTATGTTCATATATAAGAACAAGAAAGACATTGAGAATTGTGCAAATTACTAGGTATCAAGTTAATAAGCCATACTATGAAATTATGGGAAAGAATTATCAAACGTAGGTTAAGATAAATATTGAATACAATAGAGAACTAATTTGGATTCATGTTCACCTATTGAGACGTCTTATGAAACATTTTATAGCAAAAAAAAAACCTTCACATAATATTTATTGATCTAGAAAAATCTTACATAAGGTGTCGAGAGATGTTCTTTGGAGAACCTTAGAAAAAAGGTCTCTCATTGATATAAATAAATATTATACAAGACATGTACGATGGTGCAAAAACATGTGTGGAGAATGGAGCTCATTTGACTCACAGGACTATTTAATGAAATATATACAATAAAAAAGGTACTTGAGGATTGGAGAGCGAGTACACTTATACCCATATATAAAAATAAGGAAGACATTGAGAATTGTGCAAATGATCAAGTATGAAGTTAACGAGTCATACTATGAAATTATGTAAAAGAATTATCGAACGTATGTTAAGATAAATATCGAGAACAATAAAGAACAATTTGAGACGTCTTATGAAACATTTTATAACAAAAAAAACCTTCACATGATATTTATTGATATAGAAAATGCTTATGATTGGGTGTCGAGATACGTTCTTTGGAGAACCTTGGAAAAAAAAGTATTCCATTGACATAAATAAATCTTATTTAATGAAAAAACGTGTGTGAAAAGTTGAACTCACTTGACTCATAAGACTATTTAATGAAATATGAAGAATCCAAAAGGATAATTTTGGTAATTTTAACTTATTATGATTTGGATTCACTAAGAATTTTTTTTTAAAATGAAGATTTAGATGAAATCTCATACATATAACAACCAAAATGATACAATGTTATAGGCCAAGAGGATAAAATATATAGGTTGAAAAAAATACCTATATGACCGTAAATAATCACTTCGTCAATGATATTTGACTTTTCAAAATGTCATAATTGAACTTGGGTTTGTCACTAATGAACTTGATCACTTTGTATATGTTTGGAACAATGAGAGCTACTTTGTCACTATATCATTATATGTAGATGATATATTATTGACTGAGAATGACAATGAGATGATTATCAAAAGCAAGTCATGATTAAACTCAAAGTTTGAAACTAACGATATGGGAGATGTATCATATAAATTGGGTATAAATATTTCTCGAGATAGGGAATCTAAATTTTTATATTTAAGTAAAGAGAGAGATATAGATTATATTCTCAAAAAGTTTAAAATGGGTGAATGTAAGCCTCTGACTATACACATTGTGAAATGAGTGAAATTGAATAAGGTTGATTGTCCTAGTAAGAGAGATAACAAGCCTAATGTTCCTTATGTAGAAGTTGTTGATAATTTAATGTATGTTATGTTGTGTACAAGATCTTATTTCAACTTAACTGTTGGTCTTGTAAATATATATCAAAATAATCCTAATTGACAACATTGGATAATTATGAAAATGATTCTAAGATATCTTAAGAACAAAAGACTTAAAACTATGTTTTTAAATAGATGAACTGAAAGTGGTAGGATACTTATATACTGACTTTACCGAGAACAAAGATAATAACAAATTAACATCTGGACAAATATTTTTATTTAGAGGTGGAGTTGTTTTTTGGGTTTATAAGAAATAGGGTTGTGGAGCATTGAATACACAAGAAGCTGATTTTGTGTCTTGCTGTATGATTGCAACGAGTGTCATTTAGATAAGCCGCTTTATACGTGATTTGAAATTGGATATAGCAAATGGGCCAATTGTCATTTATTGTTACAACAATTTAGCAATTACTTTGATTAAGAGTGAATCTGATGGTTATCGAAGAAAGCATATAATGATTAAGTACCATTATATCCATGATATGGTTAAAAGAAATGAGATTTTCATATCATATATTCCAACTAATAATATGTTAGCATACCCCTTGATCAAATTCATAACAGAGTATCTTTTCTCAAAGCATGTTGCAAACATGAGTTTGAGATTTGTTTGAACTGGATTAAATTACTAGATGATGGTTGCTGTGTAGTAAAAAATGTGTTTGTATAAAAAAAAATCATACAATGTGTGTCATTTGCAATTTCACTTACAATCATAGCTTACACAACTTGAAAAATCCATAAAAGTGAGGTAAAACTAGTGTTTAATAAACCTTGGTTCAAATAACTAAGTGGGAGGCCATATTTAACCATTTTCGGCAGTAAATATAATACGAAAAAACAAGGTATCTTTCCGGATTCGATGACACCTTACGGAAAGACTTATAATGGAAAACACGAGGTTTTTCAAAATACTGTACAATAGAAAATGTAGAAAAACAGACAAAAAGAAAATACAGATCTTCCCTGCATACCCGTGAATCTAGTTCTTCCCTTCCTCTACTTCTGTTTTTGATGTGTCTTCTTCGGCCCCTTCCACCCTCCTCTCCTCTCCGTGGCAAGGACTTCGACGAGGGTCGTGCAGACGTAAAGCAACCCATCACCCTGTCCGATCCTTGGGCCTTCTATATGCGCCCCCCATAGACAGGCGACACCGCCGACGACGTGCAACACGCCGGAACCAGCGAAATCTACCGCACCGGTGCTGAAGAGGTGGCCATCGGTCCGAAACGAACTAGCCCAGCCATCGTTGGACCAGAACCAGTGAGAGGACACCGGGTAGACGAAGCCGGTTAGGAAGGCAGAGTAGATGAGGTAGGCGAGGCGACGAACTGGGTCCGCTCGATGATGGAGCCGCTGGTGATGCCAGCGGCGGCGATCGCTAAAGCCCATTGATAGAGGAAGTTGCTGTAGTCATAGCTGGTGTCCGGGAAGACCTTTAGGCCGAACTAGTGCTTGCCGATGAAGCCATTGCTAGGGGAGCCGAAGCCATTGCTAGTCGAGCACGTTGGTCAGCATGATGTTCATGCTGTTCTTGGCGCGGACTGAGACGGCGCAGAGCATCGGGAAACCCAGTTGCATGACGAATACCAGGTAGGCTGAGAAGAGTAGATATGTATTGTTGACGGCGTAGAAGGTGGCCTTATAATCGTTTTCCATGGTCCGGCAGATGTATGAGGCTGCGTCGGCGCCACTGCCACCGCCACCGGTGAGGTTCCCGAGAACGGCCGCTAGGTCGTCCACTGAACAGTTTGTGGTAGCCATCGTCTTCCTCCGAGAATGAGAGACTGATAGAGGGAAATTAATTGAAAAGTTGGATTTTCACCCCAGTTACTGTTAGCTTCTTTTGATTTCTATTGGTCACTCCTTTTGCATTTTAGAGTAAAGAAATTACGAAAACCTTATGCAGTGTCGTGCTGTGGTTAGGTAAAAAGGAGATCCGCTCTCAAAGGGGAGCAGGGAGACTATACTTGGTGTTTGGAATTTGGATCCACCGCTTATCCAGATCTTGTATCTGGATAAATGGTGTACTTCAGTCACCCGTTTATATGTGACTATATATATGCTAGCAAGACATCTTAACCCCAATGAAAGTTGGGTGAAATATTCTATATTTTTACTTGATTGTGATCAAGTCAATTTTTTTACTGAAGATTATTTGTGGAAGGCTACTTTTTCAACTGTAAACGCACTTCGTTCTGACCTCAGTTCATCCTAATGTTATTCATGTTTGGCTTGGCCAAACAAAAGCAACAAGATCTTGATGTAATGAGCAGGCTACCCCTTACCGCAAGAGAAAACCATAGTTTTTGAGTGCCCATTCCACACACACACACACACATATATATATATATAGAGAGAGAGAGAGGGAGAGAGGGAGAGTATAGATTTAAAGAACCCACAAAATAGAAAACCTAAGGAACCCATCATATCAACCATTCGATTAGTATGATTACAGTAGATATTTTAATTAAAAATATCATTTTACTTGTTGAATGATTGTGATGAGTTCCTTGCGGTTTCTCTAAATCTAGATTCTCTCTCTCTCTCTCTCTCTCTCTATATATATATATATATATATATATATATATATATATATATATATATATATATATATATGTATATATACTTTGTATGTTTGTGTCGGTAGATGCAGATATGAAGAGTCAACAGAACATAAATGTGTGGGAAACAGTCAGTTCTATGGAAAGAGACAAAGTTGGTAACTTTGTAAAACACGGCACAATGGTTTCAATGTATCAAACATTATTTTGCCAATAATATGTTGGATAAACATCAGTAATTCTTATTATTTATGATGCTTTAAGAATTGCTGATATAGATCCGTAAAGTGAAAATATTCTTGACGGGGAGGTCCTAAGAAAAGAATATCCGGAGAGAGAGAGAGAGAGAGAGAGAGAGAGAGAGAGAGAGAGAGAGAGAGAGAGAGAGAGAGAGAGAGAGATGACATTCATCAGAAACATAGCTTTCGATCTTCCAATCAACTACCATGGAAGTTTCGTCGAGTGATGATGGAATGCTCTCAGGGCGAACGAAACAACAGGAGTCCAGGAAACATACGCATCCATTTATAAAAGACAACTGGTTGTGCCAGCAGTTAACAGTATATACCATACACTAGACTTTTGATTTAATCAAAACACAAGATCTTCAACTTATGCCAACAAGATGAAATTCGGGTTCTAACCCAGTAGGAACTGCTAAGGTGGAATCCATTTCCCTGACTTGAATTCCTTGTAAAAGGAAGAACGTGTAGATACAACATAAAATACTGCATGGAGGAGGAGAAATAATGTTAAAAATATGAATTACAAAAATAGAAGTAAGAGACGCTGAGTGAATTGTACCTGGGATTCCAGGAATAATGTAGTTATCGTCCTGTAGAACATCAAGCAGTGCTTTTTTCTCATTCACCTTGTTCCATTTGACATGGCCTTTGTAACAAGCACGACAACAAAGAATGATATCAGTGGATTACCATTTTTTTTTGAAATGGTAATTCATCATTATGGACGCATTGTACCAAGCAAGCCTATTGGAAAGTTTATTTCTAATCAAAGAGGAATATGGAACAAATCCAGATTTATCAAGTGTTGTTTTTTATCCCAGCATGAGAAGCACATATCTGATTTTCAGTTAAAAATTAACAAGTTCACACTTCTCATGCTTTCTTTTATACAAGAACAACAACAAAAAATCTCGCACATGGTGACAATTTTGATTCCAGGTTCTGCTGGGCATTGTCATTCAAAAACCCTGATGTACAAGCCTCTATATTGAGGTTGCACTGAACTGAACGCATGCCTAATCTCATCCAAAACTTCTTTTGAAGTTCTTAATTATCTTCACTAATACTAATAGCTTCACACAGTTCACAACTTGTATTTTGCCAACAACTTAAAGGCCACCAATATTGGGCATATAAACTAAACATAATCGTTCTACACTGGAACTCAACATTACGAAACCACAATATTTAAGAAGCAAAAGGTAAGATCCATCAACAATCTTGACTCTTTTGTTTTAGAATGTTACAACTGGCAAGAACCTTGTTTCCCTGGGGAATCATTGTTGTTATTCTTGCCCAGTATTCACTTCCCGCTTGCTATATTCCCCCAAAGTTTTCAACACATGAATTGCTTTTCAGATTATCATACTGCTTCACTATTCTAATTCTAGCTCTAGTAATTATGTTGGGCATGCCAAGTTGTTATATGACAAGTTTCTTCACCACTAATCATTTCTGAAGTTACAAAGTTCCCTCTGTAGAGACATGAAAGGTGGTTGCCAGGCAAAACTTGAAGCTATCAAGCACCTCAGTCCTAGTCGCCCAAACACCTCATTTATTCGTCCAAATTAGTTCCTTAGAGCAAATCCTGCAGGCCATGCTTGTCTCACACTGCCAACTTTTCATGTGAAGCATGGAAGAAGGCTTCTATGCATGTTTTATGTTATACAAAAACTTATCTTTGTTCTATGCTGTGGACGGTGTGCATAGAAGGATACTGATTAGAAATGCATAAACTAAATGGAGTTGGTGGCTTTTATGTGTAGTTTAGAAACAGCTAGTAGTATTTGACTGTTGCGTCTCTGCTAATCTCTAGGGAGGCATACCCTCCAACCTATGAGAAACTTTAGATAAAGTTTTTTATTACATGAAACTATCACAAAAGAATTGTTCGCATATGAAGCTAAATTCATTGAAAGTGGCAGTATGAAAAAAATTTCACTGTTATAAATCATTATACTAAATCTCCCTTGCTACTTTCGGTTCAACATAATTAGAAAGCAAAACCTTGTGACATTATGAAAGTACAAGTATATCATATATTACCATTCGAATGAAAATACCACTAGAATCTTGAATTGAACACTAGTTTTACAATAAGAAAATCCAATATCAATTAAAGCTCAGTGATGGATTCTTGTAGACTTGGCTACCTGAAGTGTTCCTCTGATGAAGGCCGAGGTCATCTTCCTTGTCATCTTCATTAGTTTCTGAAAGAGCACCAGTGGTGCCCTCTAACATATGCCTCAGAATTACTTTTCTTGGTAACACAAACCCCGAATCAGCCTGTAGGCCCAATAACAAAAAGATATAGGAGATTAAAGAACAAAAACTAAAAGCAAGTACAGGACATGTCCAGGCATGTGATACACACGTGTGTGTGTGCCTCCTAAACATCCTAACCCTAAACCCATCCTAAACAGCCTTAACACGGGAACTTATACCCCGTTTTCCCTTTGCTGCTTAGTGGCAAACATGCATTAGATTGTCTTTGCCATGCTTGAATGTGTCCACAGAGAGGTTGAATTTGAAAAACAACGGTGCATGGTTTCTCATTTAGTTGCTTTCATTAACACATCTACACACTCAAATCGAGCAAAAAGATCAAATCAGAGATTCATATTGCATTAAAACTTGGCAAAAAAAAATTTATTATCAAACTGGTTCCGAGCATGTGTCGTGACCAACATGTGACAATGAATATTTCATATTAATTAAATCAAGCAAAGAAACACATCCATTTCAGTTATGAAAGTGTTTAGGACATTTTAGGACCTACTAGTAAGCAAATAATCAAAATGATCACAAAGAGTGCCAGAACTTCCTTTCAATTCTCTATCTACCCTTTGATATCCTATAGCCTAGCTACCAACGTTAATAAACAACCAAATCAAGCATACCTGATAATAAAGTTCAATGGCTTCACGAGTGTAAGAACATGCATGATCCCAAGGCAAAGGTGGACCCTCTGAGTACATGTTTGGAAAATAAGGATAGAACAAACTGTTTTGATATGATAAAAAGTGACAAGAATGGAATAAAAGTAAAAGAAAATAAATATTGAACATAACAAACGGATATCATGTCAAGATGAGCAGAAAATGCATCTGTTTCACAGAACTCTTCTATAAAATCGCTGGACATAACTTCTGCATAAAGAAGAAGAACCGGCCAGTGGAGAACGTTGTTATCCAATCTGGGTTTCCTGATTCCTGTAAGTTCTTGATACATTGGCTTTCCAATTTTCAAATGCCTACTCTCGAAGGCACAAACAAGATCCTGCATAATAGAAGCTGAACTGTGTTATGGTCCACAAAAACTAACAAACCGTTGATGAAGTTAGTTGTGGTTAACCTTAGCAGTGTCCACAGCCCTAGAAACTTGAGCATGGCGTTTGTCATCTTCTACTTGTTTCAGCTCAATCTGTTTCAGCAACCTCTTTATATCTTCATTAGTCGGGAGTTCTTGAAGACCTCTTTGACAAAATGATGCTGCTTCCACCAACAAACCTAAAGAGAAAGCAGCTTTTGCTGCTCGATAATAAGCCTAGATTTGTAAAATCAAATACATTGTGTACTCAGTTAGGTTGCAATTACAGACATTAGACAATGAAAAGGTTGTTTCAACAGAATTTTCTTCAGTTGAATGATAAAAAGTCAAAACCTCACAAGTATAATTATGACAATATCTGGCTTCTAATGACCTCATGTTACAAAACAAATTGTCCTATGAGAAAAACTTTGAAATGAAACTTAAGGTTATGGGGTTGTTTCTACCTTCACATTTGTTGCACATAACTTTATTGCATCTTCAGCATCTGTAAGTGCACGCCTATAGTTACCAAGAAGTAAATTAACATGAGCCCGATTAGAATAAAGAATTGAATTCTCAGAGTCACTCAAAATCTTCTGATTTATGGCTCTCGTATAGCAGCCAATAGCATCAGAATAATGCTTTTTTCCCATCTTCACATATTGGTTTCCCTTTTCCTGCAAGGACAACCAAACTTGTAAATACTTGCACCGACAATCTTCAGAAGAGTTCAAAAGTGGGGCCACAAAAGAAGCTCAAACAATTTTAATTATTTTTATACTAAGGTTGGCACCAACTGATTCGGCTAGGAGCAAAGTGCTGGAAACAACATTTTCACTTGGAAAATCAATATAGTTGAAAGCTAGATTTGGTGTCGAGAAATCAGTGAGTTAATTAAGAGAAGAAAATAACAAACAAGATGTAGAAATGAATCAAACAATACTGTCTAAAGAAATGAAAAGAGCATATGCTGGTATTATCAAGGTTGAATGTCAGAAGAACCATCCACACGCAAACTCTCTGTAGACATTTGAGTGCATGCAAGTCTTTTTTCACGCAAAGTGCGGCCCATTACATGGATTCTCTGACTCTATAGAGCTCGATCTTGTGCGTGGTAGTAGTTAACTCCAAAAAGACCAAATCGTGTTTAACAGTTTCCTTCCAACACTTTTACGGCTTTCTCCCCCTCTTTTAAAGTGTTAATCGTCTACTTTATCGCTCCATCTTACAGATGTCACCGGAGCTTCTTTGGATCACCTCTCTGCTTGTCCAAACCATCTTAGGCATCAAAGCCTTCTTCCTGACCAAAGAAACATTTGGGTGCCCTAACAAGACTCTTCTAAACTAGATGAAGAAAGAACCCTATTGAATCCAAAGTCCGAGTATCACAAGAAAGAACCCGCTTAGGAAATACCATCTCGAATTACCAATACAAGCAACCGAACCCCAATGATCATGAAAGTAATCATAAACTAAAAACCAAACATGGGCATGAAGAAGTCGCAGCCATTTGTCATATAAACTGATCTTTGAGCAAGTATCGGAAGTGTGGTAATTCAACAAGCTGTAGAAAAAACACAGTATGGAGCAAAGGAAGACCACATACTTTCAGCTCGATTGCAGCGGACTCCTTAAGAGCAGAGATGGCGTCAATGTCCGCCTGCTCACTCTCCGTCTTGGGCTCGGCGCCTGAGTCCATCCATAGAGCCATCCTCTTCTCCTATCCAAAATCCAAAAGGAGACCACCTCCGGTGGAAGGAAACCAAATGAACGACAATTTATGAATCCCCGGTGGTAATCTAAAATACCTAATCTTATGTTCTCAATCCAGAAATCGTGTAACGTATTGCGGCTTTTCTAAATATGGTCCCATTCCCGAAATTTCGTGTGCTCATTCATGTGATCTAGGGTGCCTAAAGAATCCATTAAAAAAACTGGAAAAAAGAAGAATCTATTAAAACAGGAAACTACTGGGGTGCAAGTGAGACGAGCTGCTCAAACTCAATTCTAGAAAAAATTGAACTCGGCCCGGTCCTTTTTGAGCTTGAGCTCATCAGTATTCGGCTCTAAAGAATCCACGTAGCCCACCCTACTTAGTATGGGAAAGGGCTTGGTTTGGTCTTGGTTTGGTATTTTAGGGTGTACTTATACAAGGTTTTGCACGAACTAGACCTTGATTTTTTGTACTTGTAGTTCCAACTTATGTTATACATCAAATGCAAAATCTGTCATTGATGTGGAGCTATGGTACATTAGGCCCATTTGAATACAAAACTAGAGAAGAAGTGACCATAAGAATCGGACTCAAGGGTTTCCCATGGAAACCCAAACGCCTCCTCTCTTGTGTTGTTATCTTGACTTTCAGAAACTTAATCGTCAATACCACTCATGAATCAAACATGAAACCATAATTATAGGCTCATATGAATCAAATCTAAGCCTATAGTTCTAGTACGAAGTCCTAGCACCACAAATCAAATATACCCTTAAAGTGTGTTTGAATACAAAGTCCCAACAACACTAGACCTTATTTTTTTGTTCTCACAATTCCAAGTTTTGCTACCCATGTAACACAAAACTTATTGATGTGGAACTGTGGTTTTATAAGCCGAATTTGAGTAAACAACTTTGGCACTAGACAGAAATGGCCACCGGAACAAACCCAAGAGCATCACATGAAAACTCAAGCACCTCCTTTTTTCATGTAACTGTTCTACCTCACACGAAAACTCAAGTGTCGATACGACTCACAAATCAAACAAGTAACCACAGTTCCTCGAACTATAGTTATAAGTTCATGTGAGTTTAGGCTTATAGTTCTAGTACCAGGGATCTTACTCAAGTGTCGATACAACTCACAAACCAAACAAGTAACCACAGTTCCTCGAACTATAGTTATAAGTTCATGTGACTTTAGGCTTATAGTTCTAGTACCAGGGATCTTACACCACAAATCAAACACTCTTTGGGTGTCTTAGATATAAGGTTTTAGAGGAAGTGAACGTTGATTTTAGGTACTTATGGTTCTAAGTTCCATTATGAATCAAATGTTAAACATATCGCTGGCATGGATATCATAACTCCATAGGCCCAATTTAAGTAAAAAACTTCAACACCACGAGGAAGATGAGCCCACGAGGAAGATGAGCCACAATAATTGAATCCAAGGCTTCACAAGAAAACCGAGGTGCCTCCTTTCCAATGTTGCTAACCCACCTCGCACGAAAACCCAAACACTATACCATTCACGAATCAAAAATAGAATTGTGGTTCCCAGTGACAAACCCATGTATATCTATGCATGTAGGTTTAGTATCAACGGCCTACCACCATGAATCAAACAAATCTTTACAGGTGAACAACTTTGTTTTAGTTTACTTAGTTTATTTCTTACACTATATACATTGTGTCATACAATTGGCATGTTAAAAAACAGTGAACCATGGTTCGAAACACAATGGAACCTATTGTCAGGTTCGGTTCACTTTTATAGCTTATCATGGTTTGGTTTGGTTCCCAAAATTTGAGAACCAATTATATCGGTTGGTTTATGGTCGAGGCCTAAACCAAACCAAACCAAACGATTGAAAGATTTGGGTTTGCTCTTTGATTTTTGCCATTTATTCTTCTTTGTGTTCTTGGGAAAGGACTAGAAAATATCTTCCTAAGAAAACTTTTCCCCTCCACTTTATTAAAGGCCAAAAAGGCAAAACAAGCATAATATCCAAAGCAGCAATGCTTCCTAGCACACGCCCGATAACCCTACACAAAAAATTTAGTCCCCACAACTAGACATGTTCCTGGTGGTCAGGAACCGGAACCAGGCCGGTTTTAGTTCTGGGTTGAGCTGCCAAATTACAAAAAAAAAAAACACAATTCAGAAAAATAAAAATATGAAACCAATGGCTTGAAACCATCAGTTTCAGATTTGATTTGGTTCCGATTCCATAAAAGATGGAACCAGAATCGAGCATGGTGCTTCTTTGTTCCGTATCCAACTCTATTTCCAAATTTCAAGGATTCTGGTTCCTAGCCCGTTCCAGTTCCAACCCTGACCATGTTTACCCCCAATCACACCCTTTCCACTTGAATGTGAATCCATGACCAAGTTGCAAAGGGGAATATGCTGATACTGCAATGCAATACCATATTAGCAAAGGTAAGCTGATGACTTCTGTCATATGGGCCATAAGTGCCTAGGATACGACACGACAACTTTAAAGTCGTATGCAAAGCCCACGCTTACACATAGCTCTATATATTCACATGCATTTATGTCAAAAAAATATGAAAGCATATAATTCCGAGTATATATATCTCCAAAATCATGGGTTTGGCAACAAGAGAGAATATCTATGAAAAAATGTAATATTTTACACATATACAAAGCAAAACTTACATAAAGTATATGCAACTCCTACTGTATATTTACACACACACACACACACACACACACACACATATATATATATATATATATATATATACATGTATATATATATATATATATATACATGTATATATATATATATATATGTATATATATATATATATACATGTATATATATTACATGTATATATATATACATGTATATATTTATGTGTGTATAAAGAGAGTGATAGGTGATAATATTTAGATGGCTATATATATATATATATACATATATATATTTATGTGTGTATAAAGAGAGTGATAGGTGCATAATATTTAGATGGCATAAAGAGAGTGATAGGTGCATAATATTTAGATGGCACGATATAAAGAGAGTGATAGGTGCATAATATTTAGATGGCACGATCTTACTAAAACATTTTTACCTTTCGTTTTTTGAAATTAATAGTAGAGATTTGAATTACTTTGTATTTAATAGTACTATCACAATATTCTTGGATAAATAATTGTATCTCTTCTCCCAAGTCCTTGGTAAGTGCATGAAGCCATAATCCCTCACACAAACCATGGGCTACTGCTATATATTCCGCTTCTGCACTCGATCTAGTAACAATTGATTGTTTCTTGTTTTTTTAAGATATAATATTTCCTCCAAACAGAGTAAGGTATCCTGTAGTAGATTTTCGATCTTCTAGTAAACCTGTCCATCTGATGCCCAATCTTCATGAGTTTATACCTCCAATTCTAGGTGTCCATGCTTAACATAAATCACTCCATAACCCAGAGTTCTTTTTAAGTATATGAGAATTTGATAGACAACTTTCATGTGACATCTGGATGATGCATGCACATATGTGCTCACAATACCCACTACAAGAGAGATATCAGGTGTGGAGATAGATAAATTAGTTTTTGCACCAAACTTTGGTATCTCCCTACGTCTTCATATTTCTCATCCTCATTCTGAGATAATCTTTTGTTCACTTTCATTGATACATCACATGGCTTGGAATCGATCATTCCAGTATCCTTTAACATATCTAATGTATATTTCCTCTAAGTTAGAAATATAACTTTGCTTGAATAACTTCAATACCTAAGAAGTAGTGAAGTCTCCCTAAATCCTTAAAGTCAAATAACTTATGAACTTGTTTCTTTAGTTCTTCATTTTCTTTGACAACATCACCCATAATTATAATATCATCAACATACACTACGAGAACAAAAATGCCTTTACTAGCTTTACAGATAATGTATGATCATTTGCACTCTAAGAATAGTCAAGACCAATAATCTCCTCACTGAATTTCTCGAACCAGGCTCTAGGAGATTCCTTCAATCCATATAAAACTTTCTTTAGTTTACACACCTTTGATCTTCCCTATTTGTCTCTCAGACCTAGAAGTAATTCCATATTTATCTCCTTTATTAGGTTGCCCTATAAGAAAACATTTTTTTACATCTAACTATCAGAGTTTTCAATTCTTATTAATTGCCATGCTAATGATCATGCGGAGAATAATAAGTTTTGCTATAGGTACAAATATCTCATTATAGTACAAGCCATAGACTTGATTGTACCCTTTGCTACAAGCCTTGCTTTATATCTCTCTATGCTTTCATATGCTTTCACTTTAATGGTATAAATCCATTTACAACCCACTGTCTTTCTTCTGATAAGTCAACTATATCCTATATGTGATTTTTTTTCAAGGCCTCAAACTCTTGTTCCATAGCAAGATGCCACTCAACATATTTATTAGCATCCTCAAACTTTCATGGAATATAAGTAGAGTCCACATCCATAGCAAAAGATTTATAATTAGATGATGTATTCTCAAGAGAGATATACTTATAGGTAGGATATTTACATGTTATCTTACCTTTCCTTAGTGCAATGGGCAGATTCAAATCACTCTTCATCTTGTATATCGACCTCTTAAGGACTTGAGGAGGGTAAATCTTCTTCAAACGTGGTAGTCTCTTCCATTGATAGAATTATTTTTCTTTACATATGTCTTTATCTTGGTTTCTGGCTTATTTCTTGTCTCACCTCTCCTCATGTGATCTTCAATTTCTTCATTGTCGCAATTTGGAATTATTAGAATGACATGTATTAATTCTTTAAAAATCTTTTTATTCTCTCCCTCCCATGTCATGATAGAACTTAGATTCATGAAAGAATACATCCATTATAGTATAGAATTTCTTATTACATGGGTCATAACACCGGTATTCTTTTTGGAACAGTGTAATCCAACATATACATGCTTAATTGATTTGAGATCTAATTTATCTCATCTGAGAATGAATATGTACATAGCAAACATATCTAAATATTCTAGGTTGAACATGGGAGGCTTTGTTAGTAGAATGTAGCATAATAAATGGACATTTATTATCTAAGACAACAGATGGAGCTTTGTTAAGGCTTGCTTTACCCCATAGGTATTTAGGGACATGTGATCCCAAGGCCAGAGTTCTTACAACTTCCAATATATGTCGATCCTTTCTTTCAACCACTCAATTTTGTAGAGGAGAGTTTGTGCAAGTGGTTTGGTAAATAATTCACTTGTGAAATAATTTTTTATAGTATAGGACATAAATTCACCCCATTATCAAACTTGAGAATCTTTACTTGAGTTTGAGTTTGAATGCTACTTTGTCACTGCTCTTTGAATAAATTTTTTCAAGACAATGAATATACGGTACCTAGGGATGGTAAGTCCTCTATGATCAGTATATTGCTTTTTACATTATTATATTATGATGAAACTCCCCATAAGTGATCAAATACCTTTTTCTTTTTTGCTTCTATATTTCTATCCTTGATATACGTGGTATACTTAGTTTCTGTTAGATGTTCTTGCTCATTCCATAAACACCTTAGTTGCCCATAATATTCTTCAATGGTTTTGTCTCCCAAGTTATATCTCTTGATTTTTTTTATAATTTCATATTCTTTTGCTATATTCTTTTTTCTTGAATATGTTTTTGCTACAACTTTTCAAATTTCAGCAGCATTGTCCATAAAGATAAACATTTTTTCAATAGAAGGAATCATCAATTGGATTATCCAAGAGCTAACTAGGCTTTGACTGAAATAGGCTTTGACAACATCCAACTATTCCTCTCAACAAGAACTTACATGTATGGTCCAGGAAGACCACCTAAGGCATTGAAATAGAGGCAAGTTTCTTCAACAAGAACAGGACCATTTACCTTCAAAATGAAAGAGAATAAAATAAGGGTCACTGAATGTGATGAAGCACCATGCACTTTCAAGCCAACACTGATGAAGATGTCAACATCGTATACAACCTTCCAAAAACTATGTGCATAAATGAATATATTCCAGAGAATGTCAAAATGCACTCATCGAATAACTTAAACATTTGAATATGCAAGAATGCAACAATTAGCAGGCTACTGTCTCACCTTTTTCACAACATCGTTTTATGTTCATATTAACTTTGATGATTCACATTGAACATATATACATAAAGATGCATGTGATTCCAGATAAGCTTAGCAAGCAAAAGTACGGTATATCAAAAAGTTAAAAGCCACACTTGTTTGTGTTATTTCTTTATAGGAAGATGATTCTAGAATTTAGGTGAGCTCACAAGAGGGCATCACTGTAGACCCACAGGACGAATTAATGTAATCAAGAACAGGAAGGCAGAAACTAATGCCTAAAAATGATCTAAGTTGAACATAAGAAAGCATCTAAAAAACTTCTTATTGTCAAACAGGTAAGCAAAGTGTTACAGTTGGAAGCTATATTTGGCATGAATCTTTACATCCAATATCATGCCCATAACTGATTGCATGTGTGGGTAGCTTAGCTTTATAAAACACGAGACTAGATTGAGATCCTCTGGCCTTATGAGACACATTGCATCCAATGCAGTTGCAACCACACCTAGTGCAAACTAGAGGAAATTTCAATCACACAAGCATGAGCATCATTCTTAGAGTATTAATGTCTTATCATCCTTTCTTCATTTAGAAAAGAATGTTATGCATGGGATACTTATTAATGTCATGATTACACCAAATAACGATATAAATACACTAGAAAAGGCAGAAAGTATAAGGACCTCTTTTGCTGCCAAATGAGCCTTTTCTTTCGAAATATCTTCGGGCTCTCCTTGCAACTCAGGTACTATAAAGAAGAAAAAGGACCTTAAAAGAGTACTTGATGTTACACATTGAAAACGTCATCTAGCACAAGGAAATAAGATACCACCATAAGTATAACCTACATGCAGACACATCTTCAATAATATTTTCTCGAGAACATTGAGTGAAGCAAATAGTATTTATTTCTTCCATATGTAGTATATATAGAGCTCGCGTTCAAAGTACTAGAAAAGTTATTCTGTGCCAAGTGAAAGATAAAATACCAATGATGACTGGATCATTCTGTTTTAAAGAGTAAAAGCAACTGATCAGGAGAATCACTATCGAGTTTTCATGTTTCTTTGGACCTTGGGTGCTCTCACATGCAGATTAACTCCCGATAGTGTAAAATCGGAAACTGATGCTAAATGTAATTTGGATGTATTGTTACTTTGTTTCCTAGAATCAAATCGCAGAGTCAAGTATGGTGATCATCATACATAAAGTTGCAGGGATGGAGGCCTCCCCTAATTACCCAAAGTTTAATCATCTTAAATGATAGCTTGACTTGGGCTAACCTATTCAATTCGATCCAGTACAATTATCTCCCACCATCAGGCCCCTACTGGAAAACAATATGATATTCTGCCAAAAAATGGGCATATTAGACCAACTTCTTTGAGGTTTCATCCAATTATCTACTGTTCTGTCATTTTTGTTCGTAATAACCCAACCAATGGGATTACCTCCAGTTGTGAAGGCTGAACATGGTACCTTATCATATTCAATCCCTTCTAGAATATAAAAGTAAAACCAATAAAACATAAATCATGTTGTGATACACAAATATCCAAAAGTTGTGTTAAGAGGGCCACACCAAACAACCATGTCGTTAAAAACTTCCAATAAAAAGTTAAACAATGTACAGATCTTCCCTGGTGACAGTAGTTGAAATATAAAATTTGAAATTGAGATTCAAGTGAAGAAATGAATGAAGCGTGAAGACGTAAATGAAGTGCTCAGAGAAGTACAATCTAGCTTGAAGGACTGGAACTTCTTTGCTTTACCGGTTACAAATGTTACAGGCTTTGACAATACTAAAGGGAATCCCATTTGAATTCGCTTTGTGCCCTGCGCTCTTCTGAAAATAGGACAACAAACACATGTTTAAACCTAGAATGACCGAGAGAGAAAGAGAGCTTGATGCTACGAGCACTGTCACCAACGGTGCTTGGCTGCTGTTAATGGAGATGATATCCTCAACTCCTCCCCTTTCGCTAGAGAGGATTGAAGACGAATTTGGCAACTGAGACTCAAAGCGCACAAAGAGAGCTCTTCTCTTCGCTGTTTGGTTGGCGATCGAGCCCAGCGAATTGGAGTTCGATTTGGGATACGATTCCTTCGCGCAATGAGGCGGTCTGGTTTAGATATTTCCGGTTCCGGTTTACCCAAAACCTGAACTGTAATCGAACTGATCGAGAGTCGGTTCGGGTTATGATTCTAGAATCGAAACCGATTAAAAAATCTTCTTTTAAAAGAACGAACGCAGGCTGCACCAGAATTAAGAAGTGTGCTACTGTTGAGTCACAAGAACACTTGTGATTATGAATAAAATACATACATACATATATATATATATATATATATATATATAAAACTTTAACAAGCGATGATTTGGAGTCGTCAGTTCTTGATCTGTTTTTAAAAATCACGAACGTAATCAAACCGAAGAATATCCGGTTTTGAAACCGGTTCATGATTTTATAACCAATTTGGTTCCGAATTGAATTTCTAGATCGGTTCCAAACCGGCCATGTCGGTGGTTGTTGAACAAATGTATCCCAACTTCACTTAGATACAGTGGGAGACAGTCCTGACTCATCGGGTTGATTAATTGGATTCGACTTAGCTCTATGGTGCAAGCCTGTTTGGACCAACAAATAAGAAAGTGAAGAGAATTCTCATCAAGCACTAACTTTTTTTTTGTTTACAATGGGAGTTAAAAGTCAGATATGCATGCCCCACGTATTGAACTTACAACCTTGATCTTGTGGCTTGAGCTCCTCAGACGAGCCAATGCTGTGAGCGCTGATTTCTAATCCTTTTAGTTATTTTGAAGAGGCAACTAAGTTAAGCCATTTCTGAGATTTTTTTTTATTATTAAATGTTATAGAGCAACAATTATACTCATTATATAGGATTTAGTGTTGGACAATTAATTATCAACATGTAAAAAAAGGTGTTTACAATATAAATAGAAATATTGAGATGGTTGTATTAATAATAATGTTATCAAAGATCGATTCAAAGTGATACTAATAATGATAAAATAATAGAAAATTATTTAAATGGCAGAACCTCAAAAGCGATAAAGAAGGTATATGACTCTATCTCAACATCTTCATTTCTGTTACAAACATCTTTTGTATATATTGATGATTAACTGCACTACACTCAGAACCATAAAACATGGCAGGTCTAATTGTTGCTCTATAATATTTACCTTTTAACTTTAATGGTATTTTCTTATCACAAAGAATACCTGATGCTCCTCTTCATTTTAACCAACCAACATTAATTTTATGCGTAACATCTTCATCAATTTTTCTATCACTCTGAAAATTTGACCCTAGGTATTTAAAACTTTCCTTTTGAGTGATGCAATGTATACCAATTTTAATTTCTGTCCTCTGAAGTAATCAAATGATAAAACCAACATTCTATATATTCTGTCTTTGTTTAATAAGTTAGAAGCTTTTACTTTATAATGTTTCTCTCCATAGTTCCAATTTACTAACACAATGTCATCTACAAATAACATACACCAAGGTACTTCATCTTGAATATGTTTTGTTAACTCATCAATCACTATTATAAATAAGTATGGACTTAAAGTTGATCCTTGATGTAACCCAATATTAACTTCAAAGAAATCTGTCATTCCTTCATGAGTCCTCAACATGTTTTTGCACCATCGTACATGTCTCTTATAAAGTTTATGTATGTTAATTGGATGTCTCTTTTTTCCAAGGTTCTCAAAAGAACCTTCCTTGATACCCTATCGTAAACTTTTTCTATATCAATAAATATCATGTGAAGGTCTTTTTTTTGCTCTAAAATGTTTCATATGATATCTCAAAATGTGAATCACTTCAACAATAGATCTACCTGGTATGAATCAAAATTGGTTCTCTATTGTATTAGATCCTTGTCTTAACCTACGCTCGATAATTCTTTCTCATAATTTTATAGTATGACTCATTAACTTGATACCCCGATAATTCACACAATTCTAAATGTCTCTCTTTACTTTTATATGGGTATAAGTATACTCACTCTCCATTCCTGAGACATCTTTTGGTTTCTCCATATTTTATTAAATAGTCGTGTGAGCAAAGTGATTCTTGTTTCTCTTAAGATTTTTCAAACTTCTATAGAAATATTGTTTGGTCTTACCGATTTACCACTCTTAATATATTTAAGAGGCTCTCCGATAATCGGAGTCATAGCCCTTCAACTTATGAGGCACCCTGTGACCAGGTGAGTTACCGGTTATCATATCGATTTAGGAGATTCAATGCCTAACAGCGATTTGCATCAACCAAATTGCTTTCCTTTCAAGCCTCCATAGAATATAAAACTCTAGCAACTAAAATTTTTGTTTAATATGAAGAACGTTACTATTTTTGTAGCAGAATATTAACGAGTATATTTTTAGTATATCTTGCCTAAGGTGGATTATTGTGAAAGAACAACTCACGTTCAACAAACGTGGGAATCTAAGCCTCATGCAAATCATAAGGATACGTCTTGTTGAGGAATTTTGCATGAAGAAACATGGAATAGATTCTTGCTTGAGAGAGAATGAATCCAGTTCATGACGGCCAACAAATCTAGTCCCAACTTTTCATTCTAACATTCCCATATCCAAATAATTAAAAGTAAGTTTTGACTAGCGAATCTTAAAGATGAAGTTTTTAAAGCCCGCCCCATCTAAACCTGAAATCCTCTCCACCCAAAACAAATTTCTGGATCCGTCCTTGATTAGTGAATCTTAAAGATGAAGTTTTTAAAGCCCGATCCATTCAAACCTGAAACCCGCTCCACCCAAAACAAACTTCTGGATCCATTCACTCAGTATGGGCAAGCTCAACTCCCCTCGTTCAGCAATTGCTTGATTTGAGTTCGTAAGAGTTTGGATTTATAAACTAAGGTCATGAATATGAGATTGACTCGTTGGGCTTGTCTGCGTTGAGCTTGACCGAGCGAGTGGGTCAGCTCTAGATGGAAAATAGCCAATTAAACAAACTTCATCAATTTGCAAGCTATAATTTTATATTGAAAAGAAAAACAATCATGCTACATTTGATCAACATACTTACTTGACCCTATTCCAAAAAGCTGAGAATGACATTTTCTCCTCATGATCACTTCTCTGACCTCACCTTTTTATTGTAAATTGTTCCCTTCAATTTTCTTTACGTTAATATGGTAATACTCTCTCTGTTATAGAGAGAGAAAGAGACGTTGAACAACTTCTTATATTACACATTACTTCATCATCATCTGAAAGACCTTTTGAAGTGTTAATCCGAAATCTACTTCTGCTAGCTCTCGCCAATTGGCTATAAAAGATCTCTCTCCAAGCTACACCATCAAGGCATCCATCCTTCTGGAGCGATTGCTCATCATTAATGAGTCACCAATTGACTTTCTCCACGATTTTCCATTTCCCTGCACTTCGTCCCCATGAATTTAGTCGATGAGAAACGGCACAACGAAGAAAATCTTCATATCTCGATTCCTTATCTTCCGGATTTCACCTTTTCCTGATAATTCAACCCACCACCATTGTTCTGAGTGGTGAATCACCGATTTCTCGACTACCCATCTCTCAATTTCGGTTCTTCCAATCGGGATAACGATGGGTTTCTGTTTGGAACAAGATCACGATCCCAAATCCCAATCTTGCGAATGGGGGCGTTTGGGCACTGACCTCACCGAGACGATCCTCGCGCGCCTTCCTCTCCGCGACATTCTTCGATCTCGGGCAGTTTGCCAGCAGTGGAACGCGATCGTCACGCAGGAATCCTTCGCGTCCCGTATTTCTCGGACAAAGAAGCCATGGTTCTTTCTGCACGGGCAAAACAACGTGTTTCTGAAGAACAACCAGGCATTTGGGTTTGATCCTGAATCGATGGAGTGGATCCGCCTCCCAACGACGCTCTTTCCTCGGCCACGACCGGAATATTCCTTCGTCGGCGCCGGAGGGTTCTTCTTCATCACGACGTGCTCGTCCCCGTCGCGGTTTCAGTATACCCCTCTTCTTCGCAATTCGTGGCAGGAAGCTGCTCCTCTTCGCTTCTCGAGATCAAATCCTTTGGTGGGTGTCTTCGGATCGGGGGAATCCTTGCGGTTCATCGTCGTTGGTGGCGCCCGATTCATCGGGGGATTGGTCGATATTGAAGAGAGATCGGCCGTCGAGATCTACGATTGCCGGTCGGACTCGTGGGAGCTCTGCCCGCAGCTTCCCTCCAATTTCCGGCCGGGGAATTCTTCACAGTGGCTGTCTTCTACTGTCTTGAACGGAAAATTCTTTGTTTACGAGATCTGTAGAGGGTTTCTATCGGCTTTCGATCTCAATCGACGACTCTGGAGCCGGGTTCGCACCCTGAAACCCCCAGGCGTGCTCTTCTCGTTCTTGATTTCTTGCCACAACCTTCTGATTCTCGCTGGCCTCTGCAACAATGGAGACGGACCGTTGCTTAAGCTATGGCGCATCAATGAGGAACCAATGACATTCCACGAACTTGCCGTCATGCCCCGGGATCTCTTGAATTGCTTGTTTGAGATTGATGAGGATGATAAACTCGCGAGTTTGAAGTGTGTGGGGTTGGGGGGAATTGTGTACATATTCAATGAAGAGCACAGCCGAGTTTACCCGGCGTGCGCGTGCGAGATCTCTCCGGGATTACAGTGTACGTGGTGGCGGGTGCCGGAATTGCCGCCGCCAGTGAACAGGTTCCACAAGGTGAACAGCTTCTGCTCCAAAGTGTCCTTGAATAGGATCCTGGGGCACAGACCAAGGAGCTGGGTGGTGTGAAAGGCAATGATTTTCCACTCCTTTATCCTAATATGTGTTGTAAATAAGAAACCTAGAATCTATATGTGTCTCGCATTGCTCTTTCGCTAAGAACATTTGTGCATTTCTCGTTACCTACTGACTTGTTGTGATCTCCTTTGCAAATTCTTCAGGGTCTTCTGTTGTAATTCTTAAGGGCTTTCTGTTGTGTTGCCTGCATCTTCCTGCATCCAATTTTTTTGTTCCGTCTCGTAGACACTAAGGAGGTGATAGATGTTAGATATCTACTATTCCTTTAAGCGAATGTGAATGTCTGATTTGGAACATTGATAGTTTATAGCAGTTCTGGTTATTTTCGTCACACAAGGAAAGCCCGGGCTAATTAGAGTATCAGTGGAAGAGTTGGGTAAGAGAAGATAAACTGAGAGTGACACGTTTAAAGTAGTTTGGATTGAAAGAGTTGGGTAACTGAAGATAAAATGAGAGTAACATGGTAGAGTGGTTCGAATATTTAGAGAGTCGGTTATGAGAGACTTCAATGAGAAAGGTGTAAGCAATCGGATGTGAACATCTTAAAAGACAGAGAGTAGAGCCTCTGAAGTGTTGGAAGGACATGATATACACGATGTTGCTTTGTGGGATAATTGCTTATATAGCATAAGTTCGAGGTCAACAGTGTCTTAGAATCTATGTAGTTGGCTCCAATTAGTGTGGGAAACGGCTTGGTTTGGTTGATTTTTTTGGTCATAGGTTGGGAACCTGTGAAATTGCCCATTGTGGTTGTGAATCACAGCATTCACAGTCAATCTTCTTATGCTTGTAAGGAAAAATTGGAATTTGCAATCACAATGGTGTGGCAGATTCCTTTGAATGCTATGTTGTTTTTTATTTGAGTACATCTATGATTTTTGAAGATTGTGAAGGTTGCTCGTGGAGCATGTGTGTGACCAACAATTACAGCAAAATGGGAGCCAGGAATTGGACCTATGGATGAGATTGGAGCCTCAACTTTCTCTAGATTTGTTTAACCTGTGTTTCTGTTGTTAACTCCGGTCATCTTTGGAAACCTTGAAAATGCAGAGTGAAAGCAATACACCAAACTGCATTTACTGTGGCACCCTGTGGAAGGTAAATCATCGTTACTTCTGTACTATTTCGTTTTGTTTTTCTCATTGCGGATTCAGAAGAGAGTGAGATGCTCTATGAGGTCATGGCACTAATTCTGGTTTTGTGATGTAAAAGGTGTTATATCATGCACTTGCTAAATAATTAGAGGACATTTATGAGAACATAGCTGAAACTGCCGTGTGCTTCTAGTCGTTTGCAGCTTCTTGTTTCCCTTGAAGTCATCCTACAGCACACTCATTAACTAACCTCACAAAGGAGTTAAGTGTTGCTCTGCAGAAGGTCGGTCATAATATCCCTATTTTGAGGAAACAATAAGAAAACAATGCAATAGTTAAGTGATATAAGGCATTTGAACTGCGCATATGGTTTTGTTTATAACACCATCATTGTATTTGAATCTAGAAGGCAGTTGCACTCTGCATCTCTTGGCTGCGAGCCAGAATTTATTTTGGATGCATAAAATACACACTCGAATTCATCTTGTTTTTCCTGTTCATGCTTTCCGCAATTTGGTTTCTGTTTTTCATCAAGAGAGATTGTTTCTTGGTAGATCATAATTTGTGGAGTATCGCTCTTTTGTGGCTTGTTGATTAGTTTTTCATTTAGGCTCCATTTGTTGATGGTGTTGATACTGCTCTTTCCATGAAACCAATTGCGTGAAGTGATCGATGTTGCTTTAATGATCTTCCATTGACCTTCAACTTGTGAGTCGGGCAAACTAGCCAGGTAAGCTATTATTCTTGTGCTTTATCTGATCTTTTGTTGCTATGATCTATTTCTACCTTCGGAGGCAAAGCTGATGCTGTTTTTAAGCGGCTTATGGTTCTGGTAAGGCTACTAAATGATGCCCCTTGACTTCCTTTTTAGCTTGAATGCGTTCAAACGTTTTTATTTTTGTTAATTTTAAGCGCCATATGCTCCAATATACCAATATGCCTGCCACATCAAGAAAATGTATCTAACGTGAAAGAATGTCACATAGCTGAAGTAAATTTATAGGCAAATAAGAAGATAATGAGAAAAATAGCGTCATGATATTTCATTCTTGTATGACAACGTAGGCGTCAAGGTTTTGCTCCTTCAAAACCGAACCAAACTCCGAAAGAATCAGTTGCATTAGGTAGCAAACGAGCAGTGCAAGGCTTCAACAAAACTTTTACCACCAGAACCACGTTTGTACTAAAAAAAATGGCTCCTAATATCGTTTCGACGTGGAATAAGTCAGTACGTGGACTTTAGGTGTAAATTTGTGGCAATGGCAGCAAACAAACGGTGGCACTTGTGCTTTGTACAGGAACTGGTTGGTGAAACAGAAACTTTATGACCTGCTTTTGAGTGTGGTCAAGTTTTTCCAGAAACAGGCCCCCGAATGGGCAGTACAAAGCCAACTCATGGATTTAAACATGGTCTAGTTATCCTTGTTAATTGTCATCTGTGAAAATGAAGTTATGTCATCTGTGAAAATGAAGTTATATAGTCGAAAGCTGTACAACAACAACTAAGCCTTTTCCCATACTAGACGAGGTCAGTTACATTGATTCTTTATTTCCACAGAGCTCTATCATGTGCCATGTTAGCAGTTAACTCACAATAAGCTAGATCATTCTTTATTGTTTCTTTCCAACACTTTTGTGGTCGTCCTCTAGCTCTTTTAATACTTTCCAAATTTAATTTTTCATACCTTCTTCCAGGTTCTTCTTTTGATCTTCTTTCTATATGTCCAAACCATCTTAAACGATATTCTCTCATTTTATCCTCTATTGGTGCCATTCCTAATTTGTTTCTAATAACCTCATTATGTATACGGTCTTTTCTTGTATGACCACTCATCCATCTCAACATCTTTATTTCTGTCACAGACATCTTTTGTACATGTTGATGATTAACTGTCCAACACTCAGAACCATAAAACATGGTAGGCCTAATTGTTGGTCTATAATATTTACCTTTTAACTTTAATGGTATCTTCTTATCACAAAGAATACCTGATGCTCCTCTCCATTTTAACCAACCAGCATTAATTCTATGCGTAACATCTCCATCAATTCTTCCATCGCTCTGAAAAATTGACCCTAGGTATTTAAAACTTTCCTTTTGGGGAATGCAATGTGTGCCAATTTTAATTTCTATTTCCTGTGAAGTAACCAAATGATCAAACTTACATTCCATATATTCTGTCTTTGTTCTACTAAGTCGGAGGCCTTTGCTTTCTAATGTTTCTCTCCATAGTTCCAATTTTCTATTAACTTTTTCCTTAGACTCCTCCACTAATACAATGTCATTTGTAAATAACATACACCAAGGTACTTCATCTTCAATATGTTTTGTTAACTCATCCATCACCATTATAAATAAGTATGGACTTAAAGTTGATCCTTGATGTAACCCAATATTAACTTCAAAGAAGTATGTCATTCCTTCATGAGTCCTCACACGTGTTTTTGCACCTAAGGTTAATGTATGTCAATGGGATACCTCTTTTTTCCAAGGTTCTCCAAAGAACCTCTCTCGGTAACCTATCATAAGTTTTTTCTAGATCAGTAAATATCATTAAGGTTAGCAAAATCTCTCTCTCTCTCTCTCTCTCTCTCTCTCTCTCTCTCACACACACACACACACACACACACTCACACGCTCACTTCTGAGTGTGGTTGTCAACCAGTGGCATACGGACATTCTTTTTCCTCTTGTAATTGGGTTGCATATACATTGGAATCATTTTCTGTAGTAGGTTTTTTCATAACGTGATCTTATTTGCTCATCGATAGGATTTGTATCACTAGATTGATATATACTTAAGAAGCAATAAATCTGTGGTTGAGTTTTGCTTATTAGCTCAATGTATATTGGTGGAATCCAAGTGTGCTCAAAATCTGATTGATTGTTGGTTAAGTGGCTTCAACACAATTCAGATGGCTCTTGGTAGTGGTGTACTGGAACCCATTTCCACCACTCTCTTACAAGAAGATATGATTTGATTGATTGTAGCAATTTTATCAGTAGACATGGGTACAAAATTTCAAGTAATTAGAGAGCTTCACCATTTAGCTCAGTGTCCGTAGTTGGAGACTTAAATGCCCGAATCTGATTGATTATTACTTGGGTGGGTTCAAGAGTTTAGATGGTTGGACTTCTTACCCGGAGTCGGACATGTCTAGATTTATTTAGACATGTCTGGTTTTGGAGCCGCGGTTTGAAACCATCGGTTCGGTGAGCTTGGTAATCGAATTGGTTGCTGGCTTGAGGGTTGTTTCCGTTTGAGTTTGAAACCACTCAAAATTGATATTTTTATTAAAAAAAATTTAAAAATATTAGAAACCACTGATTCTGGTTTTATAACTTTACTTTGACAAATTGGGTGGTCTCCAGTTTCAAGGCAGGCTTCGGTTCTGAATTCATTAGTTCCAGGTTCAGCCGATCCTTGACCCAGTTTGTTTCAAGTTGAAAGCGCCGGCCGGTTAAGAAGCAGCCATGTCTAGATGCACGTATTCGAGACATGTTTGTTTCAGCTTTTCCATCTTTTAAATGGGCACTTTGCTCATGGAGATGAAATATTTGGTGCCGTTTGTTTAACAAACATGGAAAACCGAGCAACGCATATAATTGCAGGGGGGTACTTTCTAAGATCAAACAAGAAACCGACACGAACACACACAAAACCACCCCGATAAGAAGAGTTACACACACATTACAACATACACACGACCCAATTAAATATAAAGGAGAAAAGGAAAAAGGAAAACGGGTTGGTCGTAGTTCATGTATCTATGAGCAATTCTCGCCCTCAACATGTGCATGAGATTCTCATTGTTTCGTATTAAGACAAACATTACGCGTCCGGTCTATACTACATTCGTATAAATCCTTGTTTGCTATTTGAGTCTCATTGTTGAAGCTCTAGCATTAAAACAATAGCTTGAACATTTTAATACAGGAGATGCTTGCCGCTGATGATCGGGCTTCTCATTTGCACGGTGCTCTCAAAAGATGCATGAGGCAGATTAGGCATATTAAGGAACAACATTCAAACAATGGGAGGAAGTTAAATTTGAATATGAATAAAAAATGTTAAATTAGAAGAAGAGCTTCTGAGAGCTTCAGCTGAAAAGTGGACACCTTGCTAGATTATTGAAACAGCGTTTTGCAACGAATCCGAAAGAACAGTGTGGGGTGTGGGTATCGGCAGGTGAGGGTGGGGTTGTTGCAGAAGAGAATGACGCTCTCTCTCTCTCTTAAAACCCAGCTAGCATTTCACTTAATTGCTCTGAACTAATGTAGATCAAGTTGATAACATCCACGGCATAACGCGTTCGTTTGCTTTATTTGATCATAAGTAATACAAAGCCTTTAGTCAGTGAAGACAGCTCAGTGCCTGAATTCACAGAAAGAAACGTAACAGATTATGCCATCAGCCTCCAGAAAGCCGAATGATGCCTGACAGAAGACGCTCGAATGGCCTATTACGTGCAATGAGAAAAAAGGCAAATTGAAGAATTTGTTCGGTAATCACTGCAACAGTTGCAGGAGGCCACGTATCGATTCCCACAGGAAACGAGACCCTATGTCATTGGAGCTTGCCGCCATCTCGTTTCTCGCACCCTCTACAAACCTTTACTGCAACAGTTCACACAAGCAGCTCCCTCTCTCTCTCTCACCCTCTGAAAACAACTGCAGTTAAAATAGCTCACAGTCTCTCTTCTCTCTCTCTCTCTTATTTGTCCAACCCTCTCTAAAACCTTAGTTGAAGCAGCTCTCATAAGCAGGACGCAGACACGTAAAAATCTACACTACTTCATGCAATCCCTTACGTAGCCATCTGTCCGAAGGCACTGGTACGTGGTGACTTCTTAGAACCCCGTCAATATAAAACTCATGGTGCTAATCGTATCAATTCCCAGAATTTGGAGCACTCACGGAAAGCACACTGTAGCCGACCCTCTCGACTTTTCGGCGTCAACACCAAGAAAACTTCACCATCGATAACAGCGGCAGGAAAAGATTTCCGTTTTGCAGATACCAACAACCTTGGAGGCCATGGAGAACTTAGAGAGCAAGCAATCGAAGAAAACCATCAGCAGGGGATCAAGGAAAGGGTGCATGAAAGGGAAAGGAGGGCCTGAAAATGCACTGTGCCATTACAGGGGCGTGAGGCAGAGAACTTGGGGAAAGTGGGCTGCTGAAATACGTGAGCCTAGCAGAGGCACACGGCTCTGGCTCGGCTCCTTTGACACCTCTCGCCAGGCTGCTCTGGCCTATGATGCCGCCGCCCGCAAGCTCTATGGTTCATCTGCAGTATTGAACCTGCCTGATGAACAACAACCAGAAGTTGCTCACGATCTTCTTCCTTCCTCATCTTCTTCTTCTACGCCGCCGCGGCCGTTTCTAATGCAGGCACGAAATTCGAATTTTTTGAGAGGTTATGAAGGCACTACAAAGAGTTCAAAGGCCACCATGATAGCAACCAATAATACAAGCTGCAGTTCAGTGGCTAGCTTTCCTGAGTTTGGGAGTGAAGTTTTCAGAGGTGATGCAGACGGAAATCAAAGGCTGTGGTTCAGAGACTATTCGGTTGGGTTTTCATTGGAGGATCAGGTGGATGATGGTCGGTCTTCATGCCTTGAGAGTTCGCCTGTGGGAGAAGACAACCGGCTGCCATATTTTGAATGGAGGAGCGTGGAAGAGCTGCTGAGCTTCGATCCAATGCAACTGAGTTGGTGAACTTAAGCTCAGTCCTTTCTACAACGAAGGTTGTGGTAATCAGTCACAAGCTTCAACATAGTCACGTACCTTTCAAAAATGTGTGTGTGTGTGTGTGAGAGAGAGAGAGAGGGAGCTAAAAGTACCATGTTTGCTGAGATGCTTCTTATTTCCCACGCACACACAAAAAGAAAGGACATTGTAAGTTGTATTACAGGGTTCTAAAGGTTATGCCTCAGTCGGTTATGAGTCGAACAATTTTTATATTGAACATTGTATGTAAATCCAAGTCTGTGTGAGAGAGATGCTAAAGCACAATTATACATCTTTAGGGTATTTTATTACGAGAGGTTAAGTTTTTTTTTATTTGATTATGAAGAGGGTATTTTTCTTTTTATTCGATTACGAGAACGGTCATTGAAATTAGAACAAACCAGAACTATCTGGGCATAGTAATCAAACACCTCCTTTCAGTCAGGATATAGCCAAATTCAGATCGGAAGGATCGGGCTTCGCTTCAAACTTTATAAGATTTCAATCACTACGGTAACACTGAAAAGAAACGTCAGTAAACCGGAAACACTTATTGCGATACAGAAAAACAGTTGATTATCACGATACTCAGTGAATTAGGAAGCATCCACCTCAAGTAAACTCCAAACATGGCCGGTTTGGAATCGCTTCAACCTGAATTGGAGCGGGTTCCGTCAGGAGTTAGTCGCAATTAGAATTGCTTAAACCGGACACGCGAAACTGAAGACCACTCGGTTCTGTTTTGATTTCGTTTTTCGTTTTTTCATTAAAAACTCGTACTGATACTCAATTGGCATGTTCGAATTTTCGGTTTTTTGTTTTTTTCTAAATTTTTAAAATTGGAAAGTTGTAAAAACAATATTTTGTTTTTTTATTACATAAAATAAGAGGCAATATTATGCTTATGTAATCATCTATTTTAATCTCAATTAAATGAATCTTTTGAGTACAAAGGTGGAGGTTGAGCATTTGAACTCCAAACCTCAATTGAACAACAACAACAACTAAGCCTTTTCCCATACTAGACGGGGTCGGCTACATGGATTCTTTGTTTCCACATATCCCTATCGTGTGCCATGTTAGCAGTTAACTCCCAATAAGCTAGATCATTGTTTATTGTTTCTTTCCAACACTTTTGTGGTCGTCCTCTACCTCTTTTAATACTTTCCAAATTTAGTTTTCTAACCTTCTTAAAGGTTCTTCTTTTGATCTTCTTTCTATATGTCCAAACCATCTTAAACGATGTTCTCTGATTTTATCCTCTATTGGTGTCACTCCTAATTTGTTTCTAATAACCTCATTATGTATACTTTTCTTGTATAACCACTCATCTATCTCAACATCTTCATTTCTGTCACAGACATCTTTTGTACATGTTGATGATTAACTGCCCAACACTCAGAACCATAAAACATGGCAGGCCTAATTGCTGCTGTATAATATTTACTTTTTAATTTTAATGGTATCTTCTTATCACAAAGAATACCTGATGATCTTCTCCATTTTAACCAACCAGTATTAATTCTATGCGTAACATCTCCATCAATTCTTCTATCACTCTGAAAAATTAACCCTAGGTATTTAAAACTTTCCTTTTGGGGAATGCAATATGTGCCAATTTTAATTTCTATGTCCTCTGAAGTAACCAAATGATCAAACTTACATTCCATATATTCTGTCTTTGTTCTACTAAGTTGGAGGCCTTTGCTTTCTAATGTTTCTCTCCATAGTTCCAATTTTCTATTAACTTTTTCCTTAGACTCCTCCACTAATACAATGTCATCTGCAAATAACATACACCAAGGTACTTCATCTTCAATATGTTTTGTTAACTCATCCATCACCATTATAAATAAGTATGGACTTAAAGTTGATCCTTGATGTAACCCAATATTAACTTTAAAGAAGTCTGTTGTTCCTTCATGAGTCCTCACACATGTTTTTGCACCATCATACATGTCTCTTATAAGGTTAATATATGTCAATGGGATACCTCTTTTTTCCAAAGTTCTCCAAAGAACCTCCCTCGGTACCCTATCATAAGTTTTTTCTAGATCAATAAATATCATGTGAAGGTCTTTTTTTTTTGCTCTAAAATGTTTCATAAGACGTCTCAAAAGGTGAATCGCTTCAATAGTAGATCTGCCTGGCATGAATACAAATTGGTTCTCTATTGTACTTGATACTTTTCTTAACCTACATTCGATAATTCTTTCTCATAATTTTCGCACAATTTTGAATGTCTCCCTTGTTCTTATATATGGATATAAGTGTACTTGCTCTCCATTCCTCGGGCATCTTTTGGTTTTTTCATATTTTATTAAATAGTCTTGTGAGCCAAATGATTCCTATTTCTCCTAGTATTTTCTAAACTTCTATAGGAATATTATCTGGTCCTACCGATTTATCATCTTTCATATGTTTAAGAGCCTCTTTGACTTCATTCTTTTGAATACGTCGGTAGAAATTGTGGTTTATATACTTTTCTAACTTGGCTAAATCTCATAAAATAATACTAACATCTTTATTTTCATTAAAAAAATTATAAAAATAGTTTTTTCATCTATTTCTTATATCATCATTTGCCACTAGAAATTTTTCATCCTCGTCTTTTATGCATCTAAGATAATTAAGATCTTTAGCTTTCTTATCTCTAGCCCTAGCTATCCTAAAAATATCTCTTTCACCCTCTTTTGAGTTGAGTTTTTTATATAAGTCCTCCCAAATCTTAGCTTTTGCTTTACTAACGGCCTTTTTTGCTTCCTTCTTTGCTTTCTTATAAGCTTCTAAAGTTTCACTAGTTTTCTTAGCATAATGTAATTTGCAACATGCCCTCTTTGCCTTATTTTATTTTGTACTACTTCACTCCACCACCAAGCTTCTTTTTGTGCCGGTACACCTCCCTTAGATACCCCTAATACATATTTTGCCACTTTCCTAATATATATAGCCATATTGTTCCACATATCACAGGGTGTGCCAACATAATTCCAAACCTCAATTGAGCAGACAAATTATTTTCCTTTTTTTTTTAGGATTTGATAGGCAAGCTGCAGTGAGGGAGACCCCTGTCCGGTGGCGGATCGAGGAATTCCCATATGCCGGTGGGGCAAACAGACCAAGTTGTAGTTTAGGGTGGGGGCGAAGTGTATTTCAAGTTCACAATATCATATGTAAGCTATATTAAATTTTGGGCGGGTGGCTGTCCTGCCTTCGCTCAATGTAGATCCGCCACTGCTTCTGCCAGACATAAACATCCGCGGGCATCCATCTTAGGACTTTTACCTTAAATGGTTTTTTTTATGTTAACCCGCTAGTCAGGTGAGACGAAGCTCTTCGTGCCGGATGCCGATTATGCCACCTGAAATTCGGCCTGTTTATGTTTTGATTATGCAGAGAGTTTGTGTGACGATTCTTTTAATGTTTCTGTCAAAAATAAACATGCTTTTAAAGACGCCTTTTGTTGGGTCTTCGGGTTTGGCACATTTCTAACACACTGATAATGATGGGCGGGCCAGTTTTAATGGGCTATGCCAGCTCTTGGGCCCGTCGGCCCATTGACGGATTGGACCGTTCAGCCTGCTCCATTACCTGCTTCTCGCTCGTCGTACATACCAATGTGGGATGCCCTGCTCTCTCATAACCTGAGCAAACAGCATATGACACGACTGATAACCCGATATGAACACAGCACCGGAAAAAGCTAATCCATCTCTACTAACACCACGTAACTGAGCTATACTTGTTTTGACATGAACATGACCCGAGAAATCTGCATCTCCGTCTACCAAAGCAGCACAAAATTAATCGCATTGGACCCTCTTAGACTTTTTCGGGTAGACACGAGCACGACTCAGATCATGAGTTGGCCACTAGGAATGGCAAAGGCCTGGGATGGGGTGAAGCCGGTTTACTCTACCCGCATTGGAGGCCTCCTCTCCTATACCGCGCCTCCTAACGGGCCTTCCGGCTGCACCCACTCTCGTATAACCTGCTTCGTCCCACCTCAACCTGAAAATAAAATGTGAAATTTACTCTATGATATTCTATATTATCAAATTAGAAGTAATTACATGAATATATGCATCTATTATTATATAAAGTATATATGAATATATATATGATGAAAATATATTGTATATAAAATACAAACATTTATGCTCGTAAGCATGCACACACACACATATAGAGAGATTTTTAAATACTTTCATGTATAATCTTGGATAAATATTTTTATTTTGTTTTTTGAGATCAGCCATTGAGATTTCAATAAAAAAAATTAAAAAATACCACCGACTTTTGTACAAAGCATTTAATACACTATGATCTCAAACCCTAAAATTATGTCCCGAAAAACTTCATCCATTACCACTCTCTCAATCTCTCTCTCTCTTTATACATATATATATATATATATATATATATATATATATATATATATATATATATATATATATATATATATATGTGCGTGTGTGTGTGTGTGTGTGTGTATCGAGCTCACAAAGGGCGTGGAATCAATGACCGGCCGGTAGCGAGTGGAACTAAAAAAAGCGTGTCTCTACCAACCCACTTTACTGCCCGCCAGTCTCCCACGTTGGGCATGGGGCGGGCGCCACCTCTCTTGCCCCTATAACTTCTGACGTGGCTTCAGTCTCTCCAACGGTCCTACCTACCACGCGCTATCCACCCCAGACCCATATCCAAAATCAAGGCAATTTATACCATCGAGGGTTTCAGGTAGATATGGCTGGAAAATCAAAACGAACAGTTCAGAACTGCTAGTTCCGTTTTTTCTAGAATTAAGAACCGGAACCGAATTGGGACAGGATCAATTTAAATTCTGGTTTCTCTAGTTTCGGTTTGGGTCTTAATTCGTTTGAAACCGAAAAAAACACTGACAGTTTTGAAATTTAGAAAAAGAATATGGAAAAGTGCCAGTTCCACTTCCATGGAAGGTACAAGTGATGGGTAATCCCTAGTTTTGAATCTGATTTGATCCATTCCAGTTTTAGTTGGTTCCTGACTTGGTTCACTTTTGATTGAAACCTTCGGACTGGTTTCAAACCGGGCATGTCTAGTTTCGGGTGTACAAACATATTGCCACCACACGAGCATGCTCCAGATCTGAATCCATGACCCATTTCCAGATATCAAGGTAGAAAGGGCTTGAGCCTCTCCAAGTATGTTACATACCACCGGGCATGGATCGACGACCCATATCCTAACTTCCAGGCAATTATATCGGTCATGCCAAGCAGCTAGGGTGGATGATCCCCTAATGGATTGGATCCTCGATCCAGTTTCCTATTAAGAACACGTGACTCCGTTTCCTTGAACCAAGTTAAGAGCAGTAGTCCTAATTTCATCAATTATATTCAAGGAAGTGCTTAATGTTTGGGTTATTGCATTCAACTGGGTGGGTCACTTTCTTTGCATTTGAAAAACCGACCGACATTTTCATCCTTTTAAGAAGCAACTCAAGTCATGCAACTTTAAATATTTTGGTCATATAAGCTAAGATCGCCCGAATCGGTGATCCACATTAATACAAACAAAGCTGTTAGAATTTGAAAAATAAACTCAAAATGCACACAAAATGCATCAATATGGACTCTAGCTTAAATATCTCGTCTAAAGGATTGTCCTTGATGAATTTGAAAAGTCATCAAGGAGTTTGAGTTTAACTTGAAAATGTTGTTAGAATTTGAAAAGCAAGTGTCATAAAGCAGTATGATCCTTTAGTATACAAAATACAAAAGATGATTGTGACAAAAATGAAGATGTATTCTCAATGAGGTTTTGACGAATAACATGAAAGGTAATACGAGAGACACATACTTTGAGGTGATTTAGATATTTGGAGAGAATATTATATAAATCTCTAACGAGAATACACGGAAAATTGGATGATAAACATTTTAAAAGAGGTACATGATGGTTTTAAATATGTTGAAAGACAAACAATATTTATAATCTTGCTCTGTCAGAGATAACCGTTAATAAGACATGAGATATAGCAAAGTGGAGACCAAGAAAAACATGTACACAACCCTACCTAGTGCACCATTTTAGGTAATTTGGTTTGATTCTTTTAGTAAATAATCAATCAATGATGTATGCTTAACATCACCAAGCCTTTGTTATGCAAATTGTAAAAATCAAGCGGTAAAATGTAATACCTGATTACTACTTCAGAATCACAAACAGCGAGCACAAGACCGAGCTCAAAGAGAAATTTCAGCGCATGTGTAAGCAATCTTTTTTATCTCTCGATTTTAATATAATCCTCTAGTGTTTTTTTTTTTTCTATTTTTTTCTGTTCAACAAAGCAGATTTTTTGTATGTGGGATGAACTAGCAAATTTTATTTTTTTTTATTTTTTTATAAGATCGATATTTACAAGAAATATCTAAATAAATTACCATATATATGTGGAATTGGTTATGGTTATATATATTAACTTGGATCATAAGGGAATAAAATCCAGTACGATGCAAATATTAAAAAGAATTATGATTATGATTTGTAGAAGTTACTCACAAAGTGCAATTAGCCAGCTGGTACATTACAGGGCCAGTTATTATATGATTGATTGCGGTGTTGTCTGGAATTCACGGTATTAATGTCAGTTTATTGCAACTGATTTAATTCAGGTGACAAGTCTATGATCAAGAAGCGGTATATGCACTTGACAGAAGAGATCTTAAAAGAGAACCCTAGCATTTGTGCTTATATGGCACCTTCCTTGGATGCTAGGCAAGACATGGTGGTGGTAGAGGTACCAAAACTAGGAAAAGAAGCTGCAACCAAGGCCATAAAAGAATGGGGCCAGCCAAAGTCCAAGATTACCCACTTAATCTTTTGCACCACTAGTGGTGTAGACATGCCTGGTGCTGATTACCAACTCACCAAACTCTTGGGCCTTCGCCCATACGTGAAGAGGTACATGATGTACCAACAAGGTTGCTTTGCTGGTGGCACGGTGCTTCGTTTGGCCAAAGACTTGGCTGAGAACAACAAAGGTGCTCGTGTGCTAGTTGTTTGCTCTGAGATCACTGCAGTCACATTCCGTGGCCCTAGTGACACTCACCTAGACAGCCTTGTGGGTCAAGCATTGTTTGGAGATGGGGCAGCTGCACTCATTGTTGGTTCTGACCCAGTGCCCCAGATTGAGAAACCTATATTTGAGCTAGTATGGACTGCACAAACAATTGCTCCAGATAGTGATGGAGCCATTGATGGTCACCTTCGTGAAGTTGGGCTAACATTTCATCTCCTTAAGGATGTTCCTGGGATTGTCTCAAAGAACATTGATAAGGCTTTGGTTGAAGCCTTCCAACCACTGGGCATCTCTGATTACAACTCAATCTTTTGGATTGCACACCCAGGTGGGCCAGCAATTCTAGACCAAGTTGAGACAAAGTTGGGCTTGAAGCCTGAAAAGATGAGCGCCACTAGACATGTGCTTAGTGAATATGGTAACATGTCAAGTGCAATAGAAAACATGTGTGGAGATATGAATGTGTAACATTCGTCATTTCTTGCAATGCATTAGCTAGATGTTGCTCTCTATTGAATATTAATAAGCCTTTATATTTTTTTATTTTTTCATATGATACAACTAAGTCTTTTCTCAATCTAGATGGAGTCGGGTACATCAATTTTTTGTTTCAATTAAGTTCAATCTTTTGTCATGCTAACAAATAATTGAACACTTGATGCTATGAATTTGAAGACCCCAAATGGATTCACTAGTTTTATCGGATCCCAATTTGAATCTGGATCCGATACAGTAATTGGTAATTACCTAAAGTATAGTGATGTGTGAATCAAGTCGACCCAAGTCCATCATTGGGAGCATTTTCTTTTTGCAAATGAATAATTCAAGTTTAGAACCTCAAATGAATAATTAAATATGAGGTTGCTATACTCGAATTACGTTAGGTACTTAAATAAAAGCTCCCCTTGTGGTCAGTGGCGGATCTACGATGAGAGAGGTATGGTGCCAATCCCACCCAAAATCAGAAGAATCAAGGAAAGAGTTATAGCCCACGGGTAGGGCATGATATATAGTGACCTCACCTTAAACAATTCATGGGCTATTCTCAAGTTTTTGATGTACAGGAGGAAGGTTCAAGCACAAAGGATAAGCAAAGTACGTAGACGTGTCTTGTTCCAACATATCTTAGAACCGGACCTTATGGTGTATTTGATACAAGGTTCCAAAGGAATTGAACCTTAACTTTCGGTGCTCGCAGTTCTAAGTTTCGCGTTGTGAATCAAATATGAAATCCCTTAAAGATTAGAGATGAAATTTGATACTTTTTGTAGGTACAAATAAATGCACTTAGTATTATTTACTTTTTGACTTAAAGATTTTAACGGTTCATCTTAAAATCAAACAGTTGAGTTCTTTAAAAAGATTAGAGATGATGAATTTGTGCATGGACTATCATTGGATCTTGCTCATACACTACCCATTTATATTTAACCATTGTTTTTTAGAAGTATGAGGGTAATAACATTATCCTTTATTTTATTTTAAAACCTTTACATTTCGTAAGTTACGTTTATGTCACTGAAAAGCCTTGTATTTGAAAAGGAGCGATGTCATCAATCATAAGGATGCGAACCTAGTTTGTTGACTAATTACTGCATCAGATTGGTCTGTGGTCACAGTGAACGAATAAAGCAGAACCCATTAATTTTCACAGTGAAAGGATGGGATCATTTGCCCGTTTCTTAGCATCAAAACGATTTGGTAAACAGTGGTTGGAAAATAACCCGTACATGACATGTACAATACACATGATACAGGTGCGATCCAGAAGCCATTTGTGATACGATACTGTATCATATTGCATGGCCTCTGCTATGTTCCATATGGTTATGTATCATACAGACTAAAATGATATATACAGACTGGTACAGAAATATATTTGATAGGGTCCACCAAATACGAACTCTAAAATGCTTTTTAGATGATTCAGAACGGCCAGTTTCTGTAAAAAAAATGGTTAGATTGCATGTTCATAAATAACGCAACTTGAGGGTTTTGTGAAACATTGTTTTTTATTGTGTTAAATCCAGTACATATCAGGTTCTAGCAATCCATTCTAACCATGATACCTGCATGCTTAAAATTTCGAAATAACAAGAACATGAATACAGCACAAATGAAGTTTGCTAGGAAAACAGCAAATTTTGTTGACTGCAGCAAATATAAGCCGTTATCCGTGCATACATACATAGCACATACTTGTGTGTGTGTGTGTGTGTGCGTGTGTCAGAAATATTACACTTGTAGGCAACCAGCCATTAGTATCAACAAATTAATTTTTTCATCTTTTATTAGTTTCTTGCCAAATATTCACACTAGAAATACAATCCATAAGGTTTGGTTAGCAAACATGTTTTAGAACTGCCGACTTCAATATTTCAAAAAGGTTTCAAAAAGGGATGCAACAATAGTGGAGAACTTCTCTCTCCCAAGCATTCTTAACATCAGAATTTGGATGAGGCCCAATGCATGATCACTTGTACAATGACAGCCAAATGCATAAACAGTTCTGCATACGGTTTTAAATTTCAACAGCCAATAATGCACCAGGATTAATGTCTCATAATCATCTTACATGAAAATGTCAATAAAAAAACTTCTTCCTACTGAATTGACAACTCTAAATGCACCTATCAGGACAAATTCCTCAAATAAATGTATCTAGAGCACCTCATGCCGCACAATGCACCCACCATTCTCCCAAGTATATAGATTATGGCGCCCCTAGTATAGATGTGGTGCCCCAAATACATGTAACATTTGTAAACCAGATGCAGAATGCAACGGATTTCTCAGAAAATGAATAAGACAATGATAAGCATAAATTCAGAAAAAGTACTAACATAAATGCACGCCTTGACAGACCTAACAAATATATGTAATATACATATGTACATACACTCATACATACATGCACGCATGCATACATACATATAAGTATATAACTATGTATGTGTGTATCTATGCATGCACGTGTGCATGTATGTATGTATCAAAGATGTCTCTAACGCTATTGTATGTATGCAAATGTCTAAGCCACTCTGGATTTGCACAAGAAAACAAGCCATGTGAAAGTCATCAATTCACTATTGGAACAAGAGGGTACTTAGGATGATTAGATGCTACATTACATTTATGAGTCAGATTACAAAAGAATGTACTTGTTTACCAGGAAGTGTGCACAAGAGATTAGAAACAGAAATATTGCACTTCATCAACTCAAACATACCGCTTCCATGACCTAGATAAAGGAAAAGTGCCACAATCAACTCATCCTCGGTAGGAACACTTATCTTTCCCTGCAGAGCACCAAAACTGCGTTTTAGTTAGGCAGGTCACAGTAATATGTAAACATATGAAAACAATTAATTGTCTAAAAGATCAACTTCTGGTTTCAACACCAAAACATGATCTTTAGGGGTATAGATGCTTATTTTTATGGTTCTCTAATTATCATAAGTCATTTTAATATATAGAGGTACGCTGAAGCAGATGAAGTCCATAACCTTCATGTGGTTAGATAACAATGTGGATCAAGAGATCCATGCATTATGAAAAAAGAGCATGTCTCCTTCTACTGGAGTTAACGAAGTTTTTTCCCTAGCTGAAATGGATCCAAAATGGGCATGTTTTGGCAACTGCACATCATTTGACCCTAATGGATCAAAGTGCCCCATATAAGTTTCCATCATCTTCAAAAGAGCCGCTTATACTTCAAAACCATGTTGGTTATATTTTATTTCTGACAAGAAGAAAGACAAATGTACCTCCCAGTTCTGGCTTTGAAACCATTCCTCAAATTCTTTGAGTACTGCTAAGA
Organism: Brasenia schreberi; assembly: GCA_036023115.1. Classification (NCBI taxonomy): domain Eukaryota; kingdom Viridiplantae; phylum Streptophyta; class Magnoliopsida; order Nymphaeales; family Cabombaceae; genus Brasenia; species Brasenia schreberi. The sequence continues at coordinate 1,219,994 of JAYKKT010000088.1, read as the reverse complement.
TCACCACCAGGATTCAACAAATAGAATGCATCAAAGAGATAAATACATGGAAGAATGCCACCATCACCGGTGCCTTCTCTAGCCAATAACTCATTGTTACTCCTCCATCTGTCAACCAGTACAGATATACTACCAACAGATGGCATACGACAGACTTCTTCATTGCGCAGTACAGGTAAGTTCTCCCAGGGAAGCATCTGCAAAATAAACAAAGTAAACAGTCATGCAACATCAAAATGGGCATTAAATACCTATTTATCTTAATGTTGAATATGTACTTACTTGCACATCAACATCCAAAACCAGAACCAGAGGTTCCCTTCGAGCCTCACCTTGGTTAACAAACTCACTTAAGGCACTCAAAATAAATTGGTAGCATTCATCAAGGGATTCTTCTTCATCATTACATGTAGAAGTAAATAGCACCCTACCTTTCTTCCTGCTGCAGCATTCCCCAAAGCACAACCAACCTCTATATGATAATAGTTGAGAGATGCATGCTTCTGAATCAGCAATAGAGTGAGAACTAAAAATTGCACGAAGCAAGCTCTCATTGGCTTCAAAATTGAAATTTCTCTAGTTAACAATTAATCTTCTCGTCACATCATCCAACAATGTACAATCTATCAGCTCTCCAAGTAGTAAAAATTTCCATGGTCCAAACCAGGATTCCTCAATATCTCTGGACACAATTATTTCAATTCAAATGCATTGGGAACATCTTTATATATATATACACAAATATACGTACATACATATGTATGTGTATACAGTGACTCATCAACAAGACAAAGCCACGTTATTAGAAAAGCAGCTGATAGACAACATTAGACAATATAACAGAGGACCAACGAAGTACATGACAGCTTCAGCTTTACAATGCCAAAATACTATAAGACCATAAAACTGAAAGTGCGTACCTCAATAAGGTGATTGTTTAAGTGCGTTCTCCATTTCCAGAAAATAGCTAGGTTCTCATTCGTATCAACTGGCAAAAGAGAAGATCCAGTAATATAGTTTTCTTCAAGTATCTGGCGGAAGTCAGGTGCCATATCATCCAATAAGGAGCAACCCCAAGAGCATGCCCCTGTCTTACTACTATCAACAAGAGAAGAGGCCAATGATATCTTGGAATCAGTATCATCTTCATTCCATATTGCAAAAAAGAGAAAGAAAATGAATCAGAGAAAGCATTAGCTTTCCCAAAAAAAAGAACTAGAAGTGGTATAATCATTTCATGTAGTGAAGGTGAACCACCTCGAGAAATCACATCCATGGGCAGAAGAAAAGAAACAGGTTGCTTGCCCCTTGATAAGCGTGATAAAAATATCCATGCTGAGAAAGGGGCACAAGGTAGAAGTGACATTTCACCAAGAACGTTTGCATCATCACCTCCAAGTAAACTTAAACACGTGATTGTTATTGTTGGAAGACGTTGGAAGAATCCAACTACAAATCTTTCAAGATCACCAACACAATTAGGTGCTGACCTGTTATACATAAGACAGAATGTAATGCACATCGGTAATCAACACATCACAAAAACCAGGTAAGACTTTCTAAAAGGTGACCTCAGTGAGTTGCAGGCTTCAACGAGCACATCATCTGAAAGCACAAAACGTGATTCCGGTAGCAAAAGCAAAACGAATGATCGAAGGTAGTTAATAGAGAACCAGCAGTTCTTTACTGTCAATATGCCTACTACACATACTTAAAATTCGACACATCATTCTCAAAATGACCAACTAACAATGCACAACTTGAAGTTCCAAGACGTCTAATGACCCTAATCCAAGTCATGTTAAAGAGCTGGGATTGGAAAACAGTAGGTATGGACAGGATCGACCTGAAGGTGTGGCTAGGAGATGGGCAATAACCATAGGTGGAAGGAAAAGAACACTGAAGCAAGTAGACAAATTGAGCAAATCGTTTTTAGTTCATGATCAGAACAAATTGTTAAGGCGACTGTGCTATTGGCCATCAAAGTTGGTGATGTAATGTGTGTACCATAACCACAAAAAGCCACTTGATCAAAAGTGGAGCAACAACAAGTATGTGTAACACAGAAAAACTGCATCCACAACCAAAACCAACCTTTTTCCCACACTAAGTGGGGTCAGGTACAGGGATTCCACATTTCTAAGTCACCATTGAGCACTATTTGTGATCATTAGCATTTAACTCCAAAAACCAAGATGTTTTATTATAAATTTTACAGGAACAAAAAATCATCCAGCCTCACAAGTTATAACACATCCATGCATAATAAGTAGGACAGCTTTGATACCAATATATATCACCGACTATAAAAATCATGCAACTTCGCAACAAAAGAATTTTGACAATTTGTTGAACTCGTTATATGTGATCTTCACGATAACAGTGAGCACCTCAAACATATTAAGAACCCAAACCTGAAGATCAGTTGAAATTATGTTTTCCTTCTTTTTCCCTAGAACAACGAGGGGAAGATAACCACCAAGAGATGCCTGTTGAAAGTATGCAGCCCAGTGGTACAAAGTAAGAGCATCATCTCTTTTCACTGGCAAATGAAAAGGTCTACCTGGAAGGGAAGCTAAATGTATAACAGCTAGCAACCTGGACACCTGTATAAACAAGAATCTCTGAGCAATACAACTAAAGTCCACATGATTGATAAAAATTCTAACAAAAGCAATAATTTCATTCACAAGGGAGACCCAGTATATTTTAACATAAAAAGTTGATGGTTTGTGATCATAGAACTTATAAAGAGATGCCTACACTTGCACAAGTTCATTTGAATATATTAATATAAATTAGCATAGCTTATCATTTCCATGTTTTCTAACATTGCTTGATTTATTTCTAAATTAAGGTCATCAATGTAAATTAATATTTAAATTAAAAATACTTTTTTGAATAAAATTAAATTCTTTATAAATTAGTAATTAATTTCAATGAATTCTTCTTAGTTCTAATTTGTATTAATAAAATTAACTTAATGATTACTTTAGTTTTGAATATTGCATTTTATATTAAAATATTAATTTGTATTATTTGTTTTGTATTGAAATAGGTTTAAAGAGATCAAAAGAATTACATTTTGGTATTGAAACCACCGCACCTGAAATTTAGAAAATTTTGAATTAAGTATTCAAATTTTTCAAAAATAAATAAAAAAATTTAAAACCCTCCTCATCCAAACTAAAATTCACCCCACCCAAAACAAATTTTTGAATCCACCACTGTCCTCAGTAGATCCAATTCAAGTTTGATCAACATAAGGACAATATGAGTGGTTTATCTAGCTAATCTAGTGTTTCATTATATTGCATACTTAAAAATTTGAGCAAAACAAGCCTTACCACGATAATTGTTATCGACTACATGAATCCTTAACTGAAATTATCGATAGTATTTTATTGTTTCCTTTCAATACTTGTGTGAGTCATCAATTTGCCCTAGACATGTCCAGTTCCAAACTGTCGATCCCATTTCCCTTAAACTTGGAGCCGGAACCGAAGGTTCCAAAGCGGTTCCACTTTGAGTCCTAAACCATCTGGTACGTATATAAAAAATAAAATAATTAAAATTTAAATAAACTCACAAATGGTAGTTTGGAACAATCGATTCTGATTTCATGAAAGCTGGAATAGTAACCGAACCGGATGGTCCTTAGTTCTGGAACCAGTTCATAATCCGTTTCACTGATTTCGGTTCCAGCCAGTTCTTGGCCCGGTTCAGTTATAGCCGAAGAGCAAAACCACTGTAAAATTTACATAAAACTGCAATAGAAACTTTAAATATGACATAGCGAGCAATAACTCATCTTTTTAGGGGGTCGACTCACAAGTTGAAGGTCATCAGTTTGATACCCGCGGCGTATATCTGGGTTTTGCCGATATATTGTATCTGAAAACAAAAGAGAAACTTGCTGAAAATACCCTTTTAAGTAATTTAATGTGGTTTAGAGGTGTTAAACTGTGATAATTTAATTGAAAATTGATGCCCAAAATAAAGATTGCATTGAATCGGATTTTTTTGCCATAAATCTTTTCAACCGATTATGGAATCTAAATTCTTAGGCTTTAACCAATTTAAGAGTATTTACTTAGCAGCTCACAAATACTACTAAGTCTTATGATTTTGGAATTCAAGTGATTAATATTTTGTTGGCGTGCTTGTCACTAAATTCATGCGTGCACCCTGTGACAGTTCCCCGGGTCCGGTTTTTATAAAAAGACAGTTGCCGTGACGGAGTCATGTTGAGAGGGCAAAGAGATGTGTCTCACCGGAAATCTGAAAATTTCCTCGGTCTACCATTATATATAAAAAATATAAGTGTTTTGTGGACGTAAAATATAAATACCCCTTTTGCAAAAATATTGATGGTTTCACTACGGTCTCAAAGTACCCTATGTAGAACTTGGTACCATCACCTTTTTTTTCTCAGGCAAACCCCTATTAGGTATGCACACAATGGAAATCTATGTTGACTCATGGTTGGGTGTTCGGTCCGCCTGAAATTTGGAAAATCAATTTAAAGTCTATAGCCCATAATAGGATTTATGGGCTATTCAAGGGACTATTCGTGTGCCTCGGGCAACGGACTGTCGAAAAGTTTTTTTATTGAGTCATCTCACCTACTTATGATTCTAAACATGTGCTTCATATGCTTGCTAGATGCACCAAGAAAAGCAAGGTAAGGGTGCACAAAGAGCAATAGCTCACCTGGCTGCAGGGTCGGTTCACAAACTGAACGTCATGAGTTTGATACCCATGAGCGTGCATATAGCTTACGATTTTTGACAGTTTTGAACAGTTGAAATATGCTCAATGACAACAGTAGGAATTGGGTCTTATTATAGAAGTGCAACTCATCATGTGTGTGTCAAATTATGAAAAGTTTTATCATTGAATAGCGTTCATGATTTACAAAATTTAACACAAATACCATCAATAAGATGATGATAAACATAATTTAAGACGCATTAAACACTGTGTTTAATAAGCTAATTAGATAATCCAAGCTTGGTCAACTAAATAAGATGGACGTGAGCACCATTGAGCAGGTTGGCCAAAGTCTCCTTTAATTTTGCCCTTTTTCTCATTGATCAAAAGCTGACCCGTTACTCAAAAGTCGAGTGAAACGAAATCCCCACCTCGACTCAATATGGATCCGCCACTGGTACAAGCTATCTGACTGTGAGACTTACTGGTTGAACAGACACGAAAGTTGGTCATAATGATACAGATAATCTTATTGACTTAGTTGTATGATCCCAGTAGTAATAGTGTGGCTTGCACGCGCGCGCGCACACACACACATACCTACTGGTTCAACAGACATGAAAGTTGGCCATATTGATTTGGATAATCTTAGTGGCTTAGTTGTATATCTCAGTAGTAATACTGTGGCTTACACACACACACAATATATATATATATATATATATGGGGAGAGAGGTTTTATGTGCTTTTCAGTCATGATTCTGTTTGTTAGATTGATTTCTTTACCTCCCACACTTTTTTTTTTCTCTCCCAACGGTTTTAGTTTGGTGGGCCAAGAAAGGAAAACCTTTAGAAGATATCTCTCTCTCTCTCTCTTCAAGTACTCTCACTAAACCTAATCGAATAAGAAATCACAACGTATAATTTAGTTCTACCAATGAAAAAGAACACAGTCAATTTTCCCTTTCTTCTCGTATGGGTCATCCCCAAGTTGCCAGATTGTCTCTTTGATGCACACCATAACCAGAATTTAGAAGCCCGCATAACCCCACAAATACAGAAAATAACTAATTAAAATACAAAAAGAAAAGAAGAATCGATAGAATCCAATCAATTTAAACAATTTACGCATAAATAAATTCTCCAATTAATTTGTGTTGATTCCGAATGTGAAGGATCGTTTCTGACAAATGATTCCGATCCTAGAGAGAGAAGCATTAATGGTTGCTTCTCTCTCTCTCTCTATCTATCTTGTGGGTGCTTGCTTTCTGGTATCAATTGTGGCAATCCACCAAGGCTGCGAAGATGATGGGATGCTTCGTTGGGAAGTCTGATCCGGGTTGCAACTTGGTGAACTCGAACGCCGTATCGGAGTCGTCGGGGGCAGGAAGGTTGAGATCGAGGGAGAAGACGCTCTTGGTTTTCTTCGGATCAGGCGATTCCGAGACGATACGGTGGCGTCTCATGTGACCACCGAGTGCCTGCCCGGAAGTGAATTCCGATCCGCAGATGGAGCATTCATGCACCTTGCCTTTCCCACCCGGCGGATTCTTCACAACGCTACCGGCAACCCCCGGCGGTGTCACTGCCACCTCCGTATCGCCTTGCTTGCCGACACTGATGGTTAACAGTCCACGACCTTCGTCGTCGGCCGTTGCCACTGCTTTCTCCTTGTCTTCACCGGCCTTCGACTTCTTGTGGCTCGCCCGGTGGCCGCCGAGAGCCTGGAAAGAAGGGAAGCACTTGCTGCACGTTTTGCACTCGTACAAGTCCTGCCCACGCTTGCTTACGAAGTTCGTCGGCGCTCCGGCAGCCTCGGAGGGATCTAACAGCGGCATGCTGCCACTCTGCGCCAGGAGAATGAGGCAATTCGCCATGTCTTCATCCTCCTCGGTGCTTTCACCGGACTCCCTAATGGAAGTTGTCGTTGCCGGAGATGATGAAGTTGGCTCGTCTCTTGAAGAACTCGCCGTCGGCGGAACTGGGGATTGTCGCGGCCGCTTGGTCCGCTTGCCTTTCACTACATGGCCGAGGTCCCCAGGACCAACATCCATGGCTTCCTCCGCTGCTTCCATATTCTACTTGGAGACACAAAAAACCGAGCAAGCCGAGAGAGAGAGAGAGAGAGAGAGAGAGATTGCTTTGTGTGGTGGATGAAGAAAGAGGGAAAGTATTTATAGTGTGAGTGAATGGGTGCAGTCAATGCCAACACCGTTTAGAGTAACGATGAAAGTCCTAGAATCAAGCAGGATGACAAATGGTTGGTTTTCTCTGAATTTCTGCTTTCTAAATAAAGCATACTAATATATATATATATATAGTGATTGTACGAGAGAAAAAAAGAAAAGAAAGAAACAAAAGGGTAAATTAGTGACTGAAGGTGTAAAGGAGAGACGGGGATTGAAGTAAGGAAGCAGAGCCCAGCCATGAAAGAGCAAGGCCCAACAGAAACCACACTAAATTTACACAACCAAACTAAAATAACGAGTTATTAAGCTCTCACACTCACCCACAACAAACATTGCCCGTTCAAAACGGCCCCTTGCTTGTTTTACACTGCCATCCACTAATAACAGCACACAACTCTCTACCTGGATCACTAGATCTCATTTCTTTATCTGATCTAGGATCTTGGTGGCACTCATCGGACGGTGGTGATTGCATGCTGAAACCGATGCTTTGTTTCATTCCAGTTTGGCACTTATTCTCCTTAAGTAAGGTCTCTAGTTCGAATCTTTCTTTTGATAGACAGTAAGGTTTCCCATGAGTGTTGTTAGAGGGCATCCAGATCAGTGGCGGATTTATAATTTTTTATGAGATGAGGCCAAATGTCTGTTCAATCATTTAGGAGAGGGCGAACTATATGTATCAGCCATGGATTTAACCGTGTTGAATTTCAGGTGGGGAGGCTGCCACCTCGCACATCCGCCGTTGCTTTGGATAGTGGTGGTTAAGGGAAAAAAGGCTTATTTTAAAAGTTTTTTCATATTTAGCAACAACAACAACAACTAAGCCTTTTCTCATACTAGATGGGATCAGTTTTGTAGAATATATGGTAGATAAGTCCAACAAAATTTTACGCTTGCTGTCACAAGCCTAACGCAATCTTCCTACTTTATCCGAGCTTGGGACCGAGTGATCCCTTACATATGCGGAGTTTGTATCAGCAAATATATAAAAAATAAATCATATAAACACAACAATAATTAATGGTCATTGGAATGTATCCACAAACAACTACGTACGTATTCTTGTGCTTTGGCTTGCAAGCAAACCCATTCCTGGTTCTTGCGCTTTCATCGCATGGTGAGATTGGGCTGCAAGTCTCGAAGGAAGCCTAGTGACCCTCCACACCACGTAAAACACGATTCTCTCTCTCTCTCTCTCTCTCTCTCTCTCTCTCTCTCTCTCTCTCTCTCTCTCTCTCTCTCTCTTTATATATATATATATATATATATATATATATATATATATATATATATATATATATATATATATATATATATATAAAAGGTATAAAATGATTAATTTATAGTTATTTTCTCTCATTGCCTGATAGAGAGAGGGGATTGTGCTGCCGGTATTGTATGGGAGGAGTGGTGGTAAGTCAATGGAGAGAGAGAGAGAGAGAAGGGGAGATTGTGGATGGAATATCCTTGGCGTAACGAATTGTTTTGTTATGGTTGTGGGGAAGTGAGAGGGCAGCACGTAACAAAGGCAAGGGCCAGCACCATCCCCAGTACCCTATCAATCGGTTGGTACAAATACATGGGATTCCTCTCTTTCCCCCCTTACCCACCCACACCCACACACCCACATATATAATCGTAAATTGTTCAAACTTTGTTCATATCAATTTTATCATCTCAATTATTTAAGATAAACAATTAAAATAAAATAATAATAATAAATTAATACACATGATACATTAAATATAAAGTATAAAAATATAATAGTATTTTTAATTCAAATCTTTACTGTTAATGTTAATCAAAGACTTGAAAAAGTTCGAGTAGATTTCAACATGAATGAGGTTTGAACATTTAGTATTACTCACCTCTCTCTCTCTCTCTCTTTATACATATATATTATATAAACAAACAACCAAACAATAATTAAGTATTGTCTCATACTAGATGAGGTTGATTATCTCAATTCTTTGTTTCCATAAAGCTCGATCATGTGCTATATTAACACTAACTCAACATAAAGTAGATCATTATTTTTTCTTTTTAACACTTTTTGAGTTCTTTTCTTTTAACATGTTCACCATATAGTTTCTTACACATTCTTATCAAAGCATCTTTTAGTTATCTTTTCATATGCTTATTCACACCTAAGTTATTTCCAATAACCCCATTATGCATATGATCGTTTTTTATAAAACACATTCATTAAAGTATCTTCATTTCTGTTACCAATATTTTTTATATATTGATGAATAACTACTTAATATTAAGAACCATATAATATAGCCGGTTTAATTACTACTTTATAATATTTATTTCTAAACTTTAATGATATTTTCTTGTCAGGTAGAATATCTAATGCACCTCTCCACTTAACCAACGTGCATTAATTGTGTGCATAACATCTTTATTAATTTTAGATTAACATCTAAGAAATGTATTTTTGGAATATTATAGAATAAGGCAACTAGCCAGAATAAACAAACTTTTAGATTAACAAAATAAAATATTTAGAAAAAAATGAGAAACGACTGAAAATAGAAAATCCAGTTGCTTATTTGAGACCGGTTAGGTTGATTATAACTAGAGTGTGGTTCCGGTTCAAACTTTTGAGCAGGTTCTAAACTGATCATGTCGAAGTCAGACTGAATATTGCTCTCTTCCTCTCCGATTCCAGTTCCGGTTACGATTCTAAAGCCGGTTCCAGAGAAATATTGAACTGTTGAACGGGTTTCGAACCAACTTGACCGACTTAGCTCTTTCTCTCTCCATTTGATCCATACGTCATCAACCAGAGGCAAAGTGAATTCTCAGCCACATGTACCAAAACCACCTGTTTATCTTCCTCATCACAACTGCAACATTCTAGGTAATTATTAGGTTCTCTCTCTCTCTCTCTCTCTCTCTCTCTCTCTCTCTCTCTCTCTCTCTCTCTCTCTCTCTCTCTCTCTCTCTCTCTCTCTCTATATATATATATATATATATATATATATATATATATATATATGTGTGTGTGTGTGTGTGTGTGTGTGTGTGTGTGTGAAGAAAGAGAGAGAGAGATGTAATTGGGTATTGGAGTACAAGTCAATCTATCGTAAGTACAAGCATCAAAGTGAACTTTAAAAAGAATAATCATACTTATGTTATTTTTATAATTAAAATCCTTGAAATCTGCTTTGTTTGCTTTTTCATGAATAAATTAAATTGAGCGAAAATTGTGATTAGTTGTTGAAAATTTTCAGCTTAGAAAATCTGATGCGTACACCCTGAGAAGATGTTCAAGTAGTTTTTTTCATTGTTTTGGATTCCAAGTATATATAATAGAAAGAGTAGTACATGAGCACACTAATTCATGCTTATCCACTTAAAACATCTCAGCTAGTCGATGATTAAGTGTAAAGATTTGAACTTAAAAAAACATTTAATGCATGTGATGCTGATGCATTAAATACAAAATACAAAAAATATAATTATAGTTTTTACTTTTAAATTCAAACCATTGATCATGTTAAGTTGATTTGAGTATAGATAAGTATGCATATTTACCACATTCTCTCTCTCTCTCTCTCTCTCTCTCTCTCTCTCTCTCTCTCTCTCTCTCTCTATATATATATATATATATATATATATATATATATATATATATATATATTTTGCTCGAAAGATTTGGTGTCTTGTAACTTGGATATGCATGACTTCCACCATCTGGACTTCAAAATTAAGAATGAGCAGCCCAGATGTTTTTTAGGCCCTGTTTGTAGGGCCCCAACCTCATCGTATGAAAGAGAGAGAGAGAGAGAGAGAGAGAGAGAGAGAGAGAGAGTGGTTTGCATGTCGCAATGAGTTGAAAAAGATATTTCATAGCTGGGAATCATCTTTAGACATTCGGACCCTGTTAGAGATCGGCACACACTCTTTATCACAAATTACATGATCTGCGAGACTGTCAAATGACATGACGCAGGCCCCTTTCCGTTTATAATGCAGTGTGTACTTGAGAAATTGCCAACTCCAAAACTACACCTCTCACTATACGTAAATATATATATATATATATATATATATATATATATATATATATATATATATATATATATATATATATATATATATATAATATGGATCATCAATATACATACAATAAGTTGGGACATCACTATATATATTTAGCGAAGAGTTGGGACATCACTATAAATATATATATGCTCAAGTCTGTACTTGGAACATATGTATTGGTTTATATACACGCATACACACACATATAAAAGAAAACTGGATCATCACTATATATATATATGTGTGTGTGTGTGTGTGTGTGTATGTGTGTGTTTGGTGGAGTATGAATCGAGACATCTTATTTTTATACCTGAACATGAACTTGATCGTGTTGGTTATTTCCTATCATATTCGGGTTGGGTCAGGTCGGGATTGTAGGTGTCAAGGCAATATTAACATCCCTAATCATACCCAAACTGTACGCTAGTAGAAAAGGGGTATTGGTGGTGGCTTTTATTAACACCACCATTTTGGCTTGTATTGGATCAACATTAACAAAGAACCACTCTACCACCAATACGTCGTGTTTTCACCCACTATCCTCCTAACGTTTTTCTCTTGATTAAAAAAATTGGGAATCCTTTAGATCTCACTAGTGATGTAGAGACTTTTTCAAAAATATTTAGTCCCATATACTTAAAAATTCAATTATTTGGCGTATATTTACAAATGAAAGGATTTTAATTGAAAATACTTATAATTTTAAAATCTTATTGAAGTTGGAATTGCTGTCCAGGAAACCCATACCTGGTCCATTACCCATCAAAAGTATGACCCGACCCACGGCATTCCCGATGCAAGTATAAGGCACAAGATTGAGGTTTGGATCCGGGTGGAGACCCATCCCTGACCTACCCCATTGCCATCCTTACATCCTCATAATTGGGTCTCATCTTAGCTTTGATGGCACAAGGAATGAAAAGGGGAAAGGCTCCTTCCTCAGAGCCTAATCTTTCAAGTTTACTATGTCAAGGACCGTTGCGAATACGCATCGATGCGAGGTGGGCATCGACTTCACTCGAAATTCACATCAACAGGAAGACTATAGCCCACGGACGAATCTTTAAAATATCATGCATACTTAGAACTAGGGGTGTTCAAGGAACCGATAAAAACTTTAACTTTGGTTTGGTTCAATTCATTGTTCCAAAACGCTTTCTCTGTTCATTTGATGGCTTTTCAGTGAATACCAAGATATACATACATTATATATACACACAACATACATACATATACACACAAGAAAACATGATCTTCCCATTTACCCATTGCTTTTGGGTGACACAAGTCTAATTATCTTTTTTTTAAATTTAAAAAAAATATATTATTATTACACTCGTACCACCCAAAAGCAATTGGTTGACATACATTAGTAAGTATGATCCAATCACATGCTCTCTCTTTCTCTCTATATATAGAGAGAGCACAATCAATGCACACACTCATCCATATTGTAATCTTCTTAAAGATCTCAATGAATGAGACATTTAAAGCAAATAGTATCAGGTGTATTTAAACTTTTTTGCTTTTGAAATTTTAATTTTAACCATTGATCTCATTGATTGAATGGTTAAGATCTTTCATAATGTTTAAGCATGGATTTGTGAGCATAAACTAATTTCTCCACACACACAAATATATATCTATATATGTGTGTGTGCGTGCATTGATAGGAATCTTCATGTTAGCACAGACCACCGAACACGACGTTGAAACACACAACTGTGCTCATATCAAGCCTTCTTGTTATTGGTCTTCTATGAACGAACACTTGGCACCCCTTGCCAGTATGGTACCAAGAAATATGTATTTTGGTCTTAAGTTGATTTCTTAACTTGATTCATTACATGCACAGTATGAGTTCAAACCTCCTAATCATATATTTGTATCTTTTATTTCATAAAAGATTATTTTCACATGAACGCACACAAATATGCATGTTCACACGCACATGCACACAAGTATGCATGTGTGTGTGAATATATTAAAACTTGTGTTTCTAGAGTAAGGGTGGACAATCCCGGAAATCAAACTCACCATGTGTGAAATGAGAGCGAGAGAGCCCTGCCAGACGAGCTAAAGCTCTCCATAAGGAACTTGCATCTCCTTGATTGAAAAGTTCTCTTGGAGTGAGACATACTTTATTTTGGATGAGATGTACTTGTATTTCCTTATACACCGAAACATATTTAAGAATTTTTAGGAATAATTAGTTTCTTACCAAGAAAAACAAGCAAACCAATATGGTAAAAAAAGTAGAACATAAATTTGCTTAAATTCAACCTCTCAAGTCACTTGCATTTGGTGGCGGATCTAGAATTTTTTGTTGGGTGGAGTAAACTGCATACTCAACCATTTAAGGCAGAGTGAACTATGTATAGTAGCTTCAGGTGGCGGAGCCACCCCTCCTTGCTTCAATGTACATCTATGACTGTTTGCATTTCTCTTTTCTCTTCCTATATTATATAAACTATGTCATTAGGACACGTCGTTTTGGTGCGTGCCTAGGCGATATGCTCGGAATCATAAGGTGTATGATAGATACAATTCCATTATGCTGATCACGTGGGATACAATAATAATGTTGAGCATACTTATAGTTTGGTAAGGTATCTGTGGTCGACAAAAATTTGTTTTGGGAGCTTCTTTTTGTACCGAAATGCCTCCCTTACATATGTCTAACACATCTTTTGTCACTTTCCTGATATGTATAGTCATATTGTTTCATATATCAGAAGATGCATCTATATAATCTAAGCATTTCCTTGAAAAACTTTCTATTTAAATATATTTTTTTCTCACATTTGAGGTTTCACTATCTAGTCTGAATAATTTTATACACTCTATTCTTCTTTGTCCACTTTTTTAACTGCAAATCCATTACTAAAGTCAATGTTGAGTAGTTAAGCTTTCACCTATTATTACCTTCCAATCTTTACAACATGATCTATCATTTTTCTACAAAAAAATAATCAATGTGTGTGATAAGCCACTCTTATCATTAATTAAATATTCATCTTATTTTTTGAAAATTGTATTAGCTATAAAGAGACTAAAAGCTATAGTAAAATATAAAATCTCCCTACCCTCCTCATTTATATCTCCAAAACCATGGTTTTCATGAATACCTTAATTCATCTTTATCGACATACATATTCATTTAACTCATATCCTAAACAAATAATCTCACTTTATAGAATCTTTTGAATTACCTTATCTAACTCCTCCCAAAAAGCTTCTTTCTATTATCTTCTTATCCTACTTGAGTGCATAATCACAAACTATATTCAAAGAATCTATCCCTAACACTAATTTCACTATCATAATTCAGTCATTGTATCGTTGTATGTCAAATAGACTATCCTTTAACTCTTTAATTATAATAATACCAGCTCCATTTTGAGCATTTTTCTTTCTTGGGTGTTATAATTTAAAACATACATTCTCAATCTCCTTTGTTTTTTCTCTAACCCACTTTGTCTCTTGAAAACATAAAATGTAAACCTTGCTATGAATCATAGTATCTACCACCTTCATTAATTTACCAATCAATATTTCCATATTTGAAGTACCAATACAAATCAATCTTACTATCTATTACTAGCTTCCTTTTACTCTACATCCATTTGAAAATGCGAAGACTCTTAATATAACTTATTCGCTACATTCTTATGATTAAAATGTAACTCAATCATGGGAACATGAGTCACAAGGAAAGCTGGACTTCTACATCTACTCCAACCCCAACGCACCTGCCATTGGCTCAAATAAGTCCAGAAATGACGTTCATAATGCTTGATAAAATGAACTTCAACAAGAACCAACGCGTTCAACCGGCTCCGCACTTGTTCTTTACCCCCATAGTGGGCGACCTGGCTCAAACCAGATTAGTTAGTTCCTTGTCAGCTTCCAGATACCCATGTTTAAACCCGGAAAAAAGAAAAAGAAAACTTACATTAGATCATAGACGAATAGTAATATCAACAGACGTTGCAGCACAGAACAGAAAATCTTGCTTCCTCCCCACAAACCCTCAACTCCCACCATTCAGTTGAATACAACAACAATAATAATTAAGCCCTTTTCCCATACTAGATGGGGTCGATTACCTGGGTTCTTTGCTTCCATAGAGCCCAATCATGTACCATACTAGCTTAGCAGAATGTGCAAAGAAAACAATAAGATGTCCAACAGTTACATCTAACAAGGATTCGCTTAAAAGAAAGGGTCAACTTGATTACAAGTGAACCCTTAGATGTATTTATCTATAATACAAAGTCAATTATCAGCCAAGCGAGACTGGTAGTACAACCCTTTCATGATAATATGCTAGAAAGATGACATAAATATGGAGCTTGGCACCCTTGCTCAAGCCCATGCCTTGGATTAGCAGAGGGGACAACAATACAACATGAACTTGTTACAAAGAGAAATGTTGGATATAGACATGATGAACATGGATGAGCTTGCACCAGCCGCATGCAAGACAGGGTCTCCTCGGTCAGGATGAGCACGATACGGTGTGTGGCACTTAGCAGCAAAGGCATTCAGCATTCCATGGCATATGTTTGCACCTATGAGAAACATGAATGTAAATCACCAGAGCTTAGCAAGTGAAATGCGTATAAGTAGTGCATTATATCCTCAAGTCATTCATAAAAGAAACGCAACTGCTAAATGATGAAATTAAAAGCTACAAACAGCTAGGAGCAAATTCACTCATTCCATGTTCAAATCCCACTTATTCAATGAAAAATAAGTGAGCTAACTTTGACATATCTGAAGCTTTCGCACACACCGGGTGCAAAAACCTTAGGAAGATTAGTGAATGCAGAAAGTTCGTTTTCTTTTTTATTCTTCGGTGGCATAAAACTCCGAGTAAGAACCTTGCCCCCATGGCCTACATTTGGTTTCATCTTATGCAGCCGAGTGTTTTCCATAAGAGTCTAGCAGCCAGAGGCCTTCTTCTATATTTAACAATGGCTTATCAACTTTGGATCTCCTTAAATTTCATAAGATTTGCTGTATGTCCTTGAGAAAGTGTGGTCCAAATTTTAAAAATAAAGTACATGATTGACATTTAACTTAAGATTTTGCATTTATTATGATATCATGTTTTCCTCAATCATTATGTTTGAAGCTGAGACGATTCCTTGTCAATCTATGCAGTCGGCCATCTCTCATCTACCACCCTCAGTCAATGTGAAACATGTCATTCGTGCATGCTCAAGGTCCTGACACATACACGTAAAAACCAAAACAGGAAAGGCTTGATGTTGAATCATAGAACTAAAAAATCAAACAATGAGATTCAAAGGCAACAGGAGAGATGAGATGATCATCAAACTTCTCTTGTAACATACCTCAAGCATATTTTCATCCAATGAAATTCCAGGGCCGATGCAATTCCCGTTGTTAGAGCTATCATAATGCAAGATCCGAAGTTTTCCTTCCTGCACAAGAAAAATGAGTGAAATTACCGTTGAAACCTATTCTGTCAAGTTAGCAGAAGATGGATTGCATTATTACCTTAGTTCCATAAACAATACCACCTCCGGGTATCGGATGAAAGCATGCAACATTGACTTCATCTTCAACACTAGGAAGGACCCTAACAAGCTCCATGTCCAAAACTTTGTACACCTAAAGTATGAAGAAACAGTCAAGTCACAAATAAATAGCCAAAGGGATCAGAATATATTACAAAGGATAACATTCTGGTTGAGAACTATCGAGCATGCACCTCCAGCACAGCTTATAATTAATAAACACAAAGAAATTGATTTATCTGACATGTGGTAATTGTTTCATTCTGATAATCATTAATTTCATCAACCAAAGGACATTCATCCAAAGGCATCTCCCACCTCTCGGTGTTTAAGCAAGCAAAATAGAACCTCTTCTATGCACTGCTAGGGTTCTGAATCTTCTGATGCAATGGGAATAACATACTTGAAAACACCCGCAGCCCACATGCACTCACATCATCAAGGAAAAATAGGACTTCATAAAGAAATACATAAGTTGAGCGGTTCGGGAACAAAGATAACGAAAGACAGAAAAGGAAACTTTTTACCAAAAAAACACAAACACGCAAACAAACAAATAGGCAACATGAAAACCAAATTCCACTAGATACCGCTGGAAAGTAGTGCATCTAAATGGAAGCAGACCCCTATGAGTTCAGAATCATCCCTCAACAGAAGAGCTTTAGAGTACGCATGGAAGTCATTGAGATGCTCAGGTCTATGTCATATGGGTGCGGGTGCGGGATACGGCAAATTTCAAAAATTTTGGGTGCGGCGACACAGCTAGGGTATATAATATTATATATTATATATAATATTCAAGCTACATAAATCAATCATAATACAACTAGTATTTGCTAATTTTGGGTGCACGTAGGTATCAATTAGCAAGTTCTCTCATAATGATCTCAAACTTACAATGATTTTCCGAGCTGCAAAATATCCAAGTTATGGATTCAAAGAGTTTCGAGATCTTTTGTAGGATATAACATATACTAGTATTTGTGCTAGGATCTACTAGTGATGTCATACTCTTTTGTTCTATTGATCTGGCAATGTTTCTGGTCTTTAAATGTGTTTGGTGACAAAGATTATTCTGTGCAAAGGCATACAGTATGGAGTCCAATTGTTCGCACCCAAAATCATTCAAGTAGCTTTATATTGTATAAAGCTACAATAGTAAGTACACAACTTTATATTAAAGCAAAACATATAAATGGTAAACAACTACTAATTTCATCATAATACACAAATCAATCTTCATTATCCGGACCCATTTATCCGTGAGTTAAAAAAAAAAAGTTGCAAAATTTTTTTTTTTGGACATGCCGCACTGACACTGTGTCGGTGTCGGTGTCGGTGTCGCACCAGCATCGGGGTCGACACTCCACCCCTTAGAAGTGTCTGTGTAACTTAGGCTCAGATACAGGGAACCTAATGCTTTTGATAAGTGGGAAAAACACAAATTAGTGCAGCATGCTCGGATATCAATGTGATCAGGTGAACAATCACAAAAGACAAAAATCTTTATGGTGTGTTCAATCATCACATTTGTCACTCAATGGACATACATAATTTCTTAACCAAATTTGTAAGTTGAGCTGCAATTCCATTTTCTGATCAAGGTGCATTATCTCTTCACCCTTAAGGAGCATTGTGTTGATCAGCATTCCTTAGTATTTTTTTGTTATCTTTCACACCATTGAATAATAGTATGCCAGAAAATAAAGATAACCACAGGCCACTGCCCTTCATATCATATGTATCCTATATTTCTCGTCAATCTCCCTTTTATATTCTTCCTCTTTTAAAATGATAAGGCGCATGATTCAAACCCATCTCACATGTATTACCAACTGGAGGCTTCAAATTGCAACTTGCATTTTCGCTAGCATATAGGATGAATATACTGATGGCAGGAAAAGGAAAAACAAGAACAATTGACATCTGATCAGCAGATAAAGATATTCTTAAACATTATGACATGTTATAGGCTATAGCATACCAGAGGTCCTGCCATAACCTTTTAACATGGAAGGTAGAACAAAATAAAATTTTCTTACCTCCAAAATAGTATATATTGGTATGGTAGTCTCCCCATCAACAATAATACTTCTAAGAAGAGAATTATGGCGGCGACCATAAGCTAACAATATGTGCTCCGATGTTGGTGAAAACTGCCACAGCCAAATTCAACCAACAAAAGGCCAGTCGTCAGACTCAAATGAAACATAAAGGGTGGTACCAATACACAATGCACCAACTGCAACCGAAACTTTCTTGCTTGAAAATGCTCAGTTTTGCTACTTGGCATACTAAATATCTTATTTACTCAAAGATTGTGGAAGATTATAAACTTTTGCAATGAGTGTTCTACATTCTCTAGAAACTCTAAACTTGTTTCCATGTTTTGCTTCTTTGTTCTTAAACTCACCAGTCTGTTTGGCATGCTCAGTTTTGATATCTGACTTTTCTCTACCACAACAACAACTAAGCATTTTCCCATACTAGACGGGGTCGGCTACATGGATTCTTTATTTCCACAGAGCCCTATCATGTGCCATGTTAGTAGTTAACTCACAATAAGCTAGATCATTCTTTATTGTTTCTTTCCAACACTTTTGTGGGCGTCCTCTACCACTTTTAATACTTTCAAATCAATATCTGCTTTTTCTCTATTGATGCTAATTTTGGATAACTTTTCAAACTTTCCTTTCTGCAATTGGTTAATGGAGAATGGGTAGCTTATATTACAAAGTATAGAACTTTCAACACAAATTTTACAGTATACTATTGGCTAAGCAACTTAGCTCTATAGCAAGAATAAGTATATCAACCAGCAAATTCAAATACAACTTCAACTCAAGATGACCAAATGCATCATGATTGTCTGTTAATACCACTCTTTTCTTGTTATACCTCATTAATCAATCATTTTCCAAAAGTTAGTTATACAGATAATGAAACATGGACCCCAAACCTTTACATCTATTTACCTCTAATAAAGGTAAAATCAGATCCAGACATATCATTAAGAGTTCAAATGTAATTAAGAATGGAGAGAGAGAGATGCCTACAGATGGTCAGCGTAATCTTCAGGAATCAACCTTCTCAAAGCATGTTAAGAGCCTAATTGAGCAGTGTGTTGAAACCAGAAGGTATTTTTTTCTCTTTGCAAAACTATACAGCAAGAACTTGATGCATCAAAACGGAGTAAAGGAGAAAATGCCTCCCAGTTATTTTCTGAGTGAGGCAGTCAATTATGGGCAGCATTTAGAGTGCTCAAGTTGCAATATGTGCTTGGTAGAAAAACCCTGGGTGATGCCATACTTTTGTAAGTACTGTAAAAGAAATTATACATTTGAACATTTTTTGCAAAATTTTTGGTTAATTTGGATAGGCAAGGAATAGAAGGGTTTATGACGGGTGGAGAAGAGAGTTCTCTCAGGGGACTGGTTCAGTATTCTGTCTTTCTGTATAGGGTAGAAGCTCCTGTAAATGCTGGAGCTAGTAGGCTTGTATGTTTGTGTAGTCTCACCTATTAGTACTGGGTGCACCCCTTTGTTCCTTTCAATTAAAACTATTCTTATTTATCATTAAAAGGAGAAAAAGGCCTTCCATGGCATCATGCAGCATATGTTAAAGATGCTTTCGCAAATTTTATTTGCTCATTCCATCACAAAAGCAATCAAAAATTTACCGGAGATGAAACCTGTAATTCTCATCCCTTCAGAAGCTAAAATCAAAAACTCAAAATTTAGTATCAGCAATAAGCATGTCAATGTTAAGGAGATGATACAGGAGATCATAAGATTTCGATGCAAATGTTCCCAAGCAGAAAAAGAGAACACGAAAGGAGGACCTCGACCTATCTGGCAGAGAGTGTTGAATTAAGCCTAGACTTAAAGATTGCAATAGATGGCGAATCTGGTTAAAAATAACATGACACTGCATAAATTGTCAAGAAGAGATACATTTACATGTTTGGGAGAAGATGTTGAAGGAAAATTGTCACCTTTCTTTCTTCAGAGCAAATTAGAACTCAACAATTTAAAGAAGCAAGGATATTCATTTTAAATAACATCCAACAGGTGGGCAAGACAGGCAGACCGACAAAGAACATTGTGCAAAATGAAAATGCATGGTACTGGATACCATAATTCATGCAAACTTTGACAACTCTCAGAACTAATGCAACTAACCTGAATAGAGGTTAAACAGTGTGCAGCTCTGATTGCTCTTGATGCAAGCACTTCCCCGAAACTACACAAGATATGCACAAATTATCAAGACAGGTTCAGATATTTCTCTTTAAGGAGACTACCAAATACTAAAAGGCCAGACACTAACTATACAAGCAAAGAAAGAGGTTTTTACGTCGCATTCTCAAGAGAATATATTCGAAGTTCATAAACAACTTGGTGCGCAGCAACTGGATGCCTTGTTGGGGAGGTTGAAGCTCCATAATCTTGATGCATTTGCTCTGTCGGTGGAAGCACACATGCGACACAAGCAGCTAAAAAGCGCCCACAAGGAGAAAAATGGGCACCCATTTCACTTCCACAACCAAAAAGTTTTAGCAAATTCTCATAAATTGGCTCAAGTGCATCAAGTATTTTATGTGATGATAGAGTACCACTATAATGAAAAGGTAATTATTATAAAACAGCCAATTGGACATTGAACCATCAACAAACTTAGAAAATGTCTATGGCAGAAATAAAGATGTTGAGATGGATGTGTGGGCATACAAGGAAAAATCGAATACATCATGTAGTTACTTAGAAAAGAGTTGGTATCTTAGCAATAGAAGATAAAATGAGAGGAACACATTTAAGATGAATGTGGAGCTTCAACAAGAAGGTATGAGCAAATTCAACAGAAATTGATGGGGCCCATGGATGAAGCAGTGAAAGGTTGACCTCTGCTCTTGAAAAAGAAGATTGGATACATATCTGGCATACAATGACATTCATGGATTCACCATCGCAATTTGAACTATAAATATGTTCAATCACAAATAGGAAGAGGGGGAAAACGTAACCTACATACACAAACATTCTTCTCTAATTAGTTGTTTCAACATTCAGTTAAACTTTTACGGTTTTACCCTTACCAAGACATGTAGCAGCAGAAAAGGACACCAGTCTGGTGAAAACACCATACCTACAAAGTACAGCATGTGGTATACTTAAACGGCAAGATCCTGGGTCCAGCTGTGCACAAGGGCTTTTGATATCATGAGGCCAAAGTCTTAGCCTCACTGTGCAAGGCAACTCTGCAGCAGCAGCAGCAGCTGCTGCAGTAGAGAGTGATGCGGGTGCAGCAACAAAATCTGGAACCAGTGAACCAACACCAGTATGGGGAACAGCTTCTTCATTAGGAGAAGAGGTAATAGGAACTTCTCCAGTACTTCCATGTGCCATCAATCTTGAACGATGTCGATGCCGTGAATGAGCTCTAGTGGTACCTCTTGGTGCTGCTGAAGAAGCACCGACCTCCAGATTCTGGGCTTCCTGTGAATAAAATGCCAAAACATCAGTTAAAAGAAAATTCCAGTTCTAGTGAAGCCACTTGAGTTCTGTCAGAAGTAGGCAATACCGAATGTGTGCCGGCATGTGATTGACCCATCAACCAACCTTGCAGAAAAGGCAACTCCCACGATGATGAATCTCCAAGTGGCAAAAACTGATGTAGCTGTCCAACAGCTATGTTTCTTAGTAGCATCTGAAGATTCGTACTGCCAGGATGGTTAGTTGTAGCAACCCCCATTGACTCCCTACCCTGCAAATGTGAAGGTTGTGCTATGGTAGATGACAACACGGTATCAACAGTACCCACTGTGTCCGCCGCAGCATCTGCACGGGATCCTTCAGCACCAGAAATATGATTGCCCATTCTTTCATGTAGATAGGTTGAAGTAGAATCTAAGGAGGATATATCCATGGGCACTGCAACATGCTCATGCTCACTTGTGCTCGTATCTGCCTGAAAATGCGGAGAAGACTCCCCTATTAAGGAACCAGCAGTTGAGTCAATGACCATATTGTCTTGATGAGCAGATAACCATAAATTTTCTCTGATAAGTGAAGCAGGCCAAAGCAAATAAGGGAACGACATGAAGGGAGCATGGTTAGTAACTGCAGCATCAGTATTCTGGCCAGAACCAGAATGCACATTCGCAAACAAAACAGCAGGAGGAGGGTAATGCAAATAGCCGGGAGATGTTGCAATTGTCATTTGTGAGTCTGGCCCATTAACATTAAGCTCATTGACCTGCAACAGGTTAAGCATGAGTACACTCAACAAACAAGAAACATAACATGGTCAAAAAATATATAAACATTAGGAGATTCCACCTCAGCAGTTAAAAGAAATGGAGCAGCATGTGGATGAAAATGCACTGCCCTCAGTGAGCGACGGGTACGTAGCACAATGGAAGGAGAAGATTCCCCTTTCTTGTTGTATTGCCATATGTAAAGCTGGAAAAATAATTGAATGCATGAGTAACAATATATACTATCATTTTGCCTTCAGAGTAGATCATTTTTAGCAAATCAACGATCACTACCTTATGACCAGAGGCTACGGCAAGCAAGTCCCCCTGAGCATGAAAAGCAATTGATGCTATGGGACGATCTACTCAGAAAAAAAAATGGGCATAATTAGTCCATGTGCAGAAAAGATTCAGTAGATAAAATAAACAAATACACTTAGAGGATAGTAGTGTAGACAACAATTATACACCCAAGTTTCTTCCCAATAATCTGGACGCTTTAAGAAATAAACTTACGAAAATCACGAGACCCTATGCATTCTGCACTGCTGGCATCCCATAAACGAACTTCATGATCCAAGCTGCCACTGGCAAGTATTTCTGGATGCCCAGGATGAAACCTGACCTGCAGACATTACCTATGTTGAAGTTGGACGCAAAAAACAATTGAATTAAACCACAGAGCTACTTAAGAAAGATAAAGAATGAAGAAATTTGCCATACACAAATAACACTTCAAATGCAAGACATAATCAAATCACAATGGCAAGGAAACAGAAGGGCTTTTTTGGTTTGTCACAGTTGTAACAAGCTGCCACACCGGGTGCTCAGCAAGCCAGAGAATGTCACCACACAGCTCATATTGCGAAGTTTTCCCAAGTTTTTGCTCCTTGGAAGAAGCATTTTTTACTCTTGATTTGAGGAGTCACAGAAAGCAATTGATCCCAAGTTCAAAACTCAAGGAAATGGTTTGAGTGGAGTAGAACTTTCCCAAGATTCTCAAGTACACTGGTAGATTTTATCCGCCCAAACTTCTGCCTCTAGATTTCCCAATCAACAAAGGTTGATATAATGGTGTCGCAGCACTAGTATAATTTCATGGAATATCATATAACCAAAAACCATATGGCTTAAGTTTCCGTTAAGCTTCTTCTGATTAAGGAATGTAAATGTCTTCCAACTTGTATAGACAGTTATCGGTATTTCTCAATTTAAGGCAGCTTTTCTTAACCAATTGTGCCAGGATTATCTACTAATAAATCTGGATGTGATACATGTATTCATCCAAAAAACAGCCTTCATCTAATTATTGCCTCTATCACTTACCGCCTCTTGGTTCCCCGTCATTACTCCAGAATCAAGATCCATGCAGTCCCAACCAGTATACCAATGATTGGCAGCTGCTAGGACTTGACTCAAAGACAAATTAGCACTATTTCTTTTCAAATCGTTAGACTATATTACATGGACACTTCCAATAGCACTCACGTCATACCAACATCAGACTCATAGAGAGAGGCACTGGTACATGCCGACCAAACATCATTTGATAAATAACTTCTTAAATAGAAGTGCCAGTCTAAGATAGTTTATATGGTATCATGATTTCAAACTTGAATATATTGTCTTTTAATTAGTTGTGAATCACAAAAATCAGGTTATAGAAACAAATGTATACATATACATGCACATACAGACTTGTATATGTATATGTATATGTGTGTGTATATGTCTCTGTACCAATAAATTGTGATTATGTGACCCTCACGTCAAAAGGTGCAGGTGTATGTGTTGGACAAAGTCCAGGTGTGATGCACAGGATACAATGACTTCAAAAGCAATGGTGCTGGAACAGAACAATACATGTACAAATATATATATAATACATGGAGGAAATTGGATGAGACCCCAAGTTTAATGTGAACTTGTGCACACCATGATTTTCTGCCCTCAAATCACCCTCCCCTACCCTCAGCCACCTTCCCCCACCCTCGTCTACTCCTTATGAGGCACTGCTGGTCGCTGCAGACACAACCCATGTCCTACTCCAGCCAATTTTATCATGTGATTTGGAGTAGACCATGTATTGGACAAAGTCCAGGTGTGATGCGCAGGATACAATGACTTCAAAAGTAATGGTGCTGGAACAGAACAATACAACAACAACAACAAAGCCTTTTCCCATACTAGACGGGGTCGGCTACATGGATTCTTTGTTTCCACAGATCCCTATCGTGTGCCATGTTAGCAGTTAACTCACAATAAGCTAGATCATTCTTTATTGTTTCTTTCCAACACTTTTGTGGTCATCCTCTAGCTCTTTTAATACTTTCCAAATTTAATTTTTCATACCTTCTTCCAGTTTCTTCTTTTGATCTTCTTTCTATATGTCCAAACCATCTTAAACGATATTCTCTCATTTTATCCTCTATTGGTGCCACTCCTAATTTGTTTCTAATAACCTCATTATGTATACGGTCTTTTCTTGTATGACCACTCATCCATCTCAACATCTTTATTTCTGTCAAGGACATCTTTTGTACATGTTGATGATTAACTGTCCAACACTCAGAACCATAAAACATGGTAGGCCTAATTGTTGCTCTATAATATTTCTCTTTTAACTTTAATGGTATCTTCTTATCACAAAGAATACCTGATGCTCCTCTCCATTTTAACCAACCAGCATTAATTCTATGCGTAACATCTCCATCAATTCTTCCATCACTCTGAAAAATTGACTCTAGGTATTTATAACTTTCCTTTTGAGGGATGCAATGTGTGCCAATTTTAATTTCTGTCCTGTGAGGTAACCAAATGATCAAACTTACATTCCATATATTCTGTCTTTGTTCTACTAAGTCGGAAGCCTTTGCTTTCTAATGTTTCTCTCCATAGTTCCAATTTTCTATTAACTTTTTCCTTAGACTCCTCCACTAATACAATGTCATCTGCAAATAACATACACCAAGGTACTTCATCTTGAATATGTTTTGTTAACTCGTCAATCACCATTATAAATAAGTATGGACTTAAAGTTGATCCTTGATGTAACCCAATATTAACTTCAAAGAAGTTTGTCATTCCTTCATGAGTCCTCACACATGTTTTTGCACCATCATACATGTCTCTTATAAGGTTAATGTATGTCAATGGGATACCTCTTTTTTCCAAAGTTCTCTAAAGAACCTCCCTCGGTACTATATCATAAGCTTTTTCTAGATCAATAAATATCATGTGAAGGTCTTTTTTTTTTGCTCTAAAATGTTCCATAAGACGTCTCAAAAGGTGAATCGCTTCAATAGTAGATCTGCCTGGCATGAATACAAATTGGTTCTCTATTGTACTTGATACTTGTCTTAACCTCCGTTCGATAATTCTTTCCCACAATTTCATAGTATGGCTCATTAACTTGAACCTCGATAATTTGCACAATTTTGAATGTCTCCCTTGTTTTTATATATAGAACAGAACAATACATGTACAAATATATACATGATACATGGAGGAAATTGGATGAGACCCGAGTTTAATGTGACCTTGTGCAGACCATGATTTTCTGCCCCTCAAATCACCCTCCCCTACCCTCAGCCACCTTCCCCCGCCCTCCTCTACTCCTTATGAGGCACTGCTGGTCGCTGATTGCAAACTTGATGCAAGGAGCAGTGGATAATGTTAGTATAGGAATCTCTGTCTCCCAGTGTGTATGTATTTATGTATATATATATATATATATATGTATGTATGTATGTATGTATGTATGTATTACACATACACAAATACATATACATATTATATAATGTATGTGCATACATACATATATAAACATATATGAAGGCAAACTACCTGGTGCTGTAGTTTTTTTTCTAGCAACATAACCTGCAGTTCCTTTTCTCGTGTTCATATCTCTCTCAGTAATGCATATGCGTAATAACATGATCCTGAAGACTCAAGTAACCCTTCCACCCTCCACCCTCCCCACGAAAAAACATTTCCGTACATTAAAAGTTTTCATTATTAAAGAATTGTTTTGGCTTTTTCACATGTGGCCTAAGGGGTTTTCTTCACAAGATAACACACTCTTATCTTGAGGTGAGGAATTTTCTGTATCATTCCCACACTCTTCTTGTTATCATTCAAAAGCTATGAAACTTTTCAGTAGTACATCTGTGGACTCTACTATATGATGAAATACAAGAACGAGTTCAGCATATATATTTTCTGTCTCGTGCAAGTGGTGTATTTACTAAGCTATAAAGCACACAGATAATGGTGTACGTATATATAGTAAATCTCAATACCGTAACAAATAATTATGTATATATACATATGTACATTAAATATACTTATTGTATCTTGACAAAAAATCTCATCATTTGTGAACCTCAAGACTCAAACAACCAATGTCTGGAGCAGAACGATCTTGCTGAGAGAAAAGACAATTGTTTGAGGCCACTGTGTTTTGTAGAATACATTTCCAAATGCAATTTTAGAGACACTCTTCTTAATGAAGAAACATAATATTCAATATACAAGATGATTACATTGTGTATCAACATAAAGGGCATTGAACCAACATAAAAATAGGGAATCATAAGAACTTGATAGCCTTACAAGTGGGACACCAATTGCAAAGATGCAACTACTGTGTTACTCCAAATGATTAAAATACAACTGTGATTGCTCAACCAATAAACGTACCATTCATGCACCCAATTTCTTTTCCAAACAAAGAGTAAGTGTAAAACCATATAAAACAGTGACACATATAACCTCTGAAACCAAATAGCTATAACTGCATACCACCCAAGGAGTATGCCTATGCCCACTCAACACCTTTAAACAGCTTCCACTTTGACAATCGATTATCTTCACAGTGTGATCGCCACTGCATGGGACACAAAAACAGAGAAGCATATCAACTAACACCCAATATCAGATTGGATAAGAAAAAGGAAACTGGAATAAACTTACTGTGTTGAAGCCAGGGTTTTGCTATCAGGACTAAAAGCTGCAGCAATCGTTGACCTCGGCGGTGGCACCAAAGGGCAGTACATTGCAGACAAATGCCTCAGGGATTCTGCTTCCACCCTGGAATACATGAAACAATGTGGATTTAGTAGAAACCATTACATGGTTGTTCAAAGTGACCCCCAAAAAGGATACAAGCAAGATAAAGAACTAAGATCAATCTTTTCTAAGTGCATAACATAAAATTTCAACAAGAGTATATGATTAAGATGAACACTTGAAATTGCAAAATCAATTCTGTACCATGAAATAAGATGCTGCTTAGCATCCGTTATTTCACATCTGTGCCTAAAGCAGTTTGCTTCATTGTTCACAGCATCACCCCAGAGCTTTCTTCCTGACCTCTTTACAGAAGGAGAAACTTCTCTCCAAGCTAGTAATTGAAACACATTGCTGCCACTACACATAAAAACCAGTCAACGACTCAACATAAAGTAAATTGTCATACTTTATCTTGTAAACAAACGTCTTCAATATGAGAATTTGTTCGCTTCATGACACATGGGGTGTTTCAATTTAAAAAATTTGTTGGCCATGCTCATGGATTCGACAAAAAAGAAGACCTATTGTCAAATGGCTAATGCATAAAAAGAATTCTCATTGACCATCATTTTACATCTGCATCCATATCAGTTTTAAGGAAATAGCTCATGGTTTTCTTGTCTGCAATTCCAAAAAAAGATAATGTACTTCCTACTTTTTCCACCAAGGTGAAACAAAGAGGAATGTTACTTTGCGAAGTTTGTGCATAGAACATGATGAGTTTGCCATGTGGAAGTTGGAAGAAAGCAAAAGACCTTGCACTACATGCATGCTTATGTGTGTGTGTGCATGTGCGTATGTCATTCATTCATCCAACACAGTGCAAAATAAGCAGAAATTAGAACTCTGATCCGTGTAGCAGAAAGTTTACAGCTTGGCCTTCATTCACAACTGGATAGCTGTGAGCAACATCCAGTCAAGACCCCTCCATCTCCTAATATACAAAATCGCACGTGTACGTGCATGGATGTGTAAATATAAATACACGCATATGTATATACATATATATATGTAACACATATAAGATTCAAAATATTTCCATCCCTTCCAACTTGCCTCCATAGTGTCTCAAAAGGCAAAGTACTATTTAGAAAAAAATGTGCATATCACACTTAGAGGTACAAATTTTCCACATACCATTTGAGAATGCAACATAATATGTGGAAAGGCTTGTATTGTCAAAACCAATGTTATAAAAGTGTATTGTATTGTACGATACAGTTCAGGTACCTATGCTGCAACCCTATATTGCACGATATGTTGCAAGAATGTTATAAAAGTGTATTGTATTGTACGATACGGTTCAGGTACCTATGCTGCAACCCTATATCATACAATACGTTGCAAGTTTCAAAATCCATATTTTTAAAAAGAAAAATCATAGTTTAGGTGTGTTTAGACCCCTTTCTAGGTCACCATCTTTGGCTCCCATGTCTATTACTTCTTCTCTTCAAGACCAACTCCTTTCTCTCTAAAAATCCCATATGTATTCGACATCCATTAATAGTCATCAATCCTAGGTTTGAAAATGATGCCCGAGGGCCAAGAGAGATTTATGCATATGATTTAGTTTGGTTTCAATGTTATTTGCAGAAATTCTTGATGTTTTTAAAAATTTTGACATTTTAATGATTTAAAAATAATAATTTAAAAATCACATGTATCGTACCATATACAATACGATACAGGTATATCGATGCCCCATGCAATACAGGGTCTGATACAATATTTACAACATTGGTTAAAACAACAATTCTTACCTCTGTCTAGGTGAATTCGCCTGAGACTGCGAGCATGTTTGGTATGGGTTAGAGTGTGAACTTGCAGCAGAAGGGACATTAGCATCACCAGCCAAACGTTGAGTCATTTGTTTCTTTAACCTTCATGCTCCTTCCTACATGTTAGACCATTCAAATATGGCATCCAGCATGACCAATTTATCCACGTGTAGAAATGACAAAAAAACAGAAAGTTAAAGCATACCTCAAACCAAAAGCTCCATCTTATTCAATTATGATTTAACTAGCTTTTATTGAACCATGCAACTCATTGGTTTGCAAGCAAATGATATTGCTGAAGAAAGGAGAAACAAAAATTGCTTAGGCTTCATCAAGGAAATCAGAGAACATGAATGATCATAAGATGCAAAATGCCCACATTTTCAATGTTCATCTCGTGCAAACAAAGGTGACCAAGTTATCTATCAGCATCACAAACTAAGTCAAAAGAAGACATGCCCTCATGACACTACTAGCAGGCAGTTGGGACTCTCAATTCTATTGCCTATAGCCTCAAGAAAATCATATAGAAATCTCCCAAAATTTGGTAATAATAAGTTTTGTAGGTAACAACGAAACCATTACAAGGGGAAGATCTGCATGCTCAATATGGCATGGTCTAGAACTAGAAGCCATGAAAAAGGGTGATATATTAACGCATGACCAGATGACAACGATTAACCACTTCCGCCTTGACAGCTAAACATCACGTAGTCTTCAATGGCAGAAGAACATTCTAAGACATAAGGGCATGACTATGGCACAAAACAAATAAGCAAAGTCAAACACTACACTAACGATACCAGCTGAAATGCACCATGCCAAGCCCATAAATCCTCAAAAAAATAACAACGAACAAAGGGATCACGGTTCTCGAAACAATACTTGAGTCCCCCACAACTACACGAATACCGTCCACATCGTGCATCGTTAATGCTCAACAATTCCTCCTTGTCCATCCATCGACATCATACAGTTACTTCCACCCATATGTCGATTTCACTATATCCGTCCCGTAATGCGAGGCCCATGATCCCTCCAAATAAGGGAAAGACAAGAAACCAAGAATGAGTGGCAGGACGCTTTGCCGATCTACCACGTTCGCCCAAATTCACAACTCCACCCCCGAAAAGCAACTACCTGAAGAAACAAAATACCCTAAAATCAACGCGAAAATGATGATTCCCGATGACGTCCGACAAACACAACCTCCAATCTTAAAGAACTAACTCCCGTATACCAAAATTTCCCTCTTATGATACGAAATTCTTCAATTTGTATGCGATCCGGACACGGACGATGCAATATAAGGATCGGAAACTAAACATGGTGAGAGAAAAATTACCGATTCAAAATCGATATAATCTCGGATCAACGGAAGAAACGTAGGAAGATTACGATGATGATGGAGAACGAGGTCTCTCTCTCCTCACCTCTCTCTCTCTCTCGGACGAATTTAAAAACCCTAAGGGAGGAGAGAGCGAGAGAAAGAAGAGGTATCGAAGGGGGCTTTCGGACGACGATGCAGAGAATGCCAGGAATCGAGATGTTAATATATGTCCCCATTTTCCCTTCAAATTACCTAATATGCCAGTTTGAGCCGTTTCCTTCGTGTATTAGGTATTTTCCATATCAGCCCCTAGGTTTGAATACTTTTCCAAATTAGTGGTCCAAGATTCACATTTTTTTATCAAGTATATTTTCGAATCAAAACTCCACCTAAGTGAATGCATTAAAATTCTTAATATTTTATTACGTAAATCCTTAACATAGTTTTATTCAACCAATGTGTGTCTAATATGTTCTACTTGATAGAAACAAGTTCTTAAAATTGAAAACATACAATTTATAATAATATTTATAAACATCATGCAACTTTGGGTTTGTGTCCTACCGAGGTCATAAGTGACAACGCAACATCATGCAACTCATTTTCGTTCATATTTATTACATTTAAAGCACGGAGGTTGTGTCTCAAACCTTAATTGTCTTTCACTTGTCGATACAACAGAAGGGTGTTTCTACTCCTCGTTGTACTTATGAGTGTAACTAAAAGTATGATATATCGGGTGCCTATGAGATAGATTCAAAAATGTCAACCCTTTCATGCATCTTCCACATAGTAATTCAGAAATTATTCAAAAAATTCAATGCCAAACTCAACGAGAATATGCCTTAATAGGTCTTGAAAAGGTTGTGTAAAAATAGGAAGACTAGTTCGAAATTGGCAAAAAAGAAGGGATGAATTTCAAATTATTAGAAACAAATGGCGGATTGCTAGCTTCTTGTTGCGTGCAAAGCTATTCAATCTTTTTAAATTGTATCTTGTGGTGGGTTCGTTCTAACCTAACAACCTTACATCATTCCGCGTATTATTATGTCAAGTTAGCGCCAACCAAACTAATCGTCGTTAATATTCTTTAAATAGAACGAAGTCATTTAAATTTAAAAAGTAGGACCTACACATTAATACAAGATGACTTAACACATAACCTAAATTTTGAAAAGCTAAACATACTTTATATTTATTTATTTATTTATATTTATGTATGTATATTAGGAGTTATGGTGTTAAAGTCCTAGAATATAAACTCCCAAAATATTATTGTTCAATTGTGCTTGATGGATGATAGAAGACAACTCAACAAAGTGTTGTTCTTTTCATATTATATGGTTAATCATGTGAGAAGGACGGTTATTTGTTGATACCGTTTTCGAAGGACAATCAAATGACTAGAATCCAAAAAATATATACTTCTAAAATATTCTATCATAATATATATGTATATGTGTGTGTGCAGGTGCCTATGTGAGATCACATGTTTAAAAACTTGCGTACATGATATAGATTTTTTTTTAATGTGGCAGTTTGAGAGCCCAACCAAAAAGTTGGGTCTGTTTGGGTCCAACACACTCCTTATCGGTTCAAGGACTTCCTCAAGAATCCAACCTGATTCACCACACACATACTTATATTCGTCCGTTAGTTTTCAGTAACACTTAAAAAAACTCAGATTTAAAAAAAAAATACAAAAAACATTATTATTATTATTGATAACAGTAAAAAATAATGATCAAACACCCAAAAAATTGTACGACAACCGAAAGTTTGAAAATGAAAAACTTATAAAAAAGGAATGTCACTGAATTTACAATTCTGACACTTGTTTATGGGTTTTGATTATGGCTGCTTCCGAGACTGAGTCGGTTCAGGTTCAAACCGGCAAGCCGGTTCGAACCGGCCATGTTTAGACATAACCATTAAGGTACCTAACCAAGTCGCCAGTACGGTGCCGAGAAGTCTACGTATTTGGTAGGGGCTTGTCTTACCCCAATCAGCCAGTTGAAGAAATTAAATAAACAAAATGATTGAAGACGATCATTGGTTTCGCTAAAATACAAATACCATTGCAAAGTCTAAGAAGGTTTTAGGCATTTTTCATTTTAAATCTAGGTTGCTATTTACAAAATCATGCCCTCTTTATTTAATAATCAAATTCAGTACCCAAAAGCATCACTTTTCATGTTCATGTACATTTTTTCTTATGGTTAACCTTCAAGCTGACGGTTTGTGTATGTGTGTACGTGTGTTTGTTTATATATGAATACAACAACTAAGCCTTTTCCCGTACTAGACGGGGCCTGCTACATGGATTCTTTGTTTCCACATATCCCTATCATGTGACATGTTAGCAATTAACTCACAATAAACTAGATCATTCTTTATTGTTTCTTTCCAACACTTTTGTGGTCGTCCTTTACCTCTTTTAATCCTTTCTAAATTTAGTTTTTCATATCTTCTTATAGGTTTTTCTTTTGATATTCTTTCTATATGTCCAAACCATATAGAAAATAATGTGCAGTAGCTTCACTATCGTTCAACGAAGTAAATTTCGCTTCGCTCAACTCACGCCTATGTAAATTTTGTTTCGCTCAACTCCGTAATGCTTCACTTCGTTCAGGCTAAAGCCCTTCGCTTCACTCAACTCATTAGTAAAGTCGCTTCACTATGTTCAGTCTTTAGAAATTTCGCTTCGTTCATAAATATTGCTTCACTTCGTTCAATCTTTCTAGAAAATAATGTTAGGTAGGGTGAAGGGGACGAAACATGAATCTCAACCATGTATTCATTGCAAAATGTAGTTTTAATAATAAAAGGGGGGCGGCTGCCCCCTCCCCTACCCCTCTATATAGATTTGTCAATGTGTGTGTGCTAAATATTCATTTGACACTGTCATTAATTAAAAGTGGATGTTAATCTTGACCAAAATTCGACTCCCTCTCTCTCTAACACACACGCACGCATACACACGTGCATACCTGGATTTGGCCTCCTGTTGTAACCCCCCAAAAAAAATAAAGTCATCTTCTCAAGAATTAAACATTTATTTGAATATATGCGATAAGCTGGGTAAGAACCGAGCTGGAAACCTTGCTCAAGGGGAAGAAGTACTGAACTGCTTGAAGTAGCCAAGCATTGGCGTGATACATGAATATCATTGTTTGACATCATGTGATATCATTGCACTTTTCTGTTTGAATTAAATCTTCTTATTAAGAAATATAAAGTATCATTGATATCATTAGTTACTAGACATGGCTGGTTCCAACCAGAACTAGACCGGCCCAAGAATAGTTGAACCGGACCCAGAACCACAGACCACCCGGTTCAATTTTGGTTTCACCTTCTGCGAAACTCCAAGGGCCTGAAACCGGTACTAGCAGTTCCAAATCGCCAGTTCCTTATATATATTTTAAATTTTCAGTATTTTTTGTCCAGGTGGTTTAGGCCTCAAACAGGAACCAGCTTGGTCCTGGTTTAGTTCTGCTTCCTGGTTCCAGGTAAACCGGAACCTGGTTATTCTTTACCTTGGAACCAATTTGTTATTGGGCACTCGAAGGTGTAACTAGTGTGCCATCTCTAATATGTACCGTCGGATTTACATCCATACCCCGTACATTACAGGGTCTTATATGGCATCTACAACATTGGTCTAAACAAGGTCAGTGTAATAGGCTGGTTAATTCACAAGTTGAAAAGGTCATGGGTTCGACACCGGGGTGTGCATCTGGCTTCGACCTCCTCATTATATACATTAAAAAAAATGCAGTCTCGAGATTGGACCAAGATTCGGTTCCTAGCGAAACAGCTTATCGATGGCGCAGCACTGCCTCATGCACTTTGGTCCAGGTTCATGAAGTTGGTGTACTAAGATCCAAACCCAATGTTTGAATGTCTGTTGAGCCAATTATATAATAGATATGAAGTGCGCAGAGTTAGTTCACCTGGCAGGGCTCTCTTACACCCATCTCGCAAGTGGTGAGTTCGATCCCCGGGGTGTGTGCGTGTTAGACTTCAGCCTCCCATTGTAACAAAAGAATAATGTGATAGCGATGAAGAGAGCCAGCAAAGATCCAACTCTGAGGAGTTCGATGTACATTATGGATCTAGATCCAAGTCCATCTGATTATGCATACTGGGGCCCAAAGTAATGTTCAGTATTTGGATCTAGCTTGGTTGGGTTGGGGTGTATTTTGAAACACTATCATGCAAGTTTAGCCTTTTCTTTCAAGTCAAGAATACAAATTCAGAAAACACAGAAAAAGAACAAAAAAGATTAAACAAATTCAGATAAGTATGCCAAATCAAGAGACATTTAGAATGAATTAGTAATGCAAGATTAGAAGCCATGCTTCCTCTTTACAACATAACAGAGGATACACAGCAAAACTGCCGGTATACAAAACAATTACAGCCAGCACATGAGAGATTATGCTTGCAGTAAAACTACTGTACAATTGAAAGAATATGGCAAAAGGGGTCACCCACTCAAACGCTTGATCTGCTCATGCCCATGCGCATTGCTAAAAACCCATGTTCACTCATACTCCCCCTCAATCTGTAAAAAGATGGTTTGCTGCGGATTACAGGGAACGATCTGTTCTGCCACCTCGAAGGCAAACCACGTAAGTCCAGGATTCGGTTTCCAAAGAAGGTTGATGATAAACGCGGCCTTTCGGTCCCCTCGAGAGGATCTGAACTATCTTCCATTGTTGTAGTGAAGGAAGAAGAGTTATGCCCATAACTTACACCTGATGCCTCTCTTTCCCACCAGCTGTTTTCAGGTGTGTACTCATTCTTGTAATCACATTCAGGACCTGATGAATCTTCTCTTTGGCTGTGACAATCTTCACAAGCTTCATCCACATCATTATAGACAAGTTTAAGTGCTTGGACGACTTCACCCATGAATGGCCTCTGAGACACCACAGGATGAACACACATCGATGCGATTGCAGCCACCCTTGCCATGTTGTCGAAGTATTTTCCATCCAAAGAGGGATCAATAAGCTGTTCAAGCCCCTCTTGGCTCGTCAGCAGTGGACGTGCTCATGTCACGAGGTTTTCTTGACCTGGAGGTTTAAACATGTCTACTGGCTTCCTGCCTGATAAAAGTTCTAGCAACACAACTCCATAGCTGTAAACATCACTCTTCACAAGCAGATGCCCTGTCATTGCATACTCAGGGGCAACATACCTGCACGATTAAAGTTTAGGATGGCTTTCTTTTCATCCTTTTGCTTCCAAAATTCAAATGCAACAAACTGAAGATTTAGACTACATATGCATACACACACGTATGTATGTATGTAAGTGCCCATATATGTATATACGTATGTGTAATGTATATATAGTTTGTGCAGTGCACACGAATGCACAGCCCCAAACAAAGAAAAGGGAATTCAGCTTACCCAAAGGTTCCCATCACACGAGTGGTGATTAGCTAACTTCCATCATAGGCTTCCATGGTTAGAATAGACGTTATTAAGTTTTGTTGTTATGTTAAATTGTTTTTAAAGGTCGAGTCACTTCTTAGGGGCATTGTAGTATTTTTCTTTTATGTATTTTAACGTATATTCCTAGTGGCCAGCCGACCACACTATGAAGGAAAAAAAGAGAAGGCATCCGACAGTGCAGATATGCAAATAGTGTCTGAGCAAATTTTTTCCATTGTGTTTGATCTCTACAGTATCATTGTTTCTTCTTGTTTATTGTTTATTGAATATGGTATCAGAGTTATATATTATGTTTTAGGTCGTGGAAAGCGTAAATGTCAAAAAAATCTTTCTTCCCTAGGGTTAGAGTTTGTGTAATAGCAGGTGAAAATCTACCACAACACTACTATATTCGTTAGGAATCAGAAAAATGATCAATATTCACTATAAAGTGACATACGACATAGATTTCGAGGTGGCAGATTGCGCGTATGTATCTCGAGGCAATCGGTGAAAACCCTAAAACAATCATATGGTTGAAAAAGGTGAGTTTTCTGGTAGTCCTATGTAGAGTTTGGAAGAAAATAATAGCAATAGTAAGATGGATGCGGTTCAAATCATATCCATTAAATTTGATAGAAAAAAATTCAAAGTTTGTTCTAGGGCATGTGAATTTGCCCTAATTGCAAGGGAAAAATGAAAGTTTATCACGGGTGAAATTCCTTAATCACACCACTCAGTTGCTAGTTACTTAAAATGAAGGAAGGAGAATGTCATTGCAATCTCGTGGTTGATCAATTCCATAGTTCCAAGTAAGAGCAACACATTTATGTACTTGAACACGACATGTGAAATTTGTATAGTTGTGATATATGCTTATTCTAGAAAGATCAATATTGTGAAAAAAATATAAGATACAAGCAAAAATAAGGAAGTGTCGACAATGAAGTCGATCGATTATCGAATACTATACAGAACTTAGAAGTCTATGGGATGAACTGTAATATCATTTTCAAGGAGATTGTCCTCATTGTTTCAAAAATAAAAATACAGAATTAGAGAAAAAAAGTATTAGATTTATTGTAAGGAGTCTCTAGTAATTTTGAGAATGTAAAGGCAAACATCCTCAACAATAAAACTCTGCCAGGTGTAGTTTATTCGTTACTAATACGAAAGGAAGACACAAAGAAAGAAAGAGAAAGTAGAAACAAAGGATAAAACACCTTTTGTGAGCCTTGAACAACTGGAAAATAACCATGGAAGAGGGGATGCCTCTATGGGTGGTCGTGGACGTAGATCCTCACAACATGATGACAAAGACAAATTGAAATGCTCTCGCTATGGGAAGTCAAGATATACTAAAGAACAATGCTGAGGGTTGAGTTTATCTCAAGAATAAAGCCTATCATGCAAGTTCCTCATATATCTCATATGTAGAGAATAATTTACTTTTCCAAATTTTGAAGACTGAGTAAATCTAGAGAAGGACACGAGTTCACTTCCACTTACAGCCTGCAAACTTCATTGGTGCATGTATCAAGCTTCGGTGTAGATCCAGTGATGGGGGCAAGGCAAAGGATGTTCATGGCTCACTAAGCTGCACGAGCTGTAGCAGTATCACAATGGGCACCACAGTAAGAGGGTGGTTTTGTAAAAGGTGGGAAGAGGGGAGATGTCACACAGAGTGGTGAAAGGGAGGAGGGAAGCCAAGCGAGCAAGAGGGAGAATTAAATGTTTTTTATTTTTGGAAAAGGACGGCAACTTTTCTCTGGTTTGCCACTCAGTTTATGGGTCGTCGCCAGGTGAGGTCGATGCGCATATACGTTGGGATGACGTGATGCTGGGCCATCTCATTCGAGATAGATTATCTGTCCACCGTTTGGCTCATCTATGTGGAGATTGGACGCTGTTGCACACCAACCAGGCATAACTGTTATTTAAAAAGTTGTAAAAATATAAAATATACATTAATATTATAGTCCTTTAAAAATAAAAATAAAAAGCGAGCGTAAGTGTACTGTCTTAATAAGGCTTAAAATCCGATCACTCCCACACTCTCTCTCTCTCTCTCTCTCTCTCTCTTTCTCTCTCTATCTATATATATATATATATATATATAATAAAAGTAATATAAAGTATCAAAAAGTCTTAGTAAACTATCGTTCCTGATTTTTTGGTCAAGTACAACTCGAATAAAGTTGAGTGTATTTTTCATCTTATTACTCATCAAATTTTTGATAAAAGAATCGTATTGAAAAAGATTTAACATTATTACTTGGATGCATATTTTGTGATCCTTTTTTATATTTAAACGGTTTTGGATGGATTGAACTGTGTATTAAACTTATGGATTCCATCTGTTTTTTCAATTTTCTAGCATATGCTATTATATATATATATATATAAAGAGTCCGAGCATCAATGTGACTGGTGCCGCAACATTACCCTACTGGCATTACCCTCTCCAGTAGTTACATAGAGGTTTAGACGACATAGCTTATTGAGTGGAAGAAGGCAGAATGAGGGGCACATGACCTATAAAGTAAATCATATAGAGAGAGAAAAAGAAGAAGAAGCTGTTATTACATTACAGTCTCGGATGTTAAACATTTTAACATTGCTGACATCACCATCATTTGTAATCGTTCAGTAACAATTAAGACATCATCATCAATGTCATCAGGCGAACAGTGATAATCAAACACCACATTTAGTCTAATAGTTTTTGGCCCATGCAGGTCTCGAACCTGCGACCTTCGCGTTATTAGCACGACGCTCTAACCAACTGAGCTAATTATAACGTAGAAAGCCGCATGGCCCCGCATTACGGGCCGATGAGGCCTTCGCTCCGGCCCTCGAAATCTGCCAACTCAAACACCCCCCCTTATTCTTGATCGCCTTGTTAATTTTCTATACAAACTTATCGAGCTACCCAAGTAACCATGACACCCGTGGATCCACTTTAAGATAAGTTAAAAAAAGTAAATATATCTTTGTATATAAGAAAATATAAGTGTTTTGTGGATTTGACAAGTCTTCAATCCGAAATATAAGTGCACTTTGCTCAAAAAAATTCTTGAGTTGACACCATTCCCTTTATAAGCCCGGTTCAACCGAGTGAAAAGAGAGATTTGATTAACTATCCTCAATAAAATGACAGCTCATTTACTTAATCTTTTGTTAAATAATTAAAAGCAAAATGATTATTCATTGTCCTTAAATAGCTATTTTTTTTGGGATTTGGTTTAGGTAAAATTTTAAAGAATGCATGCTAAGGATCATCCTTGAGCCAAATCAAGAACTCAAACGGTAACAAATCAAACATGAACAAGCCAGGCACGAGTTGAACTGTTAGGACCTGATTGAAACCACACTCCCTGGATGAAGTGGCACCATGGTGCTTTATCCCTAACGATGGAAATTTTAAAAGCAAAATTTTGTTTTTAAAAGTAATTACACTTGTACAATTACAAGTTTATTTTTTGCTTTTAAAATCCAAATCTCAATCATCCTTCTCTCAAATCATATGGTTGAGATTTATTTGGATTTGTCAGTATGTAATATTGGTAACATATACCAAACTTATTATATTATATATGTAGTGGTATATGCTCAATCACATTCATGTTCAAATCTACTCAAACATAATGTAATTAATGGTAGAAATTTGAATTCAAAAATAAATTTGTTTTGGTATTTTGCATTTAACATACTTTCATTTTTTAGATTTAAATTTATATGTTTGATCACATCGATCAAATGATAGAAATGTTTGAGTAGATTTAAGCATGAGATTGAGCATGTATCACTATATATATAAATAGAGAAAATAGTACATGCCTCATTGATATATCCTTAAACATTTAAAAAAATCTTGATCATTTATTCTTAAAGATCAAAGGTTGAGACCTTTAATTAAAAAACAAATTTGTGTCACGTACATTTATTGTACTTACAAAAAGTATCAATATATTTTTTTACTTTTTAGATTTTAATTTCAACCAAAATAGTTTTGAATATTCTAAGTATGGATAGATGTGCATCTCTCTCTCTCTCTCTCTCTCTCTCTCTCTATATATATATATATATATATATATATATATATATATATATATCATTTTGTCCTCTATGTGATCTCAAAGTCGACAAAAGGTGCAATTTTCAAATTAAAATGATAGATCATGAGTTGAGTGCCTCGGACCACATTTGATAAGGGTCTGCCTAACCCAACTACAAAGGAAAGAGAAAGAAACCATCATGTACAAATAGGCAATCACAGGATATGAATGATCTGAACTCAAACCTACAAAACTCACCAGCTCCAATGATTCAACAGCTTATGCAAAGTGCAGCTTACCTATTTAGAGCATGCGAAATACGTAAAGATGAGAGTTATCAACCTCTCTATTTAAGCACTCCTAGGATGCAACAATGGTGTTACCAAACAACGACTCAAAAACCAACTCTGCTGCATAATTTGAAACCATTATCTTTATCATGGCATCTCGATCCGTATTCAGTTTAGTCTAATTCCGCTTTGTCAATCGACTGAAAATGGCCAACAACACATGTTAAGTTCGATCCACACGGCATTCGCGATTCAGGGCGATGTCTGCACCAAGCAGCACCAGCAGAGGTAAACAAGAGGTCGGCAATGGTGGAAGCTCAGTTGTGGCTGATGAGAAAGGAAGAAATCAGTATTGTGCATGGTCCACAGGAAGGCGTAGCCGAATTGCCAGCATGGGGAGTGATTTTAAGTACAATTTAATCCGTATATTATATATGTAGAAACTTCAGCTTTCGCTTTCGACACGCATCGGTTTTACATCTAATTATCTCGAAACCTCTCAACTCTCAAGAGTGGACATATTCCTATTGCATTGCGTTATGGATGTTAATCATACATTGCACTTTCCGCACAAACTCAAGAGCTCATCACTAGCTAGCATAAAAACTCTCTCTCTCTCTCTCTCTCTCTCTCTCTCTCTCTCTCTCTCTCTCTCTCAACACACACATATATGTATATATATGGAGAGAGATACAAGTGAGTACTAAAATCATTAATGTTTAAATCCACTCAAAGGTCTTTACTATTTGATTGACATGATCAACAAAAAGCGAAATGTATGGTTATATATTAAATTTTAAGTATAAAAAGTACAATAATATATTTCACTTTTTAAATTTAAATTTATATTTATATTATTGATCATTGCTATAAAATAGTTGTACATTAAATACAAAGTATGAAAAGTACAATGGTATGTTTTACTATTTAAATTAAAATCCATACAGTTAATCATCCTTATTTAATGGTAGAGATGTTTGAATAGATTTGAGCATAAATGGGTTTGAGTATATATTATTTTCTCTCTCCCCCCCTCTATATATAAATGAAAAAATTGGATCCTGCCTACACTAACAATTGTTCACAAATGTTCATCGATTGTTTCGAGTGATATGAGTATAATTTCAAAATTTGTAAAGGGATTTAAAAAGTATAAAAGTA
Source organism: Brasenia schreberi (assembly GCA_036023115.1). Taxonomy (NCBI): domain Eukaryota; kingdom Viridiplantae; phylum Streptophyta; class Magnoliopsida; order Nymphaeales; family Cabombaceae; genus Brasenia; species Brasenia schreberi. The sequence goes on along the minus strand of JAYKKT010000088.1, from coordinate 1,178,094 downwards.
TTTATACTTATATCATCCAAAAGCAATGAGTGAGCACGAATGAACAAACGTTAGTGTGAATATGAACCAAGCACTCTATATATACGTGTATATGTATATATAGACGAATCATTTATATACTCATGTTCTTAAATAGTTTTGAAAAAATTATAAAAAACATTTTTATTAGACTCATGTAAACATGAATATGAATAAGGTAACAAAATTAGAGGTAGCTAACCAACATTTAGGAGAGACATAATTGACAGCATTGATCTTTGTAGCTACACCACCCACAAAATCTAAAGAACCTAAAGGAGCATGAGTCATATATTCTATTAAACGACGTGCTTGAGGGGAGGATCCAATCTAAAGAACCCGCATTAGATATTTACCTAGACCTGTACTTCCTTGAAGGGAGGATCCAATCTCTATAGAGAGAGAGAGAGAGAATGTGAACCAAGGTGACGTTCTTCCTTATAGCTGGTCGACAACATTCGTGATGAAAGCAAGCGAAATAGCCCAAGGATCTCTCGTGGTCTGCGATGACTAGGTGATAAAATCCGTTCAAAGAGAAGCAAAGTATGATCATCTGTCGTCACTCACAAGCACTGTTCCATGTCAGTGTATTCGGCCATTTAAATTTAATTTCATCAATATTTTTTCCCTAGCTATGATTCTCAGAACAGCTTCCTTATGAGGATCATATGCTCAGCAAGAGAGAGAGAGAGAGCAATTGCACGAGCTCCCACCTACGTACACAAGCATTAACTTTTATTTTGAGAGTGAGAAAGCATAAATTTTGTGCATCTGAAACATAATTCAGTACAATATTATAGATTTTAGAAGAGCGTATTCGTTCATGGCGTCTCTACGCATCGATCCTCTGTTTGAAACAGTGATAAATACTTGACTTCATCGGCTGCAGGTTGGTGCGGAGATAGTAGGCACATTCATCATGGTGTTTTCAGTTTGTGGCATAATCTCCAGTACAGAGTTGACGCAGGGACGAATTGGCCTGCTTGAGTATGCAGCAACCGGTGGTCTTGCTGTCATTCTCTTGGTTTTTGCCATCGGACCCATCTCCGGAGCTCACGTCAACCCTGCAATCACGGTTGCTTTCGCTGCTTCCGGTCAATTCCCATGGTCTCAGGTAACAAAATTGATCCTCTCTCATAAATATATATATGTGTGTGAAAATTGGCATGTCTACTAATTGCTTATAAGTATTTTTAAAAGTTTTAAAGGTTTTTAAAAAAGATATAAGACAATGTTATTACATTCATTTTTTTTTAAATAATGGTCGAGTTTGAGTACGTCTATGATAGACATGATCCAATCTTTATATATAGAAAAATCAGATTCTGCTCACCTATAATATATTCACTCATAGTTAATGTTATCGTACTATGCTTCCAAAAATCCAATCACACACATGCTATATATATATCATGCTTGTAGGATTGCCGATTGGACTTATATTAGGTATTTGGGATGAATTTCAGGTGTCTGCATACGTTCTCGCGCAGATTGGAGCGTCCATATTGGCGACGTACGCAGGGAAGATGGTATATGGCATGGGAGGTGATGTTGCACTGACAAGGCCGCTTCATGGTTGGAAGGCTGCATTTTGGGCCGAACTCATTGCAACCTTCGCCATTATGTTCCTAGCTTCTTCATTGTCCATTAACTTTCACCTGGTACGCCATTCTCTCTCTCTCACATATATATATACATACATATATATATATATATATATATATATATATATATATATATATATATATATATACATATATATATATATATATACATATATATATATATATATATATATATATATATATATATATATATGTATATATATATATATATATGTATATATATATACATATATATATATATATATACATATATATATATATGTGTGTGTGTGTGTGTGTGCAGCGGCGGATCTAGATAATAGTGGTAGGAGGGTGAAGTATGTATTTTACTGTGTTGAGTGAGGTGAAGCATGTATCTCAAGCTTGTATTCAACTGTAAAATGTACTTTTTACATTGAAATCACAAGATTTTGGGGAGAATAGCTCCCTCAACCTTTTAGGCAAATCTGCCACTGTATATATGTATGTGTATATATAAAAGAAAATTAGATCATGTCCACCTATTGTTTTTTAGTGGCATTAGTGTAATTTCAAAAAATCTAAAAGGTTTTGAAAAATACAAAAAGTATTTTATTACAATCATGCCACCTAAAAATAATGAATGGTATGAATGAACAGGTTTCAGTGCGAGCAAGATCCAAACACTCTCTCTCTCTCTCTCTCTCTCTATATATATATATATATATATATATATATATATTCGTTGGGATTATGTAGAAAACGAGCAGGTAATATGCCAGCACGATTATCCCCATGATTGCGTGAGACAAGCTTCTGGTAATTTGTATACTCGGAGAAGTGGTCAGTCCAGTGAAGAGGTTTGAAATAATTTAATGAATACTTCTAATAAAGATGGGAAAATTTCAAAAATATATTTTAAAAAAATAAAACATCATCTTGCCATTTTAAAATTGCAAAAGAGTGACAAGATAGAACACAATGTGGAGGTTGCTAGTTTAGGTCCGGTTCAAATAGGACTCAAGCTGTCTCCCTAACCAAAACCAGGAGAAGCGCATTTGAATCGAGATTAAACCAACAACCTCCTCAGTTTGGTTAGGGTTCCACCTTCTAACAAATCGAACTAGACCCGAAACCGATGGTTCTCAACCTGTATATATTTGTTTCCAACATCCCACCTTTAATGCATTTCTTTTTCAAACTAAACCAGAACCAGGAACTAGAACCATTGCAGAACTGCAAGGAACCAACAGAACCAGTTCTGAAAGTGGGACAGATTGGTTCCAATTCCAGGTTCCAATGGAGTCAGCCAGGTTTAACTCTATGGGGAGCCAGAATTGAAGTATCTGATCACATTGGTGAGAATCAATGCTTACTTTTGGTTGGATTTTGAACTGTTTTGTGACATTATCCATGTAATTTATTGCACGATGGTCAGTCCCACCATAGCATGGGTGCCCACCACCGGTGGATCTAGAAATTCCTCTAGTGTGCGGCAAATAGAACACGGAGCAGTTTAGGGTGGAGCGAAGTATGTTTGAAGCTCACAGATCATATGTAAGCTACAATTTTTCTTTCGAGTTTTAGAATGTTGGGTGGGGTGGACGCCCCGCTCCACCTTGGCTCAATGTAGATCCACCACTGACACCCGCATAGTCATTACCTTGTTGTTCAGTGAGATGGACGGTTGTGATTTGTTAAATTGAAGAGAAGACACATTTTAGCATTTCACTTGATCTTATAGTCTCCCAAAATAGGTGCATGCTTATATTGAGTTTTGAGCATACTGTTTGTGTGTTGCAGGTAGGGCAAGTTGCTGGTGTTGCAGCTGGAGCTTCAATTGCACTGGCCATCATGATCACCGGGTAATTACTGACTTCTACGTTTAAAACACTTAGCTTAACTGGGCAGTTTCGTAGCATTAAGATCTATTCTCAATCCAGAACAGGAGTCTCCCACAAAGCAGCTAGCTCCATTAAGGGAGCAGCAGTATTCTACATGGTTGAGCGGAGGGTCACTCCGCCGGCCAAAGCTGCTGTTAGTCCTCTCACAAAAATGATCGCAACCACAACCGACACTCATATATTTCTATGCAGGCAAGCCTTAACCAACGTTGTTGTTGTTGCAACTGGTCTTGATACCAAAACATCAGGTCAGTGGATCAAGTAAAAAACTTGATTGCACAAGGATTCTGTAAGATGCCATCACTCAAACTCTGACCAGTGGGTTCTACTCAAATGCCTCAAAGAGGCAGTCGAGTTCAGATAGTAAAGTTTTTACTGAACCTTGTCAAACCACATAATACCATCCCAATTCAAACCGGATTCCGTCAAATTCCGGCCGGACCAATATTGCCATCCCTAGGCAGGACCCACAATCTTTGTGCAGGAATAACTCTAAATACAGATGTAAATGATCCACATCATTTAAATCATCACTGGAGATTTTGCCATAGAAAATACGAACAAAAAACTTGAAAATACTATGATATTTTCATCTAAATTCGTATACAAGTTGCTAATTATCTGAACCCATGTGTTGATCTTGGTGGGTGTACTGTTGCTGCTGTGTAGACCTATATCAGGAGGCTCGATGAATCCAGCAAGGTCCCTAGGCCCGGCAATTATCTCGAGCCAGTATGAAGATGTATGGATCTATATGTTGGCACCTACCATCGGAGCCGTCGCGGGTGCATTTGCCTTCAGATTGTTGCGCCTGCACCCTAGGCACTACACGTCAAAATCTTCCCATGGTCTCAGTAACGTCTCCCTGGAGTGTGCTGAAGCTTAACAATCTTAATCATGTACATGATTCACGAGTGTAAAATCCGGAGGTGGTGCAATAGATTGTACCCCAACTTCATTAATAGCTCTCTCTCTCTCTCTCATACCACAAGTCCCTCGGGGGTGTTTGATTATGAGACAGAGACTGCGGAACTGTCACTGCAGGCTGACCAAAGGGATGGCCGCTGGTTGGCCTAGTAAACGAGTAAAAAGTGGGGTCATACTGCAGGCCGAGCCCCGCGTTTAATTACGAGATGAACACCAGACCTCTCGTAACCAAACACCCCCTCTAAGCACATTTTCATTCAACACACAACAAGAAATTGCTTTCTATGCATTCATTCGTCTTCATGCTACGGGGGGAGGGGGGTACAAGTTCGTAAACCAATATGATTGACCATCAAACTACACAACTTTGTAAAGCTAGCTCACTGAACAGGTGAGTCTGCGCCGAGTCGCATCTTATAACACATGAGAATTTACAAAGGCAAACCACATTTCTCCATTAGCTTCAATAAGATCACTCTTCCACCAACTAGTGTCTGACCAGCAATATCCTTGAAGTTGAACAGCACGCCAAACCCAATTAACTAATCTTGAAGTTCAGTATTCCAGATACGTCAACAACAACCATTTATTGGTGATTGATCTTCTGCCTTCTCCTTCAGTATATTTCTCTTCAGAAGTGTGGTTGCCTCTCTTCCAGTAAACTAGGCACATCTAAAATCTGGGAAACATCATACAAGCGTCTGCTTCAACATACCTTGTGATCAAACACAAAGGAAGAACTAACAAACTTGTGCATAAGCGATTGCATGGAGACCTAATATACCCCCACAACAATCACAAATCGGGGCAAGAAGGTAGCTTTCAGTCTATAATAAAAAGCCGTGAATAAAATAGTAAAATGGTATTAATTTACCACCATATCTGGTGTTTCAGCCATCATTTAGGAGGTCAGGTTCGATTATTGTGGGGTGTCATGTAAGGTTGGTTGCGTCAAATAAGCTACCACCATCGGAGTCAAAAGCTTGGCGTGTTCTGCACAGGCATCTCACAGTAAGGCTACTGCTACCGGCAGTCCTAGACTGAGAGTTTGGGAATCCAAGTAGAGACCTTCTGAGGGTGATTTCTTTGGGTAATAAATAAACGAATGTGTATTATCCGAAATCTAATGTGGTTTGCAACCATGATTACTTACGGTGGTCCCTAAACGATATCTGAACTGGTCTAACAACAAAAACCAATGAAGTATTAATGGGGCATACCTTCAATGCGAGTTCTTCAAAGCACTTGTCAACGTTTAAGCTATCTTTTGCACTACATTCGAGAAACAAGCTTTTGATTTCTTCTGCAAGTGCAAGGCCCTCCTCCCGTGTAACAGCCCTTTCACTTTCCTAAATGTACATGAATTCAAGCTGGTTAAACATCATAAAAGAACAAAATGAATTCTGATAAAATCTAGACAGGAGTTACTGAAAGGATTCTGATAAATGACCCCTATCAGATGCATGCCTGAGTATTGAATTCAAGAGCTCCAACTTGAAGGTTCTTTTGAGTCAAGTTGGAATAACATATCAATCATTAACCATGCCAACATGCACCCTGTGGGCTTCTTGCACCTGGCTAAGTGAGCCAGCTTAAAGCATTTAGAGTGGAGGATATTGCAAGTTTTTTAGACAGATGCTAACCCACGTTGAACAACAGGGACGCAAAACCTTCTCAGTTGGAGGTTTTACATCCATGAATGGTGCGAGGGGTAAAAGGATAGTTGAGGTCACAACTCTACCTTCAGCTACCACAGAGGATAGATATGGGCAAAAGCAGGTTGCTTTTTAAACTGTAAAAAGATATAGGTCAGCTGAAGCCATTATTTTTTCATAAAAAGCGACAATCTAAATTAGAAATTGAGACTTCTAACGAATGTTGAAGGAAAAAGAAGAAACGGATCTTTGCTCCTATTGGATCCATATATGAACCAATAGGAGCTCTATAGTGTAACTTTTATTAAGTAGGAGAATATTAGGAATTCAAGTTAGAAGCCACTATAAAATGAAAAACTCTACACCCTAGTCATTAACGTGAAAGAGGAGAGAGAGAAAGGGGGCAACTGCCAAGAGTGTGGTGCCGACTCCCAATCCTTTGTAACTCCAAATTTTATGATATTATTGATTGTTTTTCATTATTTGCTTTGTTTGTAAGAGTTTCTACATAGTATCAGAGCCTAATCCGTGGGATTAGGGTTTCACGGTTAGTCAGCAACAGTGTTTATGTCCTAAGGGTTAAAGTTTATTCAAGAAACGATCAAGAAAACAGGTGGAAGCTGTACTACATCAGATTCGACGAAGATTCGAAAAAGAAAAGTCAAGGAAAACGTGGGATTGCTATATATCCATTACATCAGATGATATCTTATACTAATTTTCCAAAAGAATACCAGTTATTTGTGATGAATGGAGAAAATACTCAAGTGCCCAAGAGTTTTGAAGAAGCAAACCAGAATCCCAAATGACGGGTTGTTATGGATAAAGAAATCAAAGCATTTGAATAAAATAAAACGTGGATTATTTCAGAACTTCCACCAAACAGAAAAACCGTGGGTTGTAAGTGGGTATATACTATCAAATTCAATGCAGATGGAAGCATCAAGGCTCGACTGGTTGCTAAAGGTTATAGTCAATCATGTGGAATTGACTATAATGAGACATTTGCTCCAGTAGCAAAAGTGAATATTATACGAATCCTTCTAAGTATAGAAGTGAATCGTGAGTGAGAACTATGACAACTTGATATCAAGAATGCATTTCTACAAGGGGATATTAGTGAAAATATTTATATGGATTTACCACCAATGTACAATCAGGAAGTCTCATTGAACAAGGTATGCAAATTGAAGAAATCACTCTATGGTTTGAAACAGTCTCCCAGGGCTTGGTTTGAAAAACTCAGTGAAGAGGTTCTTGGCTTGGGATTCAAAAGAAGTGCAAGTGACCACACCTTGTTCATAAGACAAGGTAAGAAAATTATCTTATTGGTTGTATATGTGGATGATATAATTATTACCGGCGATGATATTGAAGGAATTATATCTCTAAAGAAGAAACTACACAATCTATTCAACTTGAAAGATTTGGAAAAGTTGCATTATTTTTTAGGGATTGAGATTATTAAAAGAAATAATAGCTTATTCTTATGCCAAAGAAAGTATATCTTAGATTTATTAAAGGAGACCAAGATGGAAGATTGTCGTATTTGTACCACACCAATTGAAATAAAAAAGGACCCAGTGAGCACAACGGATGACTCATATGAAGATGTGGGCAGGTACGAAAGAATTGTGGGAAAACTTATATATCTCACCATTACCAGGCCACATATCAGCTTTGCAGTGAGCTACGTAAGCAGATGGATGCATTCTCCTAAAAGACATCATATGAATTCTGTATTTCATATCATAAGATATATCAAATCTTCTATCACTCACAGTTTGTTGTATTCACCGAATCATTCTCTCGAGATCAAAATTTATATTGATGTTGATTAGGCTGGTGCTACCGAAGATAGAAGGTCTACATCAAGCTATTTACTAAGTATGGGAGGTAACATAGTGGCATGGAAGAGCAAGAAGCAGTCATTTGTTGCTAGATCTAATGCTGAGGCAGAATATAGGGCAATTGCACTTGGGATGTGTGAAGGCCTATGGGCTCTATCTCTCATGGAAGAAATTGGATTCTGAAGGAATACTCCAATGAAATGTTTTACAGACAACCAGGCAGCTTTGCAGATTGCATCTAATCCTGTATTTCATGAAAGAATCAAGCATATCGAAGTCGACTGCTATTTTATTTGAGAGAAATTAGTTATAGGAATTTTTTATCTTACACATGTGCGATAATAACAACAATTGGCAGATATATTGACTAAGCATGTTACAGCTAGCAGCTTGAAGAGAACTTTGGAAAAGTTGGGAGTTATGAGTATTCAGGCCCCAACTTGAGGGTGTGTATTGAAGGAAAAAGAAGAAACGGATATCTACTCCTATTGGATCCATATCTTATCAAATAGGAGCTCCATGATGTAACTTTTATTAAGTAGGGGCATATTATGAATTCAAGTTAGAAGCCACTATAAAATGAAAAACTCTACACCCTAGTCATTAACGTGAAAGAGGAGAGAGAAAGGGGGCGGCTGCCAAGAGTGTGGCGCCGACTCCCAATCCTTTGTAACTCCGAATTTTATGATATTATTGATTGTTTTTCATTATTTGCTTTGTGTGTAAGAGTTTGTACGAAAGCTTGATAGAAAATCAGCCTACTGAAAAACTGGTGCAGTTCTAAGTGCAGATCATCTACTCTTCATGCATGAGATACACAACCTTGCTTGATTTTGAAACACCTCCAGCGCTCAGAAAGAATAAAAAGTTAGCAGGACGCATGTGAGGAATCTAGTGACCACAGCTAACAGCCAAACCCCATAAGCACTTACTAATGTTAATTAGCTTGAAATGAAAACTTAGTCAAGGACATCAGGGTCATGCTATTACACAGTCCCTTGACACACTTTACTCAGATTATTTGGGGATATGTGCGTGTTGGCTTGTTCATCATGCAGCTGTAAGCACTACAAGAGCAGTAACATCTGTAGAAAAAACCTTGACCTACACAGCAAAATTCCTTCACACGAGACAGAAGATTCACATGCCTAAGTGAACATCACAGAGGGAAAACCAAGCGGTGAGCACATGAAAGAAGATGTGGCAAGTTAATCACATGGTTGAACTACATAGTTTGTTTCAAGCGCCATGTACAAATACCAAGGAAAAGTGCTACTTAAGTGGTTTGACATGATTTACCATATCAACTTTGTTCCCAACTAGCATTTTGATGCAGTCTTGATTAGTTGAATATAATTCCACCTCCTTTGTCCATATATCAGTCAAGTTTGTAAATGTCTCTCGCCGAGTAACATCATAGACTATCAGCAATCCAGCAAAATATACATCTCAAACAGATTCAGAGAATTATTGATAAAATAAAAACAAAAAATCAAAGAACATGAATTTGTTCCTGGTAACAGAAGAAAATGAATAGTGAAGGCAGGAAATCTACAAGATAGATTAAAATATTTCAACAGTAATTCAATTTAAAAAGTTCATACCGCAACTCAGTTGATTTTATATCCACCATGGACATTCATATTAGAAGATGTTGCAACTATATCATAGCAAAAATCAGCCTTCTCCATCCATGTATACCATCTGAGAAGATGCAAATGAAAAACTGACAGGAACTTCTACAGTACTCATCAGAGCAAGTGGTTGACAGCAAGTTGACACTTTTGAAGATGTTAGACATGGCCAAAGCCTGAAGGTCAATCCAGTCCCTTGGAACTTTTGCAACATAAACCTCCTGAATTGCTTTTTCTTAACCTTCTTAGTTCATAAGTAACACCACTAATCAAAATGGTAAAGTTAGTTCACAGAACCACCTGCTGTAGGAAGGCCCTTCCAAAGTCTAATATTGCTAGATTTAGCAATTGGCAGCACTTGCACCCTTGCATCTGGTAATACGTCAATTCACCAACTTGATTTTGGCCAGTTTCGTGGACCACCCAATGTGATGTTGGGAACTTTATAACCAACTCACATCAGTCCCCTTATGCTGGAACCTATTCTGCTGTTCCAGATCCATGACAAGTACAATATGAAACTACACAAGTGCTTATCCACAACAAAGTCTCGCAGGAAGTACCATGACCATAACTTCATAAAATCGACTAACACCAGAATCCTCCATAATGTAATCTTGAGTAACAAATATTCATATGCTCAAGACTACAGAATTTCCACTTATTCAATAGAAATCATGCAGAATTTTTATACAACAGTAAGCATATATAATTCAGTTTAGCTATTTCAGATTTCAAGTTATAAATTTTCTTGATACTTAGTATGTAGAAATGTATAAAGAAACCTGAGGAAGATCATACCAAGAATGATCCCTTGGGCACCTCTGTAATAAGAGCTAGTCAATGTCCTGAATCACTCCAGTCCAGCTTCAGAAACAAGGCAGAAAACACACAATAAGGAAACAACTTCACTGACAGAACAAATCAACGTAGTTTATCTAAATGTTAGCTCAGCCATTTACAGAGGAAAACCAACTCTAAAACTTGAAATTCTGCGATTAGTAATTAGCAGAAGCAAATCCTTTATTTCCAACTCCCGGACTGTTGAAAAATATGAATATCTATGGTTTTTAGTCACTTTTAGTATTTTTTATGTTTTAGGTATTATTGTAATTGTGTTTAACAACCCATTATATAAGGGTTGAACTTCTTGTATTAGGGTTAAGAGACATTAGGGTTAAAAGAGTAAGATTAAGAAAGAGAGCGAGACGGGATGGCATCCACTGGAGGGCCCCCTCCTTTAAATTTCATATTTTCTCTTTACTTATTCAATCACTGCTGCCCTATCATGTTTTCCAACATGGTATGGGAGGCTTGTATTTCTTGTTGAGTGTTGATTCGGTTCTTGCATTTCACGTCCATCTTCCTGGCCTTCGCGGCACCCAGTCGGGAGTTAACTTCCTCAACGGTGACCGGCCTAGATCAACGCGACTGCCGCTTCTTCACTCTAGCAATCCACCTGTCTTGTAATTGTCCGTCCGCCTCCCGTCATCCCTCTGGCAGCCTCCATCTCTCCTCTTATCCTTCTTTCTTCACCCCATCGCGTTGATTATAATGGTCGGATCTGAGGCGGTTGGGGGTTAAAAAGGGAGAAGGGTGGAGGGGCCCTCAGACGTACGCAGTTTGACATGTCGATGGCCAGATTTGAGGCATTGGATGCTGATGACTCCGTGAAGGTGATCGTGACCACGACGCCGGCAGGGTGTTATACTCCGACGTCGACCTCGCGAGCATCGAATTCGTTTTCAAGGGAGATGTTAAGGACATGCACACGAATGTTGTTTTCTAGATGTAGAGTTGCCGGAAACTGATCATCAGAGCCATTAATGGATTCATGATTACAACTGGATTCAAGATTTGCCTCGCTTGTGACATCCTCGTCGTCGGGAAGGATGCCAAGTTCATTGACACGCACTCTAGGTTTGGAATATTTCCATCATGGGGTCTCTCTCACAAAAGCTGTCAAGGATCATTGGCCTGAACCGAGCCCAAGAAGTATCATTATCAGCCATGGTGGTGACGGCCGAGATGGCGGAGAGATCGGAGTTGGTTAACCACATTGTTGAACTAGACGAAGTGTTGAAGAAAGCCCAAGAAGTAGCAGAGAGGATAGTGAAAGATGACCACGGTTCTGAGGTATAAGGCAGTAATCAATGATGGGTTCAAAATGGATCTTGGGCATGCTCTTGTGTTCCATCGAAGAAGAGGACGAGCATTTCTTTGGAAAACAAAGCCAACTTGTCAGATTTTGTAAGGCGACGACGGAATGCATGTCGAGATCGAGAGTTGCGAGGAAGAGGCGGATCCTACAGAGAAGCTCGTTTGGTCTATAAGGCTTGTGGTCGGAGGAAAGGGCGATCGGAGCACAGTTATGGCAGAGAACGACCCTGGAGTCACCGTAGTTAGCCGCCACGATCTCATGGTTGGTGACGAAGGCGACAACTGCCGTAGACCCTATGACCTCCTATTGAAGATCAGGAATCGATGATAATGTCTTATCAAAATGGGAAAAGATATACATGCTTCCTGCCCAAGGGATACCGACGTACACGGTAAAGATGGTGAATGTCCAAGATGCACAATAACTGTTTGGTGAAATGGGGAAGTGAAATGTTAATCTGTGCATCAAGTGTTATGAAATGAAGTCATGAGGACTGTTGAAATGTATTTTGCAGCCATTAGGTTGCTAGAATTTGTAGCCAAAGAAGCTATTGAAAATGTTGTTGCCATGTAGCTGCTGAAAATAACAGATCAGGAAGGCTGAGTTGAAGATGTTGGAGTAAAAGTAGCTGCTGAAAATGACCAGCCAAGAAGATAAGTTAAAGATGTTGCAGCTAAACCAAGCTATTGAAAATGACCGGCCAGGAAGGTTAAGTCGAAGATGTTGCAACCAAAGAAGCTGTTGAAAATGGTCGACCTGAAAAGCTGAGTTAAGATATTACAGCCAAAGAAACTACTCAAAATGACTAGCCAGGAAGGCTGAGTTAAAGATGTTGCAGTCAAGAAGTTGTTAAAGATTGGTGCAACCTTGAAGCTACTGAAGAACAACAATGAAGGCTGATGAAGCGGACAGCCAAGAGTGTTGAAAAATAAAAAAAATTGAAGAAAAAATCAGCTTTTTGGCATGTTTGGAGTTCAAAGTATCTCACTCCCAACTTGAGGAAGGGTGGGTGTTAAAAAATATGAATATATGTTGTTTTTAGTGTCAGTTTTAGTATTTTTTATATTTTAGGTATTATTATAATTGCTTCATAGTATAAAGGGTATTTTGGTCATTTTGTGTTTAACAACCGATTATATAAGGGTTGAACTTTCTTGTATTAGGGTTAAGAGAGTAAGATTAAGAAAAAGAGAGAGAGAGAGGGGGATGGCCTCCATTGGTGGGTCCCCTCCTTCGATCTTCATATTTTCTCTTCACTTATTCGATCACCGTTGCGCTATCACGTTTTCCAACACGGACTATTTTGGTTACATGGCACTTACGGCAACATAAGAGGCTTGGTGAATTGCCTATTGGACATAATGTCTGCGAACAACTATACAAGTTATGTTCATATATTTCAATCAATTTCTGTTTTTACAACAAAGATATAATCATAAGCAGTAAGAATGCAAAAAGTATTCAACATTCTTGCACTTTTCTAATGTGAACCAGCCGAAACACAAGTATTGCATTGCTTCACGTAGAATGACACTCAGGGAGATAAACTGATCTACTAACTTGACACAACTTTTTTGTCTTCCCTAATATTTGTAACTTATGAAACTCATAAGATTTTAATTTATAAGTTATAAATTCAGCCTAAGGGGAAATACAAGGGTTCATGTCACGCATCAGATTCAATCATGAGGCTGGTTTCCATTTTTCCATATTGTACCTGAACATTTCACCACTTGGCTTTGTTATTATATGAGATTCACATAGGTACTCCACAACCAGAAAGTCTTATCCTTTTTGTTTTTTGAAAATTTTCTTAATTAAGGAAATAAATAGAAGTATTATATATACATGTCTGTGTGTTAGGATCCTCCCCAGTGACATCCTTCTAAATCTTGGTTGTTAGATTACATGAGATGAATGGCATGAATTAAACAGTAAAAGATTATTTTTTACTTACTGAATAATAACAATTTCTAAAGTGGATAAAGTCACTTCTTTGCTTTTTAATGTTTAATTATAAACACTCTTATATATAGAGAGAGAGAGACTGGTATATGCTAGCGCCCTTAGGTGCTACCAAATCCAAACAAATCTCAACTGTTCAATCTCAACCATCCATCTTTGGCCATGGATGGTTGAGATTTGAAATTTAAAAAGCAAGGTTCCTTCATTTTATGTTGTCAAAAGCAGTCATTTGGGGCTTGGTGCTCACTGCTCAGCCCAAATAAAGCAGAAGGCAGGATTAAGCACCACCACAAGTGGGACACCGGCATTCAGATACATGTAACAAAGTTCAGAAATAATTTCACAAAAAGCATATAATTCATAAATCAAAAGCGTACCTATAAATTAACATAATAGACATGCAACAAACATGCTAAATTAGCACGCTACTAAAGACAAGCTGTATGACTGTGCCAGCACCAGAGAAATGGCCCGCCTAACAGAACTTGGGAGCCAATTTATTAGGTGACTTTACGTAGAGTCCATACATAAACCCATGGATTATCCACGCTAACCTGAAGAATAACTGGGATCACTCGGGTAGCATTTTTCATGTTCCAATTAATTCTTTTCAAGTTTCACCATGACCAAGAACTTGAGAAGCACTCATAGTAAAGAACTTTTTCAGTCAAAAGTTTATTATTAAAGGGTTCAATTTTACCCGTATCCCAAATAGTGAGCTTCAGCTTTTTTCCTCCAACAACAAGCTGCTTGATCTTGAAATTGACACCTACAAGTTGCACGTAGCATCCAATATTATTCTTTTTACCAAGAAAAACACATGAACACAAACAGGCAGTACATCCGTTACCGCATATCAAAATATTTTTGAAACAATCAGTTCATCACCAATAAATTGGAAAAAAAAGTCTCATAACTTCTTTTTGTGATCAAAAAATTGCTTCCCGGACATTATTTGACATCAGAGGCAAGAGTCATGCAAGTCAAAATGAAGAAAGAGAATAATCATAATCATTCTCATAAAGACTTCACGTTGACTGTATTTTTCCAGAATCCAGGCAACCAGCAAGAAAAACTTTTGAGTTTTGCCTACTCCCATTATATTCATGAAACAACATTCACGACTTGTATATTCCCCGAGAACAAGTACCTAAGCCTTGAAACATAGATGAAACTTTAAAGTTCTACTATTCTCCAAGTAATTCGGATGGAGAAACTCAATATTATACAGAATTAATGACACTCCAAAACTGCTACAACAATATAGAAAGTAAATATTTGATCCCACATCATGAATTCCAGCAATCCCGATGAGTCTGATGGTGACCTTCCTCCAGACCTCACCTGATTCCTTGTTCATGCAATGGATGGCCTCTTAAAGAATTGTGGACGTCCACAATCCCGATGAGTCTGATGGTGACCTTCCTCCAGACCTCACCTGATTCCTTGTTCATGCAATGGATGGCCTCTTAAAGAATTGTGGACGTCCACAAGCTTTTCTTCACACAGAGAAGAGAATCGGTTGAGGAAGTGAACCGTTTGGGATATGAATGTGTTGACGAGATAGAGGAGGTATGTTTCCGGTTTCCTACATCCAGATTTCACAGAGAGTTTTTCTTTCAAAATTTCTTGTTTTTGTTTTTTTGTTTCGAGTTCAGTGCGCTACTCTGAATTTATAAAGCAACGCCTAACTCCCTTCTCTCTGGATTCCATGGTTAGGCTTTCCATTATGGAGCCCTTATCTGTCAGTTTCTATAACCACCCCACAAAAACTTACTAGATGGCCGGTCTAGCTGTTTTTAGTGGATGAGTATGCCGATAATGGTTAATCTCTAGGCTTTACATCTCCCATCTGGCCATTCGAGCAAAGTAATCTGACATACTAGTTTTACTTCTCACTTTTGTGGGTTTTCCTAGTCATGTCATTTTAAAATCATTGTTACAATCATTACGAAAGGACTCTCACGTAAGAAGATATGAAAAACTAGATTATGAAAATGTTAAAAGAGAAAGAGGAAGACCACAAAAGTGTTGGAAATAAACTATAAAGAATGATCTAGTTTATATTGAGTTAATTGCTACCATAACACATGATAGGGCTATGTGGAAACAAAGAATCCATGTAGTCCACCCCATCTACTATGGGAAAAGGCTTAGTTGTTGTTGGATGTGTGCACATTTATATTGTTGTTTTTTGCATTTTTGTTGTATCTTTCATTTCTTTATGTAATTTTTGATCTGATATTTGACAACACTTAGTTGTTATAAGAGTTCAATAGTTAGTTGAACTAGCCATTGTGACTCCATCACCCAATAGCTCTTTTTTGTCAACTCCATATTACCTGTATAAAAGATTTTAACTTGAGTGAATGAAGAGAACACTTCCATAATATTTGAGCATTGTTGGTTGTATTCTAAATCTTGATAACTATGCTCATATAAGGGATCACCCTTGCATGGTCGGTCCCAAGCCCAGATAAAATAGGAGGGTCGCGTTAGGCTTTTGATAACCAATGTAAAACTTTTAGACTTATTTACCATGGATTCTACAAATTATGATAGGACTCTATGGAAATAAAGAATCCATGTAGCCGACCCCATCTAGTATGAAAAAAGGCATAGTTGTTGTTGTTGTTACGATCATTACTCGTATGTTTCTTACCTACACAACAATCAAACATATCTCAAACCCATGTTTATAACATATTTTGAAAAAAGATCTTTTGTTATTCCTTTAGTTAAGGGGTCTACTAACATAATCAGTTGGCATATATGAGATGGATATTTCTTTTCTTATAACCATATCATGAACATAGTGGTATTTAACCATTATATACTTGCTTTTGGAGTTATCAACTCCGCTCTTGATAAGAGTAATTGTTGCATTGTCACGACAACTGACTCATTGGCTATATCTAGCTTCAGATCACGTATGATGCGGCTTATCCAAACGATACTAGTTGCAGTCATACAACAAGCTACATACTCAGTCTCCTGTGTATGCAACGCTATTCAACCCTATTTCTTACGTACCTAATAAACAACTCCACCTCCAAATAAGAATATTTGTCCCGAAATTGATTTGTTATCATCTTTGCTTCCAAACAATGTCAGCATCTAAGTATCCTATCATTTTCAGTTATCTGCTTGAAAACACAATTTCAAGTCTTTTATTCCTTTACGATATCTTAGAATACTTTTCGCAGCTATCCAGTGCTACCAGCCTACCAACTAGGATTATTTTGATATTTATTTACAAGACCAACAGTAAAGCTTATATGAGGTCTTATACATAACATAACATACATTAAGCTTCCCATAACTTGTGCATAAGGAACATTAGGTTTATCGTCTCTTTCACCGGAACAATTAGCCTTACTCAATTTGACCCCTTTCGCAACAAGTGTAGATTTAGACTTTCATTCACCCATTTTAAACTTCTTGAAGATATAATAGATATATCTCTCTTCACTTAGGCATAGGAGTTTAGATTCTATGTCTCGAGAAATCTTTATACCCAGGATATAGGATGCTTCCCCATATCCTTGATTTCAAACATTGAGTTTAACCATGACTTGGTTTTCAAAATCATCTCATTGTCATTCCCGATCAATAATATGTCATCTACATATAATGATCCCATTGTTCCAGACATACACACAATGACCAAATTCATTAGCTACAAACTCAAGTTTTAGAATGGTATTTTGGAAAGTCAAATATTATTAACGAGGTAACGGTTTAAGGCCATATAGAGATTTTTTCAACCTATATACTTTATCGTCTTAGCCTTTAAATCTATATCCTTCGGGCTATTGCATATATATGATTTCATCTAAATCTCCATTTAGAAAAAAAGTATTTGCAATTAAATCATAATATGCTTAAATTACCAAGATTATCCTTATAGATAGAAATTTTGCAACGGGATAATATATCTCAACATAATTTATCCCTTCTTTTTATTTTGCAACCAACCTCGCCTTAAACTTGTTGATAGACTCATCGACCTTATATTTCTTTTTTAGAACCCATTTAAAGCCTATGACTTTCCTTCTTTTTGGCAAATTAGTCAATTCACATATTTGAATTTTCTTAATGGATTCAATTTCCTCATCCATAGCTTTTTCCCAGTCTGTTGATTCAAACAAGTCAATAGTCTGCCGATACATTAGGTTATCGGTCAACTCATCTAAATCCACTGAATTGCACACTTTCTCTACAAGTTAAGTGTAATAATCCTTTGAGTAGGACGGTGTGACCTCAAATCTTTCATATCCACTTAAAGTTTTGATTTGATAAGGAAGATAACCTATGAGTTCAAATGATGATTTATCTAAATCTACTAAATTGTTAACATACTTATCATCATTTTTAAGGATGTCATTTTATAGGCCTTTGGCTTCTAAGGGCCTCCTTCCGACCGACGGCTGGCGACCGTTGGCCTTTCGGCCTCTATAGGGCTCCCCTTTGGCCGATGGCCAACTCTTATTTTGTGCCCTCCATCCGACCGATGGCTGGCGACCATTGGCCTTTCGGCCTCTATAGGGCTCCCCTTTGGCCGACGGCCTTTTGACCGACTCTTATTTTGTGCCGCTTGTTTTAGGCCACTATTTGTGGTTTCCAAAAGGCTACTTGACCTGATTTTTCTAGCAAACACATGTTCTCTCTCTTTTCCTTTTTTTCCCAGTTTCAAAGAAAACTAACAAGCATACCTCTCTTTTTTCACATGAATAGGCCCTAATATCAATGAGGGTGACTTTCCTTCATACCTTGCCTCATTCCTTGTTCACACAGCGGATGTCCTCTTGAAGAACTGTGGATGTTTGTAAGCTTTTCTTCACAGAGAGAAGAGAATCGGTTGAGAAAGCGAACCGTTTGGGATGTGAATGTATTGATGAGATAGAGTTATGTTTTCGGTTTCTCACAACCAGATTTCACATAGAGGTTTTCTTTTGAAATTTCTTGTTTTCGTTTTTCTTTTCATGTTCACTGCAGTCTTCCGAATTTATAGAGCAGCGTCTAGCTTCATCTTCTTCGGATTCCATGATTGGGTTTTCCATTATGGAGCCCTTATCTATCAGTTTCAGTAACCACTACACAAAAAGCAATTAGACAGTTGGTCTAGTCGTTTTTCATAGATGAGTATGCCAAGAATGGCCAACCTCTCGGCTTTACATAGAGTCATTTCTTTCTTTTTGGCAAGCTGACCCTACCAACATACACCATAGTGCCCTCAGCAATCAAATTAAAAAAAAAAAAAAAACTTATCTCTAGCCATTGCACCGCGCCTCTTGATGGCTCTATTTTCAGTTTCATAATAGCAAGTGTGATGTCTATGAATGGCCGTGACACTTAAAGATTAATGTGTTTCGCATGCATCGTAAAATCTCGACAAATGTGAAACGCAAGACTCTCAAAAAGCTGTAGCACCAAACCTTGCCTCATTTTCACTGGAATCATTGAACAATGGGGCTCTAAAGAATCCACACTAAGCAGTCAGCACAATCGTATGACAACTACCTAAACACGCACGCCCAAATCGTGTTTGTTCCGTCTTTAAGGCAAATGTATTGAGAAGCTCACACTCTTTCCCTCGAAAACTATTTTAGAATCTAATTCACTATTTCTGTGTGCATGATACATATAAGCAAAGGAGGAAACCGTCGCTCAAAAGCAAGAATCCAAACATGCTGTATGAAATGGTTAAACATAAAAGACAAAGACAAACGTAACAAAGTAAATCAACTACACAATACCCATATTCCGTCCACCATATAAGAAACAGTCATTCTCAGCAATTATTCAGTTTAGGTCTTTCACAAAGAGATCACCGTCTTTTCATATTTCCCATTAAAGCCACATTCAGTCAAACTTAACCAGAAATAAGTCAAAATGCTGTCCGAAAAAGGAACTTGAGACAGAAATGTACCGATGGTGGGAGCCAGAGGCTCCAATGAATGATTGGAGAAGCTCAGGAGGAGGCTGCTTTTACCGACTCCTGAGTCACCAATCAACAAAATCTTGAACGAGAAATCATAGCTTCCATGCGCAGAAGATGATCCCATCTCCACCAACCTCTTGATTTCTCTTCAAACCTTTGATATCGGTATTTGTTATTGATAGGAGCTATCAACAACAACAGATTTTGCTCGAGTCCAGGCGCAGTGTTGGTGTTTCACCGTTTTTTGTGGGTTTCTTCTGCTTCCTTCCGGGAGCATTATTCTTTGCATGGTTTTTGCTGGTAAAGAATAAAAGGCCAATGGGTGCGTGCCAGCGAGAGAAAGAGGTGGCCACTGCTATGACGGCAGAATGAAGCATCGGACAAATGGATGCTTCATTTAGTGGGATGGCATGCCTTCTGACACTCCCATTTACTGCCGTGCCGTTTTTGCCTTGGCCTTACCGTGAACCACGAGTTTTCAAAATCTCGGTGCATATTTGCACCCAGAGCGTTAGCTCAACGGCAGCGGGCCTTGGCGTTTGGATCTCTTTAGTATGGATCGGCCCAAGTCCTCAAGATTGTATAATGATAATTATTATGCCTTATTTCATAATAATTGGTTCTAGCGTCGATGTGGTTAGGATTCTTTAATAATGACTTCCATGAAATGCACCTTGATGCAGCAACAACAATTAAGACTTTTCTCATATTAGATGGGGTAGGCTACATAGATTTTTTTGTTTTCATACAGACCTATCATAATTTGTAGAACTTGGGTCTAATTTAGGTCTGTTTCTGCACAAGTTGAACCCGTTAATGTCAGAGAGAGAGAGAGTTCTATTCTCAGGGATAGATGAGGTAAGGATGTGTGCGAGCCTGTGTGTGTATATATATATTTATATGTATGTATATATGTATACTTATACATATATACACTCACACTCACATATTTTATATATATATAGTCAAATGAAGAAGAGGATGTGTACAAGAGGCTGGCATACATGGTTGACAACCTGAAGAGCTTCAGTCTTTTTTTCTTGGTTACAAGAGGCTTAAGCCCAACACACCCAAACATGCACCATGTGGGAGTCGAACTCTTCACCAACAGCGATGGACAGAGCACCCTGCTGTTGTGCTAAACGCATGCAAGAGCTTCAGTCTTTAAATAATCATAGTATCACAACCTATGAGCGTGCCAAGATCAATACCAAAGTGTTCACAACTTTAATCATGAACAACTCTCTTCCCTATAAAAATAAAAAAATTCCACTCGACCACAGTTATGAATTGTGTCCTGGAAAGAAAGTACAATCAAGGCTTGAGCCCATTCCCAAAAGTGCAATTTCCACCACCTTTATTGTCCACAAAGTATAGAACCACACCACTCAAACAAGTCGAGACGTAGCTGAAGGTGGATTCCCTGATTGTGATCAATACATGGCTCATGTTCAACCCCCACATTTCAAGAACTTCATTTTCTATTGCCTTTCTATCGTGTGTCTGAATGCACCTCCTAACCCTGCCTCCTTATGTCGTCTTCTTTATCTCTTCTATATGGCTCGGTCGGCCACTGCAACATAAACAGTTGAGTTCTCCCATCTTTGGTTTCTCCTTTCAAATCTTTCAGGCAATATAATCTTCCTATCTTCATGCAAATCATGATGTTGGTAGCATATTCTGAATTATATGAACTCTATGAGGACTCCAATGTTTCTGATCCTTCCATCGCCCGTCCAGCATGTAAAAGACTCATACTCCTCCAAGGAGTGGTGTGATCGGCAGAGAAGTGCACTGTGGTAGCATTGCAGATTTCAGGTTTAGTACTGGGCTTTCCGGTGCCAAGCCAGCTAAAAGGTTATATCTATGCCCAAGCACTTGGTTCAGGTTGGCTGTTAGAGGGTGTAGGACGGTTGAGCCCAGAAATGGCTAAGAGAAGGCCTCACTCCAGTCTGGGTAGTCAACAAGTAGAACTCTAGCAGACAAGATTGAATAAAGGAAGGAGCAAACCAATGTGAGAATCTCGCCGGTGGGCTCTCTAGATCACATGCCTGCAATTCAGTCTTTCAGAATTGTTATAGATCCTGTTGGCACTCCCAAAGTCGAGATCCTTGCAGCAGATGTGCACGGCGAGCTTTTTCTCGAGTATCTTACTCAGTTCAGGGGGTGGATCCATGGCCATGGGTATACAAGATCATAAAATTTTTGATAATTGAATTTCCATGATAGATTTTCTATTGACGAAGTCCCTGATGAATGAACTTTGGTGCTAACGGTTGTGTTAGCATAGTCTTAGGCATCCAAGATGCCTTTTGGTATTTACAAAGAAGCTTCTAATGAGAGGGTAGGGATGTTCGTTTTCTTCTACGAATGTTTCAAAAAACCTGCGTATTCCATTGATGGAGTGCTTCTCTTATTCTTCTCAAGTTATGTGGGCATTCTACATCGGCATTCCAGGTTTGTTTGATCAACTCTTGATAATGCTCATGAACTGTCCATGCTAGCTCAAATATGAAAGGATAACGTCCATCAGACTGTTGTTTAACAAGAAGATCAATGAGGATAAGCAGATGGTCGGAAGATCGAACGCGTTCAAGTGTCTGAACAATCGCTTCAGGGTAGAGTAAACGCCTTGAGGAGTGGCTAAGGCTGGGTCCGATCTCTTAAATTCTTTGGCAGACATTTAGTAGAGGCTTCCTTCGTGAGAGTTTTGGCTTTCAACAAAGTGCCCTACCATGTAACCAGTATTGTCCCTAAGAAGCCCGTGCTCAGGACACAATCCATCCAATCAATCCCTAGCCGAGAGATACAAGGTATTAAAAGAAGTGTCATAAGTGCCGTCTTCTTCTGTAACACTTCAACAGTTCTGGTATACATGGGCATGAACTCAAATCTTGTCGACTCTTTGATATATATATATATAGTTGTTAGACATGTAAATTAAATAGTCTTGAATCCCATATTGATGAGCAATTCGATTTACGTGCAATCGCACAAATCATCTAATAGAGTTTCATATGAGATAATGTCTAGCATTTCTCTCTCTATATATATATATAGAGAGAGAGAGGGGGGATCTTAACTGCATAATGCGTTTTAGTACATAATTTTCTACAAATATTTTTACCATTTGATCTTTAAGATCGACTATAGGAATTTAAGTCACTTTGCATTTAATATATTCATATGCATCAAATACAAATTCAAAGGTATAATTGATTCAAATCTCTACCAACGATCGAACGATGGGTTAAACTTAATTTGTGATGGAGCTAATTGAGGTAATCCGAGAGTTGCTGGTTCTAGAAGTGTTCTATGAGATTCCGTTGGTAGGTGGATACTTGGATTTACTTATAATATTGGTTGGTGTTTAGTTGTGATGGTCGAAGCTGGAAGCACTATTGAGTCTGGCTTGAAGTAGAGGATTCACCAGTATATATCCAGCGTAGAAGCAATCAAGTAGATGATACATTAGCCAAGTCCAGCATAACAATGGACAATGTAACTATGCAGTCTGATAGGCGCCAAACCCACTTGCATACATACACATATATACTGCAATCAAACTGGGTGGTCTCTAGTTTTGAGTCTGGATTGATTGATTTTTGACCCGGTTTAATTTCATCTGGTTCTAAGCCGATCTTGTCCATTAGGTCCCTCCTTACGAAAAAAAAAGAAAGAAAAACCTCAAGAATCTAGTATGAGTTAAGTTTGATTGGACCGCTGTTTTCGTGCCCCCTTCAGCATTGTTCTTGACAAGCTTTAGTGATGGCATTACTATCTATATCCCTTTTTTTACTATCTATACACCTCTATTTCTTATTAAATACCAAAGTTAGATTCCACCATTTATTTCTTCTTTCTCACCAAATCTCTCTTCCCACATCCAATTCTAGTAAAGGTATATATGGCTGAATCTATTTGCTTCGATAACGAAGGTGTCACTTAGTGTTGTTGCCTTTTTCATAACTCAATGCATATTTTTATGAATTTCATTAGAAAAAATAACAAAATAAAAAATAAGAAAAATGAAACTAAAAAATAAATAAATATTAAGAAGAGACACAACTCAATACAAAACAACCATGAGAATCAAGAAGAAAGAAAGAATCAAGAAATATATGAAAAAATAAAAAAATAAGAACTAAGGCATTGCAATGTAAGAATTAGGAAGAACGACCACCTGTTAAAGGTATTTTAGTAATTATAGTGGGCCATTTTGAGAAAAGTATTTTCATAATTACTCAAAATAATTAAGGTTATTTTGAGAAAAACGGCAAGGATAAACGCTACTTCAGTACCAAGCGGTCGACAAGCACCGGAAAAGGGGCATTCCAGTCAGATAGCTTAATGGGCACACACATCATTCAGCATCAGTCAGATCTTCTTCTCTCTGTGTCTCTGTCGGTCTCTCTTATCTCTAGAGGGACACTCGAAGGTACTATATTTTTTCACTAATTTCTGCAAGAAAATCGTTTCCGTAACGCTTTTATGTGGAAGAATTATTGCTTGATGGTTGGTCATTCTGTCTTGCGATCTAAGGGGACGACGTTCATAATCTATTTAGAATTTATTTTGGTTTAGATTGACGGATATCTGGAAATTATGGTTCGACCTTCTTTTCGTACCTATTTTTGTTATTTTATGATAAGAATTTTGGTTCAGATTGCTGTCTTCTGTTCTTCATGTAGAAATCATCTTCTATATTTTGATGGATATCTGGAAATTCGTAAGATTTGCCGTGAATCGTCATTTTATCTTTGTCATCTACAATCAGGCTGCCTCATTTTGCTTAATAGTTTCTACTTGGATGACCGCTTCTTAAGCCTTCGGTCTTCACTCGTGATCATTTGATGTACTGCAAGTTATTACACTGGTCCAGAATTGAACAAGCTTAGTAAAAGCTTCCTCTTCGGTGTAGATGTGCGCGTTTGAGTATGGATGGCAAATACGGTTACTTTTGTAGCGTTTTCACCCTGTTAGTCCCTCTGAGCTTGACAAAAAATCAAACTTTTAGCTGCGAGTAGATGTAACTTGTGGGGTCTATATAGATGGCTATGGATGTATTTTGAATGCTATGTTCACCGAGGTGGGGTCTTAACAGTCTGCTTGTTTCAAGTTGTTTTTGGTGTACTCCGTGATTTGTTAATGCCTTTTTATTGAGTACTTACAATTCCGTCAACAATTACGATTGCGCTCTCGTGCTGTGCATAAATGGCGTGAATTCACCGGCTTGTCTGTGTGGTTATGCTGATTTGGATCCTATCATGATGAGATGCATACTTGTGATTATCCTATTATTTAAAGTCTATGTATACCAATTCTCTTTCCTATTGTTTTCTTATCAAATATATATATATATATATATATATATATATATATATATATATATACACACACACACTCCCCCACATGTTTAACTATTGCTTTCTTATCAATTACATTTATCTGCTTGTCCAAAAAAAGTTTATAGAAATTTTAGACTTATAATTGCCTCAGATGAATCTAGAAACAAGCTTTTATTGGTACAGTATCTGTCTAAGGTTGTACATTTGATGCTATTGTTATAAGATGGTACTCTGGGCCTGAGTTGAATGACTGATGTGAATACCTTCTGAGATGATCCTTGGCAAGGGGGCTTGATGTATGGTGTTTGTGGATATTCGTAAGGGTGGATGGGTAGTAAGAGGAAGCATATATGTTACTGGTAATAGTTGATATTGATGCTATTAGAGAATTTAGCAGACCAAGGTCTCTCTTGTTTCCACATCCACAATGGATGCAAGCACTCTGATATGAAGTAGGTTGAGTGTGATGAATGAACAAAGTTGTTAGGGAATCAGAGAGGATTATTTACTGGGCTGAATGGTCTTTTCCTGTTGTCAATTTACACTTTTGAGAAATTTTAGGAATGCTGCTGTTTTGTTTATCTGAAGTATTGTTGTGCATAACACTCACTATAGATCCCGATGATTAGTCTGTTTGTACCATACTGGAAAAGTTGATCAGATGGTAAAGGTTAAAAGGAAAAGAATGAGAGGACTCCATATGCCACGGTTAATATCAGTTGCCTAGAGCAGCATGTTTCCCAGATTTGATAGATTGGACTTCCCTCCACAAGTACCGGGCATCTATTACTGTAGGTTTGCCATCTAGATCTTTATCTGTAAAAGCTAGATATCTTTTAATATAGGTCTGCCTCCATTGTCTGAAAGTATTGGTGTAATTTCTCCACAAATAAATTTGAGGCTTTTTTTCTCCATTTCTGCTATACAACAACAACAACAACTAAGCCATTTTCCATACTAGACGGGGTCGGCTACATGGATTCTTTGTTTCCACATATCCCTATCGTGTGCCATGTTAGCAGTTAACTCACAATAAGCTAGATCATTCTTTATTGTTTCTTTCCAACACTTTTGTGGTCATCCTCTACCTCTTTTAATACTTTCCAAATTTAGTTTTTCTAACCTTCTTGCATGTTCTTCTTTTGATCTTCTTTCTATATGTCCAAACCATCTTAAACGATATTCTCTCATTTTATCCTCTATTGGTGCCACTCCTAATTTGTTTCTAATAACCTCATTATGTATATGGTCTTTTTCTTGTATTACCACTCATCCATCTCAACATCTTCATTTCTGTCACAGACATCTTTTGTACATGTTGATGATTAACTGCCCAACACTTAGAACCATAAAATATGGTAGGCCTAATTGCTGCTCCATAATATTTACCTTTTAACTTTAATGGTATCTTCTTATCACAAAGAATACCTGATGCTCCTCTCCATTTTAACCAACCATCATTAATTCTATACATAACATCTCCATTAATTCTTCCATCACTCTGAATAATTGACCCTAAGTATTTAAAACTTTCTTTTTGGGGATGCAATGTGTGCCAATTTTAATTTCTATGTCCTCTGAAGTAACCAAATGATCAAACTTACATTCAATATATTTTGTCTTTGTTCTACTAAGTCGGAGGCCTTTGCTTTCTAATGTTTCTCTCCATAGTTCCAATTTTCTATTGACTTTTTCCTTAGACTCCTCCACTAATACAATGTCATATGCAAATAACATACACCAAAGTACTTCATCTTGAATATGTTTTGTTAACTCATTAATCACCATTATAAATAAGTATGGACTTAAAGTTGATCCTTGATGTAACCCAATATTAATTTCAAAGAAGTTTGTCATTCCTTCGTGAGTCCTCACATATGTTTTTGCACCATCGTACATGTCTCTTATAAGGTTAATGTATGTCAATGGGATATCTCTTTTTTCTAAAGTTCTCCAAAGAAACTCCCTCGGTACCCTATCATAAGCATTTTCTAGATCAATAAATATCATGTGAAGGTCTTTCTTTTTTGCTCTAAAATGATCCATAAGACGTCTCAAAAGGTGAATCGCGTCAAAAGTAGATCTGCTTGGCATGAATCCAAATTGGTTCTCTGTTGTACTTGATACTGTCTTAACCTACATTCGATAATTATTTTCCACAATTTCATAGTATGTCTCATTAACTTGATACCTCAATAATTTACATAATTTTGAATGTCTCCCTTGTTCTTGTATATGGGTATAAGTGTACTTGCTCTCAATTCCTCTGGCATCTTTTGATTTTTCCATATTTCATTAAATAGTCTTATGAGCCAAGTGATTCCTATTTCTCCTAGTATTTTCTAAACTTCTGTAGGAATATTATCTATCTGGTCCTACCGATTTACCACCCTTCATATGTTTAAGAGCCTCTTTGACTTTATTCTTTTGAATACGCCGGTAGAAATTGTGGTTTATATACTTTTCTGACTTGGCTAAATCTCCTAAACTAATACTACCATCTTTATTTTCATTAAAAAGATTATAAAAATAGTTTTTCCATCTATTTCTTATATCATCATTTGCCACTGAATTTTTTCATTATCGTCCTTGATGCATCTAACATAATTAAGATCTTTAGTTTTCTTATCTCTAGCCCTAGCTATCCTAAAAATATCTCTTTCACCCTCTTTTGAGTTGAGTTTTTTATATAAATCCTCTCAAAATTTAGCTTTTGCTTCACTCATGGCCTTTTTTGCTTCTTTCTTTGCTTTCTTATAAGCTTCTAAAATTTCAGTAGTTTTCTTAGCATAATGTAATTTGTAACGTGCCCTCTTTGCCTTATTTTATTTTGCACTACTTCACTCCACCACCAAGCTTCTTTTTGTGCCGGTACACCTCCCTTAGATACACCTAACACATCTTTCGCCACTTTCCTAATATGTATAGCCATATTGTTCCACATATCACAGGGTGTACCAACATAATTTTAAACATCTCCTTGAAGGACTTTCTGTTTAAATATTATCTTCTTTCTCGCTTTTGAGGTTCCACGATTTAGTCCTAATAGCTCGATGCACTCTTTTCTTCTTTGTCTATTTTTTTTATTTGTAAATCCATAGCTAAAAGTCTATGTTGGGTGGTTAAGCTTTCTCCTGGAATTACCTTGCAATCTTTACAACACGCTCTATCTTTTTTTCTACAAATAAAATAATCAATTTGTGTTTGTGATAAGCCACTCTTATAAGTAATTAAATGTTCATCTCGTTTCTTTCTCCATTTCTGCTATGATTTTCCATTTCCCTATGCACCGTTAATTTTTTAGCAACTCTGCATGTTAACATTTGATATTGTGATAGTGACTTGATCCAATTAGGTTCAGGTGCAAATACTGCTTAGCAAGTTTGTGTGCTTTTGCTTCTTGGGCAAGACAAAATGGTATGTATCTAGGTTTTTCTTGTGTGTTGCTTTCCCGTAAGATTTCTGTCTATTATCTCATATCTGCCCTTTCCAATTCAGGTGAAGTTTACCGTAGAAGAGCTCCGGAGGATCATGGACCTCAAACATAACATTCGAAATATGTCTGTTATTGCACATGTAGATCATGGTACCAAACAATTGTTTACAATTTCACAAGCTGGATTGATTGCTAAACCATAACGAAAAGAAAGCTGAAGGGAAAAGATTCTCTCTTTTGCAGGCAAGTCTACTCTTACAGATTCCCTTGTAGCAGCGGCTGGAATTATTGCACAGGAAGTTGCTGGAGATGTGCGAATGACGATACTCGACGGGACGAAGCAGAGCGTGGTATTACCATCAAGTCAACTGGGATTTCACTTTACTATGAGATGCCAGATGAATCACTCAAGAACTTCAAGGGGGAAAGGTCCGGCAATGAGTACCTGATCAACCTCATTGATTCTCCTGGGCATGTTGATTTTTCTATAGAGGTCACAGTCGCTGTGCGTAGTTGAAGGTGTTTGTGTCCAAACAGAAATCGTTCTTCGGCAAGCTCTGGGAGAGAGGATCAGGCCTGTGCTTACGTCAACAAGATGAACCGTTGTTTCCTTGAGCTGCAAGTTGAAGGGGAGGAAGTTATCGGACATTTCAACGCGTGATTGAGAATGCGAATGTGGTCATGGCTACATATGAAGATGCATTGCTTGGTGATGTCCAGGTTTACCCTGAGAAAGGAACCGTGGCGTTCTCTAATGGACTGCATGGTTGGGCTTTCACATTGACTAACTTTGCGAAAATGTATGCTGCTAAGTTCGGTGGATGAAGCGAAGATGATGGAAAAGGCGAAAAGGAGGTGAAAACTACGTTGACCCCGCAACAAAGAAATGGACCACTAAGAATACTGGTTCCCCTACATGCAAGAGAGGATTTGTTCAGTTCTGTTACGAGCCCATCAAGCAGATCATAAGCACTTGTATAAATGACCAGAAGGACAAGTTGCGGCCAATGCTGCAGAAGCTCAGTGTCACCATGAAAACTGAAGAGAAGGATCTGGTGTTCAAGGCTCTGATGAAGCGTGTCATGCAGACATGGCTTCCTGCTAGTGATGCCCTTATGGAAATGATGATATTCCATCCGCCATCTCATTCCAAGGCACAAAAATACCGTGTTGAGGACTTGTACGAAGGCCCCCTCGATGATCCATATGCTACTGCTATCAGGAATTGCGACCGTGAAGGGCCACTGATGCTTTATGTCTCGAAGATGATTCTGGCATCTGACAAATGTCTACTGGCATGAAAGTCAGGATCATGGGGCCAAACTATGTTCCTGGCCAGAAGAAGGATTTATACGTAAAAGAGTGTCCGGAGAACCGTTATTTGGATGGGGAAGAAGCAAGAATCGGTTGGGGATGTACCATGTGGTAATACAGTTGCTACTTGCTATGGTTGGGTTGGATCAGATCATCACCAAAAACGCGACTGACAAATGAGAAGGAAGCGGATGCTCATCCTATCAGGGCCATGAAGTTTTCTGTTTCACCTGTCGTTCGTGTTGCTGTTCAATGCAAGGTTACTCGATAATTGCATTTGTTCATCACAAGTTACTACAATTAACTTATTTTTTCCACTAAAATCATTTCTACACTTTGAAGTTTTGATTAACGCTCTATAGTAAACAGTGAACTGGTGAACTTCACCTCTTTATTGGGTTCTGGTGCTCGACTTGGACCCAGGTCTGAATGGGTTTGACATAGTTAACCCATGGTCCAAACTCAACTGCGGGATCATCGAACCCGACCCAGCCTTAGTGGGATCCAATCCAAACACATATTTGGGTACTCGATCTCTTTGCAAGTACCTAGCACTGGCCTGTGGTTCGATCCAACATTGATATGTGCCCTCACACCCAACCACATTAGAACTGGAATCAGGTGGTCGGGTGATGAGCTGTGGGACTCAGGCTTGTCAAACTTACAGGTATCATACAGTTGCAGATGTTTGGACAAATAAGAATCCCCTTCCTTATCGAATTGCTGAATCGGAAAAATACAATTTCGTGGTACTTATCCCGATTTCATTCTCTTGATATCATTTGACAAAAGAAATCTCCACTAAGGTGCTCAGCATTAGCTCGACTGGTAGGGCGCTCGACTCACAGGAAGCATGTCATGAGTTTGATTTCTGGGATGCCCATACTTGTATTCGGCCTCTGCTTCGTAACAAAAAGAGAAATCTGTGCTTTATTTTTAATGAGTAAGAATAGACATGTGCTGAAGAAATAACCCTAGTTTGAACTGTGTCCTATGATATGTACTTTTATGGGTTCTATTATTACCGAACTCTGGGTGACCTGAATGATATACAACAAAACGTAGAATTGTGAGTATCCAAAATCAAGGTCAAGTTCTCCTCGATTCTTGTATCAAACCCATAAGGTCGGTTGGAGCTCCATACCTAACGATCATCCATGACAACTTGAAAAACTCTCATCCCAAACTTTATAGTATTTATTTATTTATTTATTTGATCGGCAAACTACGGAAGTGTGGAGCTTTACCTGAAGCGCACTATAGAAATCAAACTCAGTTTTCATGTCATCATATTATATTTGTATCAAATTGAGAATTTGTGATTTGGGACATGGAAGTGGCATTGCTCCTTCAATTCGAAAGCTTTGATTTGGTGAAAAACTCATACATACATACATATATATATATATATATATATATATATATATATATATATATATATACATATATATATATACATATACATATATATATATACATATATATATATATATATATATATATATATATATACATATATATATATATATATATACACACACACACTTACAAACTTATCAATATTTATATCCATATAATTACATTTTATATACATATAAGATTATAAAACTCATATATATAAACTTATAAAGATTTCTATCTATCTATCTATATACACACATGAACTGAATGGCCAAGTTTTTTCGTGTTAGAACTGAACAACCAAACTGCCAGACATCTAGAACAGCAACCAACCCGGTTAACCCGGTTCTAGCTGTTCCATGAACACCCCTACTTTAAACCCTAAACCTCAGCGTACCACTAAACCCTACAAATGCATAAACCCTCATAAGCGGCACTCATCCGGGCGCTCCCATAATATAGGACCAATTATGGTAACCGATCCGTACCCGGAATATGATTGGTCCTTTCCTGGATCCAGGTCAGCAGATCTGGATCACGTCAGCCGTGCGATCGCTTGCCCCAGTTCAAACATTCGTGGAAAAGGCAGGGAGGGCGTCGTGTTGGATCCGTTTTAGGCATACGCCCTCATGTTGGCAAACCCCCAAACAAGGGCCGTACTTTAGGGTAAATCTAATGACCCCCAAAGGAAACAAATATTCACAGAAGGGCCCCAAACATTCTAGTTAATGCATTTAGAGTGCCTGATTTCAAATATCCTTGATTTACCCGCCACAAAGTTGGGTTTTTATTACCAACAAAAATAGAAGCCATTTTGCACTCATAGCATTAGCTCCCCTGACTAGTGGACTCCACCCACAAGTTGCAGGTCACGAGTCCAATACTTAGGCTGTGCATACATACCTGTTCTCCTACAATTAAAAAAAAAACTCATTTATTAAGTTTGTTTCATGTTAAAACTAGTGAAAATAATTGAAAATAAAACATGAATAGCAAATAAAAATCCATATAACCGGCTCTACTTAGTGTGGGAATAGCACCTTGTTTTGGTTTTGGTAATTGTAAATAATTGATACATCATTGAGGAAACATGTCAAGAGTTTTGAGACTGTCCTAGACTCTTCTTCCTCATTTACAAGAATGTCAAGTCGAATGAGACATCTAGAATGTTTCGATCGAAAGTGAAGTGATTGAAGCCCTATAAAGACAAAGTAATTAGAGGTTATTCCTTTTTTGTATCGATGCGAGAGCAAATAAAGAAATCCCATAAAATATGGCGTTACGGTTCGTTCTTTACAAACAATTTGCATTGTATTTTTCTTCTTATTGGCTACTGTGCTGGAAGGTTTTTGCTAGATGTGCATGCCCTGCGTATCGAAGGCTTCACCTTCAACTAGGATCTTCTATTCAATCACCTCCTAGGTTGGAGAGTAGTAGCTTCCCTCACAAACACTATACCTTATTCTAGAACTCATTTATTTTCTTGTTTGTATTTTTGTTGGCAATTATATTACTCTATTTGTTGCTCCATATCTAACATCATCTATGTAAGCATTTGGTATGTGATCATTTTCTTTTTTCAAAATATGTCTTTATACAAGTTACCCTAAGCATATATTATTTGTATTTTTGGCAAGTAAAACTTGGAAAACACTCTCATATATAGGAAACCCAGTATCAAACACTTGACTTACTTTCGAAGAAATGTAGCAGACAATCATACAAAACATGTTCATTAGAGTTGTCTTCTAAAGCAACCTAATTGGTCTTTAACTTAAGGAAATAATTAGAAAACCAAGAAATAATACCCATCAAACTCCGCCCATGTAAGGGATCATCCTTGCATGACCGGTCCCAAGCTCAGATAAAGAAGGAGGGTTGCGTTAGGATTCCGACAGTTAGCGTAAAACTTTGTTGGACTTAACGTGGATTCTACAAAAAAAAAATAAAGAATCCATGTAACCGATTCCATCTAGTATGAAAAAAGGCTTAGTTGTAGTTGTAGTAGATAGAAATAACTAGGAAAACAATAACTTATGATTGATAACATATGATAGAAGACGGATACACTACTTTGGATTCCATACAAAAATACGATATTTACAATATTGCTAGGCAAAATGAGCGAACTGGGTAAACAACAGGTAGAAAAGAACAACTAAAATGAAGGACGGCTTTATGAATATAGGGCAGAATCTGTGTGCTTATTGTAAATTTTCTTTAAGGAATTTGTATTTCCTCCCTTTCCCCCTTATGTGTGTCTTTCTCTCTCTCTCTCTCTCTCTCTCTCTCGGTGTTTCCCTTCCTGCGCCCTCTCGGATACAGAAGGTACCAATCGTCCACGTCTCCCAGGACGAATCTCTACCGTCGATCTGCCTTCCGGGACGAATCTGACGGATAAATAACCCAGGATTTGGGAGTGTTCCGCCCGATTGCAGCCGTTTCGGTGAGTCCTCGCGTCGTTTGGAGTTTTCCACTTATTTTCCTTGACGAATCGATCGATTATGTTGGATTCCTTTGGTTCGAATTCTTCGTATCAGAAATTTTAGGGATTCAATGGCTGAGAATGTTCTCTGCGGCGACTCGGGATCAGGCGATCTGCCGCCGAAGACGTATATTTTGGGGCTGATGAGCCCGAGAACGGGCCACAAACGCGAGTTCCAGTTTGCGGCGAAGGTTCAGGTGGAGCTCATCGGATCGTTAGGGCAGCGCCGCGGCCACGTGAAAGAGGCCGAACTTACTCCGCCCGTCGGCGCCGATAACGAAAGCAATCAGGAGGCCATGACCGATCCTTCTCCTTCTATGGAGGTAACGCCCGTTCTGGCCGTGCCGCTGGAGAAGATACCGGACGCAACCGAGGCTATTGATGTTGAAAACGAAGCAGATGCGGAAAAGAGTGGGAAATCAAACGTTTTGAGGCCGTGGGTATCGCTTAGGAGGTTTACCAGATCGGAATTGAAGAGGTTGAACGGCGGTCTAGAGGTGCCCGGCATGAAAGAGCTCGAGATTGAATTGAAGTCCAGGGCCTCTGAACCAACTCTATTCTTCAAGAGAAGACGCCTCAATGGCATTTCCAATTCGAGCAACGGCGAACCCGAGGGCGATGATATTGCCGAAAAGAAGATTCCAGATTGTGACAACGAGACTAAGAAATTGAAGATCGATTCAGATGTAGATCCATCTTCCGTTCTCGTAGAGAGCGTTGGGATAGGAAATTCGGCTTCAATCGAATCGTCTGAAGGTTTGAAATTGAAGACCAATGCAGAGGGAGGTCCGTCTTCCCTTCTGGTGGAGCGCGTCGGACCAGGAAATTCGGCGTCAGTCGAATCGGCTGAAGGTTTGGAAGCAAAGGAATTAGGATCAAGAATGGCGGACGGGTCGTCTTCAGAGGTGGCCTTTCCAAGGGACCAGGAGGAGTCTGGATCATCTATCGGTGATGTAGGGATCGATCATGACAAGCTTCAAGATAGCACAAAGAAGCTTGAACTGAAGATGTCAAAGAAGGTTTCATTGACGAAGTTCCCCACAACAATCAAGGATTTGCTCGCAACGGGTTTTCTCAACGGATGCAAAGTGAGGTATCTACGCCGTGTTTCAGGGAAGGTATGAACTCTAATGCGACAAGCTTAAGGATTGTGTAAAATTGGCTCTGAGTCGGTGTTGATTTATTAGTGGTTTTCATTTGACATCTACCATTTCAAATTATTAGGAAGAGCTTCATGGGGTAATTAAAGATGGAATGATTCTCTGTTTCTGTTCATCCTGCAAAGGCGAACAAGTGAGCATCTACTTGCTATTTGTTCTTGACGATTGGAAGCAAACTTTTGCTTGATATCAAAATAGATGTTGTATTACAATGCAGACTGTTACACCTTCCCAATTTGAGCTGCATGCTGGTAGTCTCAACAAACGTGCAATTGATTATATTTACTTGGAGAACGGGAGGTCCGTTCGTGATGTGTTGAGATCTTGTTTTGGAACCCCGTTAGAGATGTTTGAGGAGAGGCTACAAACTGAAATAAGCTCAGCGGAGACGAGCAAACCAGTCACTTGTGAACGTTGCAGAGGTAATGAACTTGTTCATGAATTTGTGTTTTTCTTATGGCTCTCGTGGTATTTAGCTTTATGACAACATGTAACTGTTTGATGTGATTTTATAGCATTAAATTTGTCTCGGTTTCTCCATCATTAGCTCTTTTGGTTTTGTGTCATTTAGGATCAGTTGATGTCACTAGCTATGGAAAATCACGTCAATTTTGCAAGAAGTGTCTAGAATCTCAACAATTGTCTGCTCAAAGAACGCATAGTGCAAGGTAAAAAGTCGTTATCCCACTTTCTGGGGTATTATATGTTGTCTCCATCTTACAAATTGATCTTAAATTGGCATGCGCTTTGGTTGTCTGAACACGTTGTTTATGTTAATTTCCCCAAACAGGCAGCCTCAAATTAACAATCTGGAAGTGAGGGACCATATACAGTGCAATTCTCCACATAAATTGAAGTTAGTACCATTTGAGCTTCGAGCTTGTTAGCCTCATTTATTCTGTTGTCTTAGTTTTTGTACATCCGTTTATATTTGATTTGTTAACCTTGGCATCGTTTCTTTCAATCACTGTTTCTGTGGATGCGCACTATTTTCTCTGGGTGAGATGCTATACCGCTTTTTGAATCTTTTGCACCATATTGACTTTTGTCCACAACGGCTTCATTGAGACTGTGATGATGCACTGCACTTTATTCAAAAGATATTTTGATGGTAGGGAGGGAGACATTTTTAATATGGAAATATGCATCAATCATCATGGTATGGTTTAATGGTTGAGTTGGATGGCCTGGAGTAAGGAACTAATTTTATAGAATTGTAAATGTCTTAGAAGGCTCACCCTTGTTGAGTTGATAATACAAATTATCACAATTTGATTTATTATTTGCATATATTTTTTTCATGCAGTTAATATCAACATGTACAAAAGATGTCTGTGACAGAAATGAAGATGTTGAGATGGATGAGTGGTCATACAAGAAAAGACTGTATACATAATGAGGTTATTAGAAAGAAATTATGTGTAGCACCAATAGAGGATAGAATATCGTTTAAGGTGGTTTAGTCATATAGAAAGAAGATCAAAAGAAGAACCTGTAAGAAGGTATGAAAAACTAGATTTTGAAAGTATTAAAAGAGGTAGAGGACGACCACAAAAGTGTTGGAAAGAAACAATAAAGAATGATCTAGCTTATTGTGAGTTAACTGCTAACATGGCACATGATAGGGCTCTGTGGAAATAAAGAATCCATGTAGCCAACCCCGTCTGGTATGGAAAAAGGCTTTGTTGTTGTTGTATATATTTTTTCCTTGTTTAATTTTTTGTGCGATTTAAGCATGTCTTTCACCATTCTTACAGAGCCACCATCCCACATTGCCTGCATCACTAGAACATCTTAACTTTTCAGATCAGAATTGCTAGCATGTTTATATTGAGGTTCTTTGCTTTTTAAGTTAGAATCACTCTTTTCTCTATCTTCATGGATGACTATAATCATAACGGAATGTATTTTAGTTGTTTGTCTGTAGTTTTTTCTTTTTCCTCACTCATGCTTCTATTCCACTTATTGCTACTACATAACATGTGGGAGCTCTCTTTTACTTATATCTTCCTGTGCTTCAGGTTACCAAGATCACCTGTTACACCCAAGGCCTCCTTTGCCACCTCAATGTATAAGGTGTTTAAAAATAAGAGTGCGCCTGGCAAACTAACCAGAAAGTTTGTACTTTACTTCTTTTTGAGCATATTTTGTCTTTTGACACTGTTTGTGCTGTGATTTTACATCGGATTAGTATTGATTCAATGATAATAACAATTTTTGTTGCAGGGATTTGGGTCTACACAAATTGGTCTTTATGTCAAAGGGGCTACCTGATGGAACTGAAGTGGCATACTATGCCCGTGGTCAGGTGGGCAGAACTGGTTGATGTACTTCTAAGGTTATGTGTTCTTTTGCGTGCTATCTATATGTTGATATCTTTTTGACTTGTCATTCTTTTCTTTTGTGCAGAGATTACTTGAAGGATATAAACAAGGATTTAGCATATTCTGTTATTGTTGTAACACTGAGGTACTTGATATATTCTCTCTGCTTTATCTCTGTCACGTGATGCATGCACATATGTACACTGAATGTGTAGCAAAATCCCAGACTGGCTAAGCTTCAAGAGTTTATTTTCAGGTCAGCCCCTCACAGTTTGAAGCTCATGCTGGTTGGGCATCTCGTCGTAAACCGTGAGTTCCTATTATATAGCAAGCTTATTTTACTTTGTAGTATATCATATGTTATTCTTATGCATTTAAGGTGCTTTATATTACAGATACCTACACATCTACACATCTGATGGGGTTTCTCTTCATGAGTTGGCGATTTCATTAACAAAAGGTCGGAAGAAATCTGCTAATGAGAATGACGACCTTTGTACCATTTGTGGAGATGGTGGGGATCTCCTCCTGTGTGATGGATGCCCTAGGGCCTTTCATACAGGTGATTTTTTGTTATGTTACTTCATGTCATTTATTTTACTTCCCTTTTGCTCGACAATGTTATTTCAATTATGGAGTTCCGAATATAAACCAAATAAAAAAGATTATAACTTATGCTTAACTTATATTTGACATATCAGTTTGATTCCTTGAATCCTTTTTGGTTCAAAAGATTGTGATATGACATTGTTAAGAGTCTTCTAACTAGGTCTTAGTACATTCTCAATTCAAACTTTCTGTAGTTTGGTTGTCACAGCTTGAACAATGGCATGATCTGTATCACATAATATGGCATGATCTGTTGTCATTTGTGGCATCTGAATGCACTGTGGATTCACCAACAAGAGCTTTAGTGTGGGTAAGGATGAGATCTTTATAATCAAGATGGTTGTGACATTGACTTCGTCTTTTACCAATCAACCTTTTATCTGATAAATTTAACTAATGAAGTCTTTATGTGTTCTGTAGTGGACACAACTCTGTTACTTCTCATATATAGTGAATACTTAATGCCGATCAACTGGAAACATGTCCCTTTTTTCAAATGATGCACATTTGAGGTGTTTTATGTACGTGCATGTTGATCCAAGCTTTATCATTGTTTTGGTGTATGCTGCAGAATGTGTGGATCTAGCATGCATTCCACGTGGTAATTGGTATTGTTCATATTGCCAACGTAATTTTGAAGATGAGCGGGCTGCAGCTTGTAGCCAAAACGCATTAGCTGCTGGGAGAGTACCAGAGATGGAGGCTTTGGAGACAATGCACAACCGATGCACCCGTGTTGTCAAAAAGCCACAGGTTGACATTGGTGGTGGTTGTGTATTATGCAGGTCAGTATGCTGTTATTTTGAAACCATCTATTTTTATTTAAGCTTTAATTTGTACATACCATATATTTTTGTTTAAGCTTTAACTTATAAATGTGTTTGAATTTCCATCTACTTTTATAATGGAAAACTATTTAGGGAAAAGTGCTTTCGGGCTTAGTGTGCCATTGCATTCCATCTGGTGTCTGTACATGATAATAAGTGTAAAGCACTTTCTGTTTTGATGTTATTATGTTTTCCTGGCTTACATTTTACTTGTCATGCTGCACAGGGGTCATGATTTTAGCAAATCAGGGTTCGGTCCTCGAACAGTTATGCTGTGTGATCAAGTATGGCTTAATTACTTTTTCTCATATTCTATGTCTTATCCTAGTCAAGTGTTGACTATGATTCATTCTGTTGTCAATGCTAGTAACTAAAGTCATGCACTTTGATTTATACAGTGTGAGCGAGAGTTCCATGTTGGTTGTTTGAGGGATCATGGACTTGCTGATCTCAAGGTATGAATTTACCGGGGCAAAATTCTCGATATTGGGAGTGTGAACCACTGAACCTTGATATCCAATTCTTCTTCTTGTGTATTATAATTTTCATTGCTTATTTATTTATAGGAATTGCCAAAAGAGAAGTGGTTTTGCTGTACGGATTGTAATAGGATCAATATATCTCTTGAGAAACTAGTCCTACGTGGAACGGAGAAGCTTCCTCCTTCTCTTTCGAATGCCATTAAAAAGAAACTTGAAGAGAAAAGCTTGGATGGTGATGCAGATCCTGATATAAGTTGGAGGCTTCTAAGTGGCAAAAATGCCTCCCCAGATAGTAGATTATTACTATCTAAATCTGTTGCAATTTTTCAAGTAAGTATTTTTGTCTAGTATCTTTCTTTGACATTTCTTTACTTTGAGACCCTTAGTTTCAAAGCCTTGGTGACAATTTGGTTCACCACTTAAGGAAAGAAATGAAAGAGGCTGTCATTAAGAGAAGATGTGATCGAGTCCACCTAGTTGCATGTAATGGAAGTAGTGCTAACTTACAAAACATATGTACATTGTAGGACAAAACACAGAGTGAAGTAGAGAAATTTACTTTAAGAAAAAGATCAATAAGAACTAAGCTGTACATAAGAAAATGAACCATCATATTGTGAAAGGTTGATAGGTTGGTTATTCATTTAAGATGTGTTGCATTGCACTTGCAGACAAAAATATTTATCTCTTGATGGTTTGGTCATCTATATATTTTTTTCCAGGACTGCTTTGACCCTATTGTTGATGTAGTGACAGGTCGGGACCTGATCCCCCCAATGGTCTATGGGTGAGAATTGCTTGCTTAATTGTAGGCTATGGATGTTTCTTTAGTGCTTGTGGCGCTTTTGAGATGCAACCAGATGCTTGTCAACTAATTCACGGTCTTTCATTTTCTGTAGAAGGAACATAAGAGGTCAAGAATTTGGTGGAATATATTGTGCAGTCTTGACAGTAAAGTATGCAAAGTTCATTTCCTACTCATTATTTATCTATTAGTCTATCGATTTAGTGCTTTCTGACCATTGCTGCCATTTATGTGTGTGCAGCTCAACTGTTGTGTCAGCAGGAGTTCTTAGAATATTTGGAAAGGAAGTTGCAGAGCTTCCTTTAGTTGCAACTAGCAGTGGAAATCAAGGAAAGGTGTGCCATTGGGCTTGTTTCTCTCAGATGTTAAAGCATTTTCCTGAACAGTAAATGAGACTATGCAGCTTGAATCCCGTTGGATATCATGCTTTTGTTGGTCATACTTTCTGAAGTTCCCTAGCTGTGACAGCAATTTTTGGTGACATAAAAATGGACTGACTCTAAATTAAATAATGCCAAAGCTATTTAGCGATCCTTTTATTGTTGCAATGCAACCAAATTTATACTTTTATTGATTATATAATACATTTTTAATTTTGATCTTTTGTGGGTTGTTTAGACCATGTGCTTTTCTGATTTTTTTCTCAGCCTGTTTAGTAGTTGGTTGCCCTTGGGACGACTGAGAACTTTGATTGATTTGAATATGCTGAAAGAACATGGTTAAATGCTACATCACTCTTTGACCAACAGAAAGCGAATAGCAATCTGGAAATGGCAACCTTATAATCGCTTGTCCTTATTTGAAAACATGGTCTCACTTTTGAAATGTCCATTGTAGATATAGATTCTGTGAGCCATCTTGTTCGATATTCTTGCTTGTTATGTGATAATTTCAGACCATTTTCTCCCGTTTTTTTCATTTTTTATCACATACATGGTTTCACTTATAAAATAACAAGAATTTTAAGAAATCAATGATGAAATATACATGAAACTAATGACTTGAGACACCATGATTATGCTGGTTTGGGTCAGGCGCATTTATCTTTACGATGCTTCATAATGCATGGAATTGTTGACAAGATAGTCGGTTCCTTGTTCAAACTAGTTTGCGCAAAGATTCCTTGACCTGGCAGAAGGCACTTGTTTCATATCTCAACTCGTATTGCTTTCTTGCATCTTATGTTTCTTCTGAAAACTAAGTCTTTTATTCATCTTGAATATTTGAACTCTGGAGCATTCTCCCCAGGCTCGGGATACCTGATTATGTCGGTTGTTTTTTGGTTTTATTATTTCATAAATGGTTTGTATATTGTCATGGTGTCTTGCTTTGTTATTGGGGTTTCATGCAATCCCGCATTACGAACTGAAGGTAGCTGTATGAGTTAATGGTCAATCTTTGTGCTGGAAATGAATGAATCTATTATTCTCTTGAAAGAAAAATATAAGATATATTCAAACATTTGGTTTTGCTATAAGTGCTCCATGCCACTGTGGGCTCCGAGTTGATTTTGCCATTGGAAATATCACATGCGAAGCAATAATGTTATAATTTTTGCTCACATAATTGTACATCTATGTTACAAGTCTCTTACCTGCCTTTGCTGTTCCAGGGTTATTTCCAATCGTTGTTCTCGTGCATAGAGAGATTTCTTGGATTTTTAGAAGTGAAGAACCTTGTGCTCCCGGCTGCTGACGAAGCCGAGTCTATATGGATAAAAAAATTTGGTTTCTCAAAGATGAGCCAAGAGGAGGTGGTTATCTTCTCTTTTTATCTTTTCTTGTATTATTGCTATTTAAAATAGGAGAATCACAAAGAGCAATAGCTCGCCTAGCAAGGGTCGATTCATAAGTTGAATGTGGTGAGTTTTGATACCTTGGGCATGCATCTAACTTCAGCCTCCCTAGCAGCACAAGCACCTACACCAATGAATGACTATATGTCATCTGAGATTGACCTGCTCTTGTTACTTGTGCAGGTCTCGAATTACACAAGAGACATTCAGATGATGACTTTTCAAGGCACATCAATGCTCCAGAAACCTGTTCCGAGGTGTCGTTTGGTTACCCGCCTGCCAAATGCTCCTTCAGCCGACTCTAGCTGACACGAAGCCATTGCCCATATAGAATGCTTCTCTTTGCACCAGAGATGAGGCGCTTGGAGGCTTCATATGCGGGAATCCATATTTTTTGCAGTTGTACAGGAAAGCTGTCTCCGGTTGTTGACTTCTGGTTTTTGCTAGTGTATAGAAAATGGTATCTATGATCCAATTAATAGAATTGGGCTCGCGGGAATTTGATAGATGGTTACTTGCCACTGTATAAATTAATTATGCTGTTCTACCAACAGTTTGGACATATGGTTGAAGAGAATTTTTTTGTGCATTACTTGTTTACTGCTGAGGTTTGTTATTGAGGGCACAGAGACCATTTGTTCCAGAGCGGGTTGCGACCTGGAAGAGGAGATGCTTAAGACAAACCATGTTTTTTTTCTTAATGAAATTAAATTAAATTAAACATTTCTTTTTCTGATTGGGATTCTAGATAATACTTTTCAGGGAAGCATACAACGCAGCCTCACGTCTCCCAGAATTGGGCGGTTTGGGGATGGGTATTCCTCTACCTGGCCCCTTTACCCAAACCTCAATTCTGCTGGGTTGGGCTTTCCTAGGCCTATACCTGAATCTCAATTTTCTACCTGCTGCCCTACCTTCTCATCACAGGTGGGAGTAAAAGAAAACCCATACCTACACACTACTCCACGAAGTTGGGTACGGAAATGGATTGATACATATACATATATAAATATACATACATACATACATATACATACATACATACATACATATACATACATACATACATATACATATATATATATACATATATATATATATATACATATACATATACATATATATATATATATATATATATATATATATACATATACATATACATATACATATATATATATATATACATATATATAGGGAGAGAGAAAAGGGGGAGAGAGTTTTGGAGATGAAGAATTGAATTAAAAAAGTAAAAATATTATATTTTTTATATTTATGTTTTTAAATTTAAATATTTTATTCAATCAAATAGTAGAGATATTTAAGAAATTTAATGATAGATAAGTATGTGCATGGATTATGTGTATATATATTTTTGTCTATATAAACCATAAAATACCTATCATTTCTATTGTTTGATAAAAAATATTTGAATTAAAAAAATAAATACCTTTAGAGGTTGCATTTAATGCTTTCAATTTGATCATCTTAACCATTTACTTCAGAAACTGAATGATTGTAATGGGTTTCCGGGGCCCAGTCAAACCAGGTAATACCTGCTATGCTCGGGTCAGACCGAGGCCATCATCGGGTGCTTTCAAGGACCAAAACCTCCTGGTCCAGTGGAAGGACGGTGACACATGATGACATCGGGTTCTTATGCTAAAATGAAACCGGTTCTTCTAGTTTTGTTAATTGGTAACCTGGGCGTAAGCAGGCTCCGTACCACAAATGCACACTTCATGCGTTGAACTCAAGACCTTTAAGTTGAGGGTTCTTTTAAGTTGGTTCCGTTAGTGTTTAAGGTCTAACCCCCTAACCTTTAGAGGGTGTTTGATTGTGAGGCTTGAGACCATGGAACTAGAACTACAGTTCCAATTCATGTCAAATCAAACACGAGCCTCGGTACACAATAAGAACACGAGGTCATACCTGAGCACGAGGCTCACCTACAGCCCACCCTTTGAAACTGGTCCTGTTATGTAGTGCTGGCCTTGGAATCAAACACCCCTCGAAGGAGGGTTCTTTTGAGTTGATCCCTCTTGCCATAACAATTACATCACCATACTCTTGGTCTCGTCCTAATCGACGATGAAAGGCCGAGCAAATCTTCAATCCTCAACAAGAGTAACGATGGGATTTTCCAAGGAAAGCACTTCCTAGTGAGTGTGCGGCCTTTCCCTTGAGGAAAGCCATGCAGCTTGTAGTGTAGGTGCTCGACTGTCGCAAGGCATTGGGCCCTCTATAAGGTGAGAGCCCTCCAAACACACAAGCACACTTTATCTGCCCGTTTTCCATGAGACTCCTGGGAGAATGTTTCTTGTTTCCACTTAAAACATGTTTTTTTTTACAACAAAATGCCGAAGCTCCACATATACACACATGCCTACAATGACGGACTTACTTTA
Organism: Brasenia schreberi; assembly: GCA_036023115.1. Taxonomy (NCBI): domain Eukaryota; kingdom Viridiplantae; phylum Streptophyta; class Magnoliopsida; order Nymphaeales; family Cabombaceae; genus Brasenia; species Brasenia schreberi. The sequence goes on along the minus strand of JAYKKT010000088.1, from coordinate 1,134,059 downwards.
GGATAAGGTGAGGCATGCATCTGATATAACATCTCAATTTTTTTAGTAAATGTTTTGTAAAATGAAATACTAAGTGTACTTAACCCAAAATACAAGTGCACTTCACCTAAAAAATTCTCGAACTTACCACTAACGTTGTGGGAGTTAGGGAGGCTTCTCAGTTGAGATAATGCTCTGAGTGCGTAAAAAAGGGGCTTTTATGTGGAAGAAGAGGAGAACTCTGGGATTAACTTTCCCTTGAAATCCTAATTTTCCTAATGGAAACGATTTCGCAGCCTGGAAGCGGGGCTTTATTCAAATTTTGAAATAGTTGGTGACGAATTCAGCCTCGCCTTAAGATTATACCTCCAACTTCGTGTACTTCAACCTTTTGTCATTCTGTAATAAGCGAGGGCAGATTAGTAAGTTGGTTCCCACAAAACCCAGCTCCCCACGATCAAAACGGGGAACACGAACGGCATTCACTGTTGTGTGCCCTCTCCCACAGTTTTAGGGTTTTAGATTCGGCATCACTCTCCTCTTCAGCACTTCGATTTTCTGATTCCATCGAAGTAAATTTTCCATCTCGTTGTTGTTGATTTTTTGTTTGATCTTTGTATATTTATTGTGTTTATGATCCCTGTTTCCCTTTCGATTTCTTTACGCCTTTTTCTTGGGGATTTCCTTGAGTAATTCTGTACGTAATCGATTTCGATAGTTGCGCCTTTGATAATCTCTCTCTCTGTCCCCCCTTGAAATGATCGGAATTACGTGCTTCGTCAATAGATTGGATCATGGGATTCTTGGTCTTGCTTGGCATGTAACGCCTCTACTCGTTTGTTTTGGATTTTATCGATGGATCTGAAGGCTCGGGAGTTGAGGAGTGGTGGATCGATGTCGTTTTGATTTTGTATTTCGGTATGCAAAGAGTGGGTTTGCTGTGGATAGGTGTTCGTCGGCCTGATGATATGCGGATTATGGGAGTTCAAGAGCCTCCTATCTCTCGGTGTTCCTCGCTAGGTTTTCATAAATCCAACGCTTTAAACAGTTTTGTTTTTCTTGATAATACTGGTAGGTGTCAATTAACCTCCGCTGATACGAGGACGTGATGAAGTTCTATCAAGCAAATGCATTTGCAATGGCCATGGCCCATTATGACTGTTATATGCCACTATAAAACTCGGTGGCTCTTCGAAATTTCGAATAGTGAGTTTTTTTTTTCCTTCAAATTATCTTGACAGGAAAATGAAGTACCGACCTGTGACTTATTCTGGGATCACTACGTACTAGAAGTTACCCAAGTCGTTGCCTCACCGATCAAAATTTTGAATGCCTGTATAGAAGCATCGCAGATGCCTTTGGCATATCTTGTTGCTATATGGCCCTGTTTCTTGAAATTTAGATGTGCTCGGTTCGAGTTTCTGTTGGTGTAAGATGCTCTCCATGCTCCTAACTTTTGTAGCTGTCATTTGGTTTTCTGTGTAAAAACTATGTCAGCTCGAGTTTTGCTGTTTGTGACTTATGCTTTGTCTTTTTTGTGTTTATTTATGTCTCTAGCTCTTTGTGAAATTGCAATCTTTTCTTCTTCCTACTTTGAATTGGTTCTTACAATCCTTCATGGTTTGTCGCTTGTGAAGACGATGATTCAATTTTCTGTTTTGAATATTTTAGTTGTTGATTTGTCATTAATTGAACTAAAAGATGTGATATTGAATTCCTTGGGAGACACAAGATTCCCTACTTCCTACAGTTACAGACCAGACGCCTTGGAGAGGCTTTGCCATCTTGAATCCTCTTTTTTTTCCATGCTTTGTCGTGATCTTCTCAAGCAATACTTTGCAGGCGAAGAACAAAGGCAGGATGGGCCAGATTCAGTATTCTGAGAAGTACTTTGATGATACTTATGAGTACAGGTTATGGTTCTTTTAGTTTTCTTCTTTCAGATTCAATTTGTGTTTAAAATGGTCCCTGAAGTCCCAGGTTGCCATTTGTAGGCATGTTGTTCTACCTCCAGAAGTTGCGAAATTGCTTCCAAAGAATAGGCTTCTCTCAGAGGTAAGTCTTGCAATTCTGTATAGTGTATAATCAAGTAAAGGGAAACTCAGAAATTCATCCTTTTCTCTTAAATGTTTGCCTTTCGTAGAATGAGTGGAGGGCAATTGGAGTGCAGCAGTCTCGTGGGTGGGTGCACTATGCAATCCATCGACCTGAGCCACACATCATGCTCTTCAGGCGGCCTCTGAACTACCAACAGGAGAACCCACAGGCAGTTCTCCCAGCAAGCAAACCGTGATTGTTCTGGATTGTCTTTTCAATCTGCTCTCGATTTGCTTTCTCTTTTCCTTCTCTATCCTTCTAGATGGAGATGAAACGTTTGTAGTAGTGGGCTTTTAATGACCTGGTTGAGGGTTCTTGTCGTTGTGATGACAATGAAACGACACTTGCTTTCATGGGTCAGAAACAATTAAAGAGTGGCTGTTTCTATTTTCAGTACGAGTGTGCACCATCTGTGTTGTGTGCTCTGTCTCTGTTATATAGGCGTTGATGTTGGACCATATTGCTATTAATCAATCAGCAAGCAAATTATATAAATTGTCAGGTTATGTGATCTCTTTGTTTGTCTCTGCTTGTGTGTGGAATAACCAGATTCTCCCCCTTTATCTATATGTGGATTACACTGAAAAGAGAACCAGTATATTTAGGGCCCAAATGTTTTATCTTCATGGCTCCTTACATCGTTCAGTACAATGTTTGAGCTTGTTTCATTGTTTCTTTTGTGTTCGAAGCTTGTTAAAGCTTTTACATTGGCATTAAGTTAACCATCTCTGAATGCTATCTTCACTAGTATTCGATATAATGGTTGTTTCCCTCCTAATTCTCATTGCCGTGAAGTGAAATAACTCGGATGTTTTGCTTAGCACTAGTTCTTCCGTTGCCTGTTTCTTTCTGTGTAAAAGCTTTTACGCAGTGCCATTCGCTTTCCCTGTGTGTGTGTGTGTGTGGGAGAGAGAGAGAGTTACCTACTGATACAAGAAACTTATATATCAATGATTACCACGCATGCAAATATTAAAAGCTATTCTACTGAATTCTTAGATGGCATTGGTTGGGAAACAAAGAACAAGATGCATGTTTTTGGATCCATACTAGTAACCTAAGGTTTATGAAAGGCACTAAGATGTTGAAGGCTTCATCCACTCGTGTTCGCGACAGTTTTCCACCATGCTCTTATCTGTTAATAACAAGAAAGAACCTGATGGAGAAAGCATGATGGTTGCACGCTTCATTACTTGTTTACGACTATTTCCACCATACTCTGATCTGCTAATAACACAAGAACCTGAAGGGGAAAGCGTTTCTGCTTCTATAACACAATGTAAAACAAAGAATGCCAAAGATTCCAAGTTGCCCTGTGGAAGGAGTTGCCAACCTTGTCATGAGCCAGCCGACTTGCTCGTTCTATGACTCAGATCATCGAGCGATCCATTTATGTATTTAGAAGGTGGTGGTGTAGAGTTCATAGAATTTGCTCAAGTCCACCAATGACCCGTCTGGCCACACCCATGTCCAAGGTGGCCAAGGATCCATGTGGTCACATGGTGTTGAACCGGCAGCACCTAGGTGAGCTCAGGAGGAAGAAACCCAGTAGGAATTAGTGCTTGTAGGAGCTAACTATATAGAGGGAGGAAAGAGTGCGATCACCAACTGAAAGAAAGGAAGACTAAGGCGGAGAGAGGTGCTTTACGCTGTGGCAGAAATGGTTTCTGAGGGGATATTCTAAGGCATATGCTAGAGCCACTATTGCTTTTCTACTGTCATTGCATATGCATAATCGAATATGCTAACTCACATGCTACAAATGAAACAAACCCATTCTGACAGTGAGCTCTACAATGTCTTTTGTTACCGGCTGATGTTCAACCAGTTGAAATATCCGAAGTTTCAGGTTTTCTCCTTTCCATATATTGAGGATAGCAGTGTCTGTTGGAAAGCCATCGGTGTTGATTCCTTCTTTGTATGCTCAGTGGAAATCTTATAAATCTGGTTTGGTTGTCTAACCCCACCTTTCCTTCCAAGTCTTTCCCTCTCCACGAAAACAGACTATATATATACACATTATATATATAGTGATCATGTCAATTATTGATGTTGCTCACTTATGCTTGATTGGTACCTTTCGAGGGCATAAATGTAATAACATTATCTTTCATACTTTTTTAAAAACCCTTAATTTTAAAAAAAAATTATATTCATGTTTCTAAGAAGCTTGCATGTCATACGTGGATCATATATATATATATATATATATATGGAGACAGAGAGGTTTTGCAAGGAAAAAACATTTTGGGTATCAAAATTAAATATAAATGTATCAAATTCAAATATCAATGCACAGTACAATAACGATTGACAATAGAAAACAATGAACACAATTAAGTTTATGCGTACAGAAACCACTGATTTCATTATCCCACAAAGCAAGAGAGAAGGGAAAAACCAAACGAAGAGCATCCATATCAAACACTTCTTAAGAGTATGATCATCTTGGCCCGATCCAACCGGCTGGCCGAACTGGTCAATGCTGCCGTCAGAAAAATGCAATTTGCTGCAGCCATTGACCGCATAGCAAGGCTCTTGGACCCGGAGGCGTGACAGCAACTCTAAATGTCAACATCACAATTGGTGCTGTCAATGCCTCTTGAAGAGCTTAATGGCAGTTTGCTTATCCAACACGAGACATTCAGTCTATATTTCTCCGATTTCCATAGCTTGATTTTGAAATGAACATCAGACATTAGCCTGACTTCTACATCATCGAGTTCGTGCTTGGTGCTGCTCCGCTCTCTCATGTTGTTCCATGCCTTTGACTTAAGTGGCGTCGATTCTGCAACGGCAATGGCATCCAGCTTTGTAATGTTCCGGTGAGGTTGGACGAACCCGGGAATGCTGCCGAAAGCAATAGTCTGATCATCATACCACACGATTACATCTATCGAGTGGTATTCAATGGCAATCCTTCTGTTGGGATTCCTGGCTTTTATGTCTATCACAAATGTAGCATTTATCTTTTGGCTTGACAGGTTGAAATTTGATACAGAAACGTTCTCCAGTGTATACGAGACCTTAGAGGGTTGGAGAACAAGCCATATTATCAACACTGCAAGGCCGACTATTACTATGAAGACTAACAACGTAAAGATAATGCACCTCAAAGCTCGGTGACGTCGTTGAGCTGCATCGGGTGGCATGGGCTTGCTGTCTACTGCTTTACCTGCCATCTTGAGTTGCGTAGTCAAGTGCTGTTGGTTATTACCCAGTAGTAAGATGCACTAGGGTCTTGGAGACAGTACGCTTGTTTTGGCTTTTGTGAACATATTCTTTGCCCACAATAGCGGGATAGTATGCACCGTAAACAAAAATGTCAAGAGTTGGCTTTTGAAGATGTTGCCCTTCCCTTTATTCTTTGTTCTAGAATTGATTGCAGCCCAAGTTATCCTCCATTTGTTCTAGGGTCGGTGACTCGTGTGTGTGTGTGAGAGAGAGAGAGAGAGAGAGAGAAATTGCCCTGCTTTTCTGCTGGCTTGCCTTTGTTTCTTTCTTTTCCTGTTGTTTCAGCCAACAGCTTCGCAACGGATTGTTACTTAAGACGTCCATTCAGAAGGCAAATGGACAGATTCGTCTAAAATACATCATTATGTTTATTTTGTCATGGTTCTCTAACTAAAAACTACAGTTGACAGTACATTGTAAAAAACAAGAACAGAGATCATTTACTTGAGTCTGCCTTACATTAAGGGCACAAGCTAACGACACTGAGATAATGGGTAGAGGGCTTGCCATGACTTTCTGTTAGATTATGTTTATTTTGTCATGGTTCTCTAACTAAAAACTACAGTTGACAGTACATTGTAAAAAACAAGAACTGATATCATTTACTTGAATCTGCCTTACATTAAGGGTACAAGCTAACGACACTGAGATAATGGGTAGAAGGCTTGCCATGACTTTCTGTTAGACGACCACTTAAAATGATGTTAGCAACATCCTAATTAGATGCTGCAGATTTCCCACAGCTCACCTGCTCACAGAAAAAGAAAAAGGAAAAGAGCAAATGAGCAAGGAATTAGATTAGATACATGACAACAGAGAAATGATGGTGACTGCAGAATTCTGGGAGTGATCACATTAGCCATTGAATCACCGTTCAGAATAAGACGAAATCCTCTGCTCGATCAGTGTTTGTGCTACTCGTATGGCTTCCTTTGTACCAGAGATAGTTACTTTCCTGTCGAAACCAAAAATTCGGTTAGGCAACCCTTCACTCATATCCATGTGAAGCAACAGTAATATTGTCACGGACCTGTGAGAAGTACCAGATATAAAACCCCCTCGGTCTGAAATCTTTATCCTCTCTCCACTGGCCTGTCAAATATAAATAGACATCAATAAGCAGAGAACACAAGGTTTACTGAAAGAGAAGACACGGCTAATGAAGACCAACCTGCATGATTTCTGCTATATTCCTTCCACCACGGCCAACCACTAAGCCAATATGCTCATCAACTATCCCAAGTGTCACCGGCTTAGCAGCTGGGCCGTTCTGTGTTTGACGTGACACGTTGGATGGCTCCAATACAATCACTTGTGTCGATAGACCCTAATGAGAGACATCTTTAAACTGTAAGTTAAAAACCAGAAGGGAAAATCCTTCGCTCGATATATTTTTGCATGTTTACAAGTTCATCTAACAAAGATTTACAAAACTGTCCCTTCGCAAAGCGAGTTACAACCATAATAGTACACTGTTGGCTCAGTGTTTTTATTTCTGGATGTCTGTGGGTTCACGTAACTAGCATGACAGCAGAAAGAGGCTGTTTAAACCAAGCTGACTTGTAGTACAAGGCAGAGAACCTTTTCCGTGCACAGCCAACAGATAGCTGGGTCTCTAAAAGCCAGAATCATAGACATGGATCAACGGCCAGGGATCCTGGTCATTGATGAGGAGAGATACAAAGCTTCCTGTTAGGGAGACTATTTGAAACTACACCTCTAACCTTCGAGTAGTAGTGGAAGGTGGGCCTATCAATCTTGACAGGCCACCTACTAAGACAGGGGAAAGAGATGGTTTAGGCATTTAATGTGGGAAACATGAGAAACAAAACATAAGCACTTTAAAGTCATGCCTAAAACCTGTCAAGTACTTCTAGTTACATTCTTGGTTGGTTGCAAGAAGACCAGCAGTCTTCTGAAAGAAATGAAAGCTCTTATAGATACACAAACTCATTTTTTAACTCTTGCGATCTCAACCCTGCATTCCCTAGTTCTGCCTTGAGAAACCAGCGCCTAAGTCAATGATGCCTCCTATTAAGATCGCTATGAGTATGGGTGGGCACTTAGAGAGAGATATAAACCAAAAAGTTGGCTCTAGTGTCAACAGGAGATCTTATCTTATATATCTATTTGGGAATGAACGAAGATTCTTGACAAGGTCGTTCACAAGGTGCTAAACAGAGATATTTCACATTAACCAGCACAGGGGCCATTGTTTCTCCATAGAATTTCAGATTCCCTTCTAATGCAATCTAATCTACGAAATTGTGGGTTTCCTACTGTCAGTCTCCCTCACTAAAGAAGTAGCTTCAGTTTCTATTTGGGTCCTGTGGATTATTCCCAAAGCTGCTCCACTTAGCATGGTCTAATCATCATTTACAAGTTATTAAAGTTTGAGGTCTCTTGGATCCTCGAGAGGTCTGCACAGTGGCTACTTCAAACTTGTTGGCCTTGTTGAGGAAAAGAAACTCAAGAACTTTTAAAGACCAATAAATGGAGAAACATCTATGCTCCATACATCCCAGATAAATGAAGATGATTTGGACCACGATAAATGAAGGAAACGGAATCTCTTATTATCCAGTTGTCTGTTTGTGAGATGTCTTTTCTGGTGTATTTTCTCATTGCATAGGATTTTCAGTTCTATATATCAAGCCCACTGCACTAGTGGTACAGTTTCTCAAGGAAAAGAAGATACCAAACAACCCAAGAAGGCCGCTGTGAAAGAAATTCTTTGTGCATGCATGTAACTCTTCATGCATGTATGACGTGTTTCTAAATGGGTTCATCAGCTTGGATGTGAAAAACATTATTGAAATGAGTTCACGGTGTTTTCTCAATGGCAAGTTTGGGTTAAGAAGACCTATGAACAGATGCATGCCCTTGGGTTCTAACTCATGACCTTCAACTTTAAGGTTTTAAAGTCAACCGTATCACCAGGAGAAACTTGGCTCTGCATGAATGAGTTCACAGTTATTCTATACTATACAACAACAAATAACAACGACCAAGGCATTTCCCACACCAAGTGAGTCAACTACATGGATTCTTTGATATCATAGCAAGCAATCTTGTACCATGCCACTAGTTATCTCCGAAAAGTCATATCTATTTTTTTTCAAACACTTGTATACTCTTTCTCTTTAAAATGTTCTACATTTCTCACACCTTACCGAAGCTTCTTTTGGTTATCTCTCTATGTGTCCAAACTATCTTAAGCATATCTCTCATATTATCTTCTATTGGTGTTATCTGGACTTTTCCTCTAATAATCTTTATTATAGATAGATATGCTCTTTCTTTGTGTGGCCACATTTTTACCTCAACATTTTCATTTTGCCACAAACTTCTTTTGTACGTGTTGATAATTGCCTGTTCATCACACATCACCATTCGTTTAACTGCTACGGTCTAACATTTGCCTTTTCAACTTTAGCAATATCTTTCTATCACACAAACCACCTAAGGACAAAGTTATTAAAAGTGTATCATATTGTATTCTATATTACAAATTTTATCATGTACCGATATCAAAGTCACATACCTGAATTGCTATGTACCATTTATCGGGCTACATTCACATTGTATCATATGTACAGTGTACTACGGCCCCCATATCATGCAATACACTTATAGATTTTTTGGATGTCATGTTTTCAACTTTTGAAGTCTGAGGTTGTTTTAAATCCTCTAAGGCTACCTTCTTCAGCCTCCTATCCTTTCTCTTTCAAAGAAGCCCCTGCTCTCCCCTCCAAAGCTCAAAGTCACAAATTTCTTGGACCAGTCAATGATTGACAATTTTGATTCCCATTTGATTGAGAACTATTACAGCAAGAAGTTTGAGAATAATACAAAGAAACAATGGTGATGAGATGCAATTTTTATGGAGATATCATATATAGTGGAGTTAGCCATGTAAGATCTAGCTGGAACAGGAATGAACGGTATGTCCTTACTCTACTATGCCTTAACAAGTCAAGGAGCAAATGCTAAAAGAAATACAAGCGAGAACAGAAGAACATGGAGCAAGAGGAGCAAGAGGACTACAAGGAGCGCAAGGAGAAGAATAAAGAAACTAACTAGCTTTTAAAACTTCAAGAATCTATGACTTTCCTGATATGTAGTAATTTGAAAAGGTGATACCTTTAACTCTCCACAACACATATCTTCACAACCCTTCTCCAAATTAGGGAATACTATGTTCAAGTTTTTTTTTCTTGGTTCTGAAGTATTCCATTAATTGTCTCAACAAATGAATAGCCTCAGTAATAGATCTCGTGACATGTATTCAAATTGGTTTTCAGTTATACTATATACTTGTCTCAATCTTCTTTTGATAACTCTTTATACTTTAATTATTTACACCAACAACACCAACAACATCAACTAAGCCTCTTCCCTACATGGATTCTTTGTTTTCACAGAGTTCTATCATGTATCATGTTAACAGTTAACTCACAATAAGCTAGATCATTCTTTATTGTTTCTTTCCAATACTTTTGTGGTCATCCTCTATCTCTTTTAATACTTTCAAAATCTAGTTTTCATACCTTCTTAGAGGTTCTTTTGATCTTCTTTCTATATGTTCAAGCCATCTTAAAAGATATAATTTAATTATATGAGATATTAATTTTATACTCTCATTATTTGATGTTAATTCTAAATATCTCCTTTGTTCTTATAAATGGGATCTTTCATTCTTAAGGCATCTTCTTATTCATCCAAATAATATTAAATAAACATATAAGTCAATTAATACCCGACTACTCTTAAACTTTCATACCTCAATGGAAATATAACTTGCACCTATTGTTTTACTAAATTTGATAAGTTTAAGAGCCACTTTCACTTTTTATCTTAAATGTGTCAGTAAAAATGATGATTTATATATGCTCTTGAGCTTTATTAGCTCTCCAATCTGATATTAGTGTCTATGCTATCATTAAAAAGAGTATACAAAGAATTATTTATCTCTTCTTGATATCCTCGCTTACCACAAGGGTCGTCTTGTCCTCACCTTTTATACATCCAATATGCTTTAGTTTTCCTCTCTATAGCCTTAATTATCTCAAAAATATCTTTTTCAACTTCTTTTGAGTTGAATTTTTATATAAATCTTCCTAATCTATGTCCTTTACTTCACTAACTTCTTTTCTATCCTTCTTATAATCCTTTCAAGTCTCCTTAGTCTTCTTTTTATAATGCAATTTGCAATATGTTCTTTTTGCCTTCAACTGCTTCGCTCCATCACTAAGCATCTTTATATTATAGTACATCTCTCTTAGATTTACCAAGCACATTTTTTGGTACTTTTCTAATATTTGTGGCCATGGTATTAAATATTTTAATAATAGTGCCTATGAAATTCCAAGCATCTTATAAATCTATTTTTGAATAAACCTTCTTGATCATTTTTATATTCCACCATTTAGCTCAAAGTAACTCTATGTGTCTTATACATTCTTTTGTAAGAAATATTCACCTTGCTTTTTAAAAAGAGTTTTCGCTATAAAGAGATCACATCTTATAGCAAAATCCATAATTTCCTATCTTTTAACATTCTGCTCCCCAAAGCTGTAGTTTCTCCAAACACACCTTGGTATTCTGATGCCTCTTTACGTACAAGTCTATTTAAATCACCTTCTAAATAAATAATTTCAGGATATTTTAAGTCATCTTATCTAACTCTTCCAAAAGTAGTCTTTTTCATGCTTTCTTTCAATCCACTTGGTACACATAAATACATATTATATTCAAAATCTCTACTCCTAAAACTAACTTCACCATCATAATCCAATTATTATGTCGCTTTACCTCTACTACAATATTCTTTAAATCCTTGTAAATAAGGATAGCAACCTCATTTCAAGCCTTCTCTTTTCCTAAATACCATAACTTAAACCTCGTGTTTTCAATCTCTTTAGCTTTTTCTCTAGTTCATTTTATCTCTTGTAAGAATACTGAATGTTTCTCTTAATCATAGTATCTATCCACCACCTTTATCAATTCCTCCATTAATGTTTCAATTTTCATCTACCAACATGAAACTTATTACCAAGTACTAACTTCACTATCCCTACATTCGACTGTTGAAAATGCTAAAACTCTCTTTGCACTTGGTTAACTATATTTAGACATCATATTGATATAAAAGAACTAACTTCTTTACCCATCCCATCCATGAGGTAGGAACCCCTTCAGCAATTAGTACACTACATCTAAGCGAGGACATAGAAGCCCTTGCTTACTCTTAACTAAAACCGGACAACATATAAAGAGTCGCTAGGAGGAGAGACCCCAATGAGATTCCTTGTGAATAGTTATGGGGTTGACAAAGCTGAAGTATGGATCTTGTAGATCTCTCATGATCCTTTTGCAGAACCAACATAATGTGTTTAACAATGGTTCAGGTTCAAATCAGTTTTCATTACAAAATGGCATGACCAAAAAACTAGATGATGCTCTACTCATCTTATGCTTAGGACCTAACAGAAATGATGCATCCACAAACTGCAGTCTTCTGTATTAAAAGAGGGTGCTTCCAACAATTTAAAATTTTGAATGCTTCTTGTTAAAGAAACTGCAAGTTGTGCTGATTTGTAGAAAAGTAGCATATACATGGTGTTGAAGAGCAATAAAGGAGTTGTACTAAGCTCCTATTGGATCCATATCTGATCCAATAGGAGCTGCATGGTGTAATACTTACTAAGTAGGGGCATATTTGGAATTCAAGTTAGAAAGTATTATAAAATGAAACCCTACATTATTGGTATACTTAGTGAAAGAGAAGAGAGAGAGGACGGCAACCAAGGAATGGGCGCCGACTCTCACCCCTTGTAACTATAATTTTCAACAAAAGAGGGTGAAAGGAATATTTTTAGGATAGCTAGGGCTAGAGATAAGAAAATAAAGGATCTTAATTCTGTTAGATGCATCAAAGACGAGGATGAAAAACTTTTAGTGGCAAATGATGATATAAGAAATATATGAAAAAACTATTTTTATAAGCCTTTTAATGAAAATAAAGATGTTAGCATTAGCTTACGAGAGTTAGCCAAATCAAAAAAGAATATAAACCATAATTTCTACCGATGTATTCAAAAGAATGAAGTCAAAGAGGCTCTTAAACAAATGAAGGGTGGTAAATCGGTAGGACCAAACAATATTCCTATAGAAGTTTGGAAAATCCTAAGAGAAACAGGAATCACTTGACCCGCAATACTATTTAATGAAATATGGAGAAACCAAAAGATGTTCGAGGAATGGAGAGTGAGTACAGCTATACCCATACATAAGAACAAGGGAGACGTTCATAATTGTGTGAATTATCGGGGTATCAAGTTAATGAGCCATACTATAAAATTATGGGAAAGAATTATCGAACGTAGGTTAAGACAAGTATTGAGTACAATACATAATCAATTTTGATTTATGCCAGACAGATCTACTGTTGAAGTGATTCACCTTTTGGGATGTCTTATGAAATATTTTAGAGCAAAAAAGAAAGACCTTCACATGATATTTATTACAACAACAACTAAGCCTTTTCCCATACTAGATGGGGTCGGCTACATGGATTCTTTGTTTCCACAGATCCCTATCGTGTGCCATGTTAGCAGTTAACTCCCAATAAGCTAGATCATTCTTTATTGTTTTTTTCCAACACTTTTGTGGTCATCCTCTACCTCTTTTAATACTTTCCAAATTTAGTTTTTCTACCCTTCTTACAGGTTCTTCTTTTGATCTTCTTTCTATATGTCCAAACCATCTTAAACGATGTTCTCTCATTTTATCCTCTATTGGTGTCACTCCTAATTTGTTTCTAATAACCTCATTATGTATACGGTCTTTTCTTGTATGACCACTCATCCATCTCAACATCTTCATTTCTGTCACCGACATGTTTTGTACATGTTGATGATTAATTGCCCAACACTCAGAACCATAAAACATGGCAGGCCTAATTGCTGCTCTATAATATTTACCTTTTAATTTTAATGGTATCTTCTTATCACAAAGAATACCTGATTCTCCTCTCCATTTTAACCAACCAGCATTAATTCTATGTATAACATCTCCATCAATTCTTTCATCACTTTGAAAAATTGACCCTAGGTATTTAAAACTTTCCTTTTGGAGAATGCAATGTGTGCCAATTTTAATTTCTATGTCCTATGAAGTAGCCAAATGATCAAACTTACATTCCATATATTCTGTCTTTGTTCTACTAAGTCAGAAGCCTTTGTTTTCTAATGTTTCTCTCCATAGTTCCAATTTTCTATTAACTTTTTCCTTAGACTCCTCCACTAATACAATGTCATATGCAAATAACATACACCAAGGTACTTCATCTTGAATATGTTTTGTTAACTCATCCATCACCATTATAAATAAGTACGGACTTAAAGTTGATCCTTGATGTAACCCAATATTAACTTCAAAGAAGTCTGTCGTTCCTTCATGAGTCCTCACACATGTTTTTGCACCATTATACATGTCTCTTATAAGGTTAATATATGTCAATGGGATACCTCTTTTTTCCAAAGTTCTCCAAAGAACCTCCCTCGGTACCCTATCATAAGCTTTTTCTAGATCAATAAATATCATGTGAAGGTCTTTCTTTTTTGCTCTAAAATGTTCCATAAGACGTCTCAAAAGGTGAATCGCTTCAACAGTAGATCTACCTGGCATAAATCCAAATTGGTTCTCTGTTGTACTTGATACTTGTCTTAACCTACGTTCGATAATTCTTTCCCATAATTTCATAGTATGACTCATTAACTTGATACCTCGATAATTCACACAATTTTGAATGTCTCTCTTGTTCTTATATACGGGTATAAGTGTACTTGCTCTCCATTCCTCGGGCATCTTTTGGTTTTTCCATATTTCATTAAAACCTTATAAGAGACATGTACGATGATGCAAAAACATGTATGAGGACTCATGAAGGAGTGACAGACTTCTTTGAAGTTAATATTGGGTTACATCAAGGATCAACTTTAAGTCCATACTTATTTATAATGATGATTAATGAGTTAACAAAATATATTCAAGATGAAGTATCTTGGTGTAATGAAGTACCTTGGTGTATGTTATTTGCAGATGACATTGTGTTAGTAGAGGAGTCTAACGAAAAAGTTAATAGAAAATTGGAACTATGGAGAGAAACATTAGAAAGCAAAGGCCTTCGACTTAGTAGGACAAAGACATAATATATGGAATGTAAGTTTGATCATTTGGTTACTTCAGAGGACGTAGAAATTAAAATTGGTACACATTGCATCCCCCAAAAGGAAAGTTTTAAATACCTAGGGTCAATTTTTCAGAGTGATAAAAGAATTGATGGAGATGTTACGTATATAATTAATATTGGCTGGTTAAAATGAAGAGGACCTTTAAGTATTCTTTATGATAAGAAGATACCATTAAAGTTAAAAGGTAAATATTATAGAGCAGTAATTAGACCTGTCATGTTTTATGGTTCTGAGTGTTGGGCATGTTGATTTTATGCACTCAAACAAACATTTTATTCCTTGACGAAGACTGGAACCAAAGGAGATTACAAGAGGATGCAAGTCGGCGCCCTAGGCAGCCGTCCCTTACACTCCTGCTGTCCACGATTTTGTTAACCACACCTAACCCTAATTACAAGACTCTTTAAATACTGCTAATCTAACTTAAAAGACTACTTTACCCCTAATAAGTAACTAATAAAGTTTGGGTCCCAATGGATTAGAATCTGATCCATTGGGATCCAAATCATACACGACTATTGTATACATAAAAAAACGCAGATTACAACCTATACTCTAACACTAAGTCAACTTGGTTTTTCACAACACGCCCCCTCAAGTTGACTCTGGAAGACTTGTGATTCTCAACTGTGACAATGCTTTCTGAAGGCTTTTGACTGAAGCTGGTTTGGTAAAGATATCTACCAGTTGATCTTCAGAACGGACATGAACAAGATTGAAAATCTCTTTGGAAATCTTTTCTCTGATAAAATGGCAGTCAATCTCAATGTGCTTAGTTCTTTAATGAAAAACTGGATTCTGTGCTATCTGCAGAGCAACTTTACTATCCGTAAAAAATGTAATCGAAGAGTGTTCTTTGAATCCAACTTCTTCTAGGAGTGATATAATCCACTGTCCCTCACACATACCTAGAGCAATAGCTCGGTATTCAGCTTCTGCACTTGATCTAGCTACCACAGACTGCTTCTTGCTTTTCCATGATACAATATTCCCTCCTACGCGTACTACATATCCGGATGTTGACTTTCGATCGGTCTTCGAACCTGCCCAATCAGCAT
Source organism: Brasenia schreberi (assembly GCA_036023115.1). Classification (NCBI taxonomy): domain Eukaryota; kingdom Viridiplantae; phylum Streptophyta; class Magnoliopsida; order Nymphaeales; family Cabombaceae; genus Brasenia; species Brasenia schreberi. The sequence goes on along the minus strand of JAYKKT010000088.1, from coordinate 1,118,434 downwards.
CTGAGTAGATCTCTATATCCAGTTTAGGTTGTGGAGTATATAGCAATCCGTATGCGATAGAGGATTTCAAATATTTGATAATATGAAACACCATACTCATATGATATCTAGAAGGATTATGCATCCACCTACTTGCATATCCAACTGCAAAGCTGATATCTGGTCTTTCAGTAAGTCTAGGATATATTTCCTTTGACTTAGGAATAGTCCATTTTCTTTATGAATTACTTCTATTCCCAGAAAGTAATGTAGCCTCCCTAAATCTTTCAGATCAAATAATGCCTTCAGTCTCTTCTTTAGATGAATTATGCCTTCAGCATCATCTCCTATAATGATAATGTCATCCACATATACTAGGAGTACAATGGTCTTCTGATCTCGTTTAATAAAGAGTGTATGATCACTCACACATTGCTTAAAACCCAACTTTATGACTCCATCACTAAACTTTTCAAACCATGCCCGTGGAGATTGTTTCAGTCCATAAAGTGACTTCTTCAACTTACAAACCCTGTTCTGCCTCTGTTCATTATTATACCCAGGAGGTAAGTCCATATAAATGTCTTCTAAAAGGTCGCCCTGAAGGAATGCATTCTTAACATCTAACTGCCATAATTGCCATCCTCGGTTAACTGCTAGGCTCAGAATAATTCTAATAGTGTTCATCTTTGCAACAGGAGCAAATGTTTCTATGTAATCTATGCCAAACGACTGACTACATCCTTTAGCTACTAATCTAGCTTTATACCTTTCAATATTGCCATCAGCTTTATACTTTACAGAAAATACCCACTTACATCCCACTGGTTTTCGTCCTGCAGGCAGATTTGTTAGTTCCCATGTGTTGTTTCTTACAAGGGCTACAAGTTCGTCTTCCATTACTGTTTTCTACTGTGGGTGATGTCTTGCTTCTTCATATGTTCTTGGTACAAGAGTAGAGTCTGCATTCATAACAAACACTTGATATTCTCTGGGATAATTAGAGTAAGATACCATTTTCTCTAAAGGATATCGTGCTGTTGTCCGTTTTCCTTTTCTGACAGCAATAGGCAAGTCATCCAATCCATCATTTGAGTATCGAGAGGCTTCCTGAATCTGATGGGGAATTGATTCTGGAATGGAATTATGATCAGAAATAATTGATATCTGAGGGGCAACAACCTTCCTCTCCCCTCTGGTATACACTTTTATATTTTCTGCTTGAGAGGATGGTATCTCTTCCTCTTCGTCATCACATATAGGATGTTCTTCAACTGGTGGAAGTGGCGTGACATAGGGAGTCTGCATTGATGAATGGTCAATCTTTGATGACTTGTAAAATGAAGTATCTTCATGAAATGTAACGTCCATCGTAACATATAATTTTCTTTTGAGTGGATCATAACATTTATACCCTTTTTGGGTGGAAGAGTAACCCAAAAAGATACATTTAATAGATCTACCATCTAACTTATCCCTCAATCCACGATGAACATGTACAAAACAAGTGCAACCGAATACTCTTGGGAGCAAATGAAACTGTTTCTGAGAATGACATAATAAATGAAATGGAGTATCACCTTGGAGAACACTTGTAGGCATGCGATTTATCAGGAAGACTGCAGTCAAAACCGCTTCACCCCAATAGTATTTAGGTGCATTACATCCAATGAGAAGTGTCCTTGCCATTTCTAGTATATGTCTATTCTTTCTCTCTGCAACTCCATTCTGTTGTAGAGAATAGGCGCATAAAGTTTGATGTAAGATTCCCTGTGCTAGAAAGTAAGAATTAAGAGATTGAGACATAAACTCACCCCCATTATCGCTGCGGAAAATTCTTATAACACGTTGAAATTGAGTGTGTACAAGTTGGCAGTATATTGGGAGAATATTCTTCACTTCATCTTTGGTTTTCATAAGATATATCATTGTGAATCTAGTGCAGTCATCAATAAAGGAAACAAAGTACTTATATCCATGAACAGACATAGTAGAGCAAGGACCCCAAATATCTGAATGAACAATCTCAAACGGAACAATAGATCTGTCTTCACTTAAAGGGAAAGAAACACGATGGTGCTTCGCCTTTTGGCAAGTCTCACAACTTAAAAACAAATTATTACAATCCTTAAATTTAGGTAGTAACATTCTGAGCTTAGATAACGGTAAATGTCCCAGTCTTTGATGCCATCGAGATACATCATCTTTCTGTTCTCTGGTGCACACGATCGATTGTAGTGCTGCTCCTTTATGATCTTCACAGAAATATAGGCCTCTTCTCACTCTACCCTAACCAAAGATCCTCCCCGTCTGCACCTCCTGAAAGTAACATCCAGTAGAATCAAATATTATACTACATTTTTTATCTCGAGTCATAGCAAAAACAGATAATAAGTTGACTGAGATATTTGGAACATGCAGAACATTCTGTAAGATACCAAACGAAGTAATAATACTCCCTTTTCCAGCTATAGGAGTATAGGAGCCATCTGCAAGTTTGATATTAAGACTGCCTTGAGACAATTCATAATCATCAAAAAAGGTTCTTTGACTGACCATATGATCTGTTGCACAGGAATCAATAACCCAAACTCTTGAAGGAGAGCTAATATTATCCTGTGTCAAGAAAGAGAAAGGATATGCAACCGTGGCCTGAGGATCACTGTGGGAGGATGTAGAAGCAGATTGTGAGTCAGTTAATCTTGCTTTAAGAAGTTCAATTTCTTTCTTCATGTCCGCTAACGAGGTTGTATTATCATCATTCCTTGGTCTTTCTGTCTGATCACTGCTGAAGTAAGCCCTATTGGATCGATTTTGATTCTGAAACTGAGTAGGTATTCCAACTAATTTCCAACATGTCTCCTTCGTATGGCATGATTTTTCACAATGTGAACAGAGTAACTTGTCCTTGTCTTCAGAAGTGATCCCAGATCTGCCTCTACCTCGTCCATAACCTCCTCTCCCCCTAGGAAAGGTGGGAGTAGATGTACCTCTTCCTACGAATGCTGAAGTCTCTGATATGTTTACTTTGGTCTCCTTTTCTAGCTGTTTTCTGTCCTCTTCACGAAGTAGGAGAGAATATACTGTGCTCAAGGTTGGGAGCTCCTCTCGACGGAGAATATTATTCTGAACTGCCTCATATTCAGAAGAAATTCCCCAAAGAAGATCAAATACCTTCCGTTCCTCAAATTCTTCATTACGCTCAAGTGTGCGGTTCTGGTATTTGGTTTTGGAATAGAATTATAATTCCTCCCACAAACCTCTGAGTTCTGCATAGTACTCACTGATAGTTCTTCCTCCCTGTCTGCACTTCCTAATCTTTTCTATAAGATCATACTTCTTTGCAATGTTTTTCCTCTGAGCATAAGCCTCCTGTACTGCTAACCATATCTCTCTGGCTGTTTCCAAGAACATAAAGGTACTACCAATGGAAGGTAACATAGACTGAAGCAACCAAGCACTCACCAGTGCATTTTCTTTTCTCCATCTAGAATAAAGAGGATCTGTACTTGAGGGTTGAGTTACTTCACCAGTTAAGTAATCCCAACACCCCCTTGCCATGATAGCCAATTCAATTGAACGGGCCCATTGAAGATAATTTTTCCCATCCAGCTTCAAATTTGTAATTTGAAATGAGTCACCTTTGTCTATAGAACTCTGGTCATTTCCATTAGCCATCTTTGTTCTTTCCATTTAGATGAGAAGACCGTTGAAAAACAAATACTTTTTTCCTTTTTTTTTTTCTCACATATGCCGTGTGCACTCTTTGCACACAATCTGGTCCTCGTAAAAGAAACAAACACGATTTAGCGTTCTAACGGTCTTAAGTAGAGCAGCTGATTGAATGTTCTTCAAGCAAGCAAATCATTAATAAAAAAGGCAAAACGCGTTCCACCTCGTTGCCTCTCAACACCCTCAATAAGCGTGTTCAAACAAACTGTGCTCCTTGAAACGCACGAAGAATAGTGTGTAAGATATCTGGCCAGCAATATACTTGCAATACCCTTTACACAGCACTTCTCTATTTTGGAGAGAAAATGAACAAAAAACGATAAACAAAAAATCTGTCACCTGGGATCGTTCTTGGCACTGTTTTTCCTCAACTTTCTCGTGATCGTCTTAGGTGAAAAATAGCCGTGATAGGCTCTGATACCATGTTGATTTTATGCACTCAAACAAACATTTTATTCCTTGACGAAGACTGGAACCAAAGGAGATTACAAGAGGATGCAAGTCGGCGCCCTAGGCAACCGTCCCTTGCACTCCTGCTGTCCACGATTTTGTTAACCACACCTAACCCTAATTACAAGACTCTTTAAATACTGCTAATCTAACTTAAAAGACTACTTTACCCCTAATAAGTAACTAATAAAGTTTGGGTCCCAATGGATCAGAATCTGATCCATTGGGATCCAAATCATACACGACTATTGTATACATAAAAAAACGCAGATTACAACCTATACTCTAACACTAAGTCAACTTGGTTTTTCACAACAGGGCAGCATCAACATATACAAAAGATGTCTGTGACAAAAATAAAGATGTTGAGATCAATGAGTGATCATACAAGAAAAGACTGTGACATCAATAGAGGATAAAATGAGAGAATATCGTTTAAGGTGGTTTAGACATAAAAAGAAGATCAAAAGAAGAACCAGTAAGAAGGTATGAAAAACTAGATTTTGAAAGTATTAAAAGAGGTAGAGGACTATCACAAAAGTGTTGGAAAGAAACAATAAAGATTGATCTAGCTTATTGTGAGTTAACTGCTAACATGTTACATGATAGGGCTCTGTGAAAATAAAGAATCCATGTAGCCGACCCCATCTAGTTTGGGAAAAGGCTTAGTTATTGTTGTTGTTGATTAATTATTTTTCATTGTTTGAATTGTGTATAAAGAATAAAATTATCTAGCTTGTTATTGAAAAACTAGATTTTGAAAGTATTAAAAGAGGTAGAGGATGACCACAAAAGTGTTGGAAAGAAACAATAAAGAATGATCTAATTTATTGTGAGTTAACTGCTAACATGGCACATGATAGGGCTCTCTGAAAACAAAGAATCCATGTAGCCGACCCTATCTAGTATGGGAAAAGGCTTAGTTGTTGTTGTTGTTAAATTGTGTATAACTTTTTGTACATGGTATTAGAGCCTAATCTATGGGATTAGAGCTTCTAGGTGAGTGGGCAACCCTGATTATGCCCTAAGGGTCAAAGTTTACTAAAAAAAAAAACAAAAATAGGTGAAATCAGCTCTACTGCAGTCCAAACAAAGATTCAAAAAAGAAAATCCATGAAAAGACTTGATATCATGACATAGAGTAGGGGACGCTATCATGGCGGAAAGAGGGGAAATGCTTGAAAGTACAGAAATATTCAACATTGATAAAAGTGAAACATTTCATATTACAAATATCAAATTGGATGGATGGAATTATCTACAGTGGGTGAGGTCCGTTGAACTTGTTGTATTTGCGAGAGGAAAATTGGAATATCTTATAGGAGAGATTTCTACACCAAGGTCTACTGATCCTACATACTTTTAATGTCATAGAGAAAATGTTCTTGTAAGTGCATGACTAATATAATCTATACTTGTAAGTGCATGACTAATATAATCTATGACTCAACCCTATTGGTTGTACCTTTATGTTCTTAGAATCGGCCCATGAAATCTTCCTGGTCATATAAGATGCATATGCACATTAGAAGAACATAGCCAAGAAGTATGAAATCATTGAAAAAATTAAGAAATGTAGAAAAGAGAGCCAATTGGCCAATGAATACTATGCTGAACTTCATGAATTATGGAAAGAATTAATGTTCTATTCCAAGACAAAATGTCAAAATTGTAATGAAAGAAAGGTATAAAGAATTTGAAGAAAGAATATGAAGGTGTGAAAATAATATCCTAAGTAGGAAAGAACTTCCCTCACTCAGTATAGTGTATAATCTTCTATTAAGGGAGCAAGATAAAAAATGTTTGGAAAAGGAAGAAAAAATAAGCAACTCATAAACTACGACTTTCATAAGAAGAAATCGAAACTCTACCTCTTGATTTAGAGCTAGAGGAGGACATGGCTGAGGAAGAGGAATAATTCAGTAGTCATCTGATGATAAAGATAAACTTTCCTACACTCATTGTGGAAAGACAAGGCATACGCGTGAAACTTGTTGGCAAGTGATTGGTTGACCAACCTATAATCAAAATCAACCAACTTGAGCTCTCTTTAGTGACCAACATGAGAAGAGTACAACAGAGGGCGGACAAAACTCAATGGCTGAAATGAAGAAGTAGATAGATGAATTAGAGTCTCGACTTGCGTAATCACACAAGGCATCTCCATCATCCATAACTGATCCCCAAGCTACTATGGTATACCCATTCTCGTTTATAGCATTGGGTAATCATTCTATTTCTAATTCTAGATTTTGGGTTATTGACCTAGGTGCCACAGATCATAGGCGGGAACCAAATCATATTTTAAGGACTATCACCCAATTCAGAAAAATATTAGAATTAAAATGGTCGATGGGTCTAACACTCCTATTATTAGAATTAAAATGGTCGATTGGGATGAAGCATTGGAATAAAACAAAACGTGGGTTATTTTAGATCTCCCATGAGACAGGAAAACTGTGGGTTGTAAGTAAGTATACACTATCAAATTTAATGCATATGGTAGTATAGAGAAAGAGAAGTATAAAGCTCGACTAGTTGCTAAAGGTTATAGTCAATCATATGAAATTAACTATAATGAGATATTTGCCCCAATAGCAAAAATGAATACTATTCGAATTCTTCCAAGTATAATTGTGAATCAGAAGTGAGAGTTATGATAGCTTGATGTCAATAACGCATTCCTTCAAGGTGACCTTACTGAAGATATTTATATGGATCTACTGTTGGGACACAATCAAGAAATCTCCTTACTGAACAAGGTAAGAAGATTAAAGAAATCTCTCTATGGGTTAAAACAGTCTCCTAGGACATGGTTTTAAAAATTAAGCGAATGAGTTCTCAACTTGAGGTTCAATAGAAACGTAAGTGATCATCGATTCATACCTTATTCATAAGACAGGACGAGAGAACTATTTTATTGGTTATATATGTGGATGACATTGTCGTTCTTGGAAGAGGATCAATGCTCAAATTTCATCTCTTAAGTCTTTCCTACTCATACCGATTTCACGAACTCCAAAGACTATAAAAGTAACACTTTATATATATAGTACTGTAGGTGTTGAGGTCACGAAAGTAATAAAAGGTATGTGCCTATCTCGGAGGAATATGTACTTGACTTCTTCAAGTGAAGACGGAAAATTAGGGGCAAAACCAATGTAGTGCTCGAAGGGATTCCAAATATGCAAACACTTCTTTGGAGGAAGAGGCTTGTTTGAAGATCACGAGAGATATAGAAGATTGGTCGAGAAAAGTTGAACTATCTCCACGGTGACTTCGACGGATATGTAGCGTTACAGTTAGTGTTGTTAGTCGGTTTATGTCTTCTCCAACGGTTCATCATTAGACGTATCCTTAGAACATATTTTATGTTGCACGAGCACACGGATGTGGTATTTTGTATGCAAATCATTAGGACATACTCATATTGAGTGTTTCTCGGATGCGGATTGGGCAAGTTCCAAAATGGATAGAAGATCCACATCAAGGTTATTTTGTGTTGTTGGTAGGAAACTTGGTCTCATGGAAAAAGTAAGAAGCGAAGCAGTTGTGTCACAATCAGAAGTGCGGGAGTCAGAATATGAGGCTATGGCACAATCTGTGTGAGGAAGATAATATGGATATATCATCTCTTGAGTGAAGTTAAGGTTTAAAACTTCATACACTAGTCAAGTTATGGTGTGATAATCAAAATTTTGCTCTTCACATTGCATCTAATCCTATGTTCCATGGCCAGAACTAAGCATATTAATGTTAACTGCCATTTTATTTAAGAGAAATTATCTGCAACAATTTTTAACCTTACACATGTGCAGTCAGAATAACAGTTGACTGATATTCTAAGTCTGGTACGGCCTGTTGCTCAAAGAGGACTTTGGACAAGTTGGGAGTTATGAGTATTGAGGTCCCAACTTGAGAGGGCATGTTGAAGAGTAGTAAAAGAATTAGACTTAGTTCCTATTGTATCCATATATGATCCAATAGAAGCTGCATGGTGTAATACTTACTAAGTATGGGCATATTTGAAATTCAAGTTAGAAAGTTTTATAAAATGAAACCCTATACTATTGACATACTCAAGTGAAAGAGAGGAGAGAGAGAGGACGATAGCTAAGGAATGGGTGCCAGCCCTCACCCCTTGTAACTCCATTTTTCCAGCAATCGATTGATTATTTTTCATTGTTTGAATTGTGTGACTTTTTATACACTTGGATAGTAAATGGTGCCTTAACACTAAAAGCGAGAAAACAAAAAGGAAATTGCCTTATTGGGAATTTCCCCAACAGCACCATCAGATCCATAGTTAATCACATTGTCCCCAGCTGGAACAATTGAAGGAACCCCATAGTTGACATGAAGACCACGAACTCCAGAAAAATTAGCACCTAAGAGCGCAGAACAAAAGAGTCAGCATATGAGTACAAACTTCAAGTGCTAAATTTAGCATTTCATATAACTATTGGCACTGGCAGCAAATAGCATTGTACAAAGTATCAGTTTGTCATCCACATCAACTTTGCATCTTAGTACAGTACAAAATGGGGTGCACGTGCAGATGCAGGTGTTTGGGTCTAGATGGTACAACTTCATAGATTTCAATACATATGGTTCTTAGAGAGGTGACCTGAGAAACAGATTTACAATAAGATGGTAACCAACTTATTGGCTGAGCTAGATGAAGATAGAATCCAAACTATAATTGTGGAAGCACTAGAGAAAAATTAATGTGGCTGACCTCATCTAGTACAGGAAAAGGCGTTGTTGTTGTTTGTATAACTAATGTCATGTTTGACTGACGCTGAACAAAACTTCAGACAAGACTCCAAGCAACTCAGTATGATTCAAACAAATTCCACATTAAAGCATTAAAAGGGTAAAGTAACATAACATAAACCTGCATAAGAAAGAGGAGAGATCGTATATTGGGAGTAATGAGGGTCTTCTGCAAGTTTGTTCACAATGAGGTATAGCGCCCGCAGCTTCTCCTCTAGTGATCCTGTTACTGTGACAACTCTGTCACTCACACCAGCGAAGCCATGATCTTGTGGGGAAATCTTTATGCCAGCTTAAGAGTCTTCTATGAAGGACCTGCTCATGCGACCATAATCAGAACAATTAATTCCTCATGAAGCTCAATTGTGGACATCTAGTGAGAGGATTCACGACCAACTTAAGTGCTTTAGAAAACCATTAGGATAGACATGCAACTGCATCTCTTTTCAGAATCAACTGATAAGCTTCTTTTGCATGTACAGCTGATTTCCATTCAAATGGTAATGGTGCATTTTCTATACATGATTGCTCGTTAGTTTATTATGTTTCTGTGGTTATAACCAAGACACTTTTTTTAGAATGTAGACATACAAATGGACCCACTAATATAGGTAAACATCTAATGCATTCCCTGACCAGAGAGATTAATTTTAGAGGATTAATTATGTTCATTAGGATCTCCATACTCCTTGGTCGAACCCCTAAGGGGAGGGTCTTGTACATCTTTATCTGAGTCCTATCTTGGAAAGCACCCAATACCACATCAGTTGTACACGGATGCATAAGTTTGTAGGAAGTCGTTTGGCCTTCTCAACATTTACCAATATGGTGATATTATTGTTGCATATTCTAGCAACCCTACCACCCTAGGGGCTGGATTCATGCCAGGAATTCCGTACCTTACACCTTATTGTGAAAAAGCAACATCATGAAGGAAGTTGACGCTAATTAGAACTATTTTGCAGCCAACGCACATCTGGCAAAAGCCTCGCCTTATGCTCCTATATGAAGCCCATTAAGGTGTGATGGGGTTTATTTGCTGGGCAAGAGACTGTAGCTAGAGATGGCTGGCCAGGAGAAGAAAGATGATTAGCATAGGCTTAGGTTATATACAGACAGAGGCCTGAAGAATCTACTGATCGAGTTGAGGACATCCTACCTGTTCGATACAACATGCTTCTAAGCCTTTGAAAAGTCTTAGCCATCTAAATGCCCGTATGAGTTATATGAAGGCCAACTAATGCAGGTTAAACATTGAATGAATGATGGTAAATCCAAAGTTTTAATCGAATAAGCAGTAGGTCTAACCAATGTTATAAAAATCGTATATCGTATGAATATACGGTACTATACGGGGGTACATATCACTTATTATGATTTATCGTGTCATATTGTACGATACGGGGTGTATCATATACTGATTTTTCTATTATAAAATACGAAAATCTGAAACTTGTGGATTTCATTTCTGCTTCTTCCCAAATCCTTTTTTTATGCCATTCTCTTACTTCCAAATCCTCTTCTTACCTTGTTCTTGTTGATTTCGTGTTTTATTCACCATATTCTCAAGTGTTTTACCCTATCCAACTCCCTGTCTCTTTGGGTTTTATCAAATCTGTATCATAACTCTTTTCTTTCACATTCTACCCGATTTTTCACTTGAAAATTTTGGAAGTTTTATAAATTCCGTAATTCTTAACCTCTAAAAGCTTTTTCCTTCTTTTTGATTGTCCACTCTTGTCTTAATGAATTTCAATCAAGTCGATCCGACATAGAAATATTGAACTCTGGTATATGAAGCCAATAGGCTTGTGAATAAGTGCATGATTTGCAATGCAGTAAAATATGATTGTATTTCTCATATGAAACACCACCTTGCGGGAACCAAGAAGGATGCTAGTACATGTCCTCGAGTTCTCGAAGCAGTGAAGTACGAAATTGAGGTATTAAAGGCTTTGAAGGATAAGAAGAGATTAAGGATGAGAGAGAGGGCATAAATAGGTGCTTGGGATATATCTCAACCATTTGAAGATGTTTTTGCTTAAGGGATGTATGGTCATGGTGGTGATGAATTTGATGTTACAATTGAGATGAAAGAAGATATAAGAGGAGAGAAGAAGGCAAGAAAATGGAAAAAATATAGATTCTAATGGTAGTAGTAGTAGTGGAGTTGACTATTGTTCCACTGCAAGAGCTCCTACTCACCCGATGCCTACGAGGGATACTAGAGGAGGAGCCAGAGAAAGTAATGAGATACTTTCATTTTTTCTTTCACGTAGACTCCTAGAGCTCAGCCATGCATTAGATCAGTTATGACTTCACATGAGGTAATTGAGAGAGTAGATTTGAAGTGTGTTGAATTTTTTTATAAAAATTACCTCCCTTTCAATGTTGAAAACTCATTTTCTTTTCAAAGTATGGCGGATGCTATTACTAGTGTGGGATCGGGTTATAGAGTCCCTATTTATCATGCTTTGAGGGCATATTATTGCAGAAATGAGTGGATATTGTTAATACATAGAGTTTTGAATTTAGGGAGTCGTGGAAGGATACATGATGTTCTATTATGGCTGATGGTTGGACAGATGGTCAGCGTAGGTCTTTAGTAAACTTCGTAGTCTATTGTCTCAAAGGCACGCTATTTTTGAAATCATATAACTTGTCTGATATTGATAAAATTATAGATAATTTACTTCCTATTTTCGAGGAAGTTGTTGAGTAAGTAGGTATTTCAAATGTTGTTAAATTTATTACTGATAATGTTGCAAATTTTAGAGCAACTAGTAAGATGCTTGAGACAAACCATCCATCCTTAGTATGAACTCTATGTGTTGCACATTGCATAAACTTAATGCTTCAAGATTTCAATGCAATGGATGAAATAAGAGGGACTATAGATGCATGCATAAATGTTACAAAGTTTATTTAAAATATTTTTTTTGTATTGCATTTGATGCAAATCCATATAGGTAGAAGGGAATTGATTAGGCCTTCATTGACAAGATTTGCTATGAATGTTATTATTGTGCAAAGTCTTATCATAAAGAAAAATACATTGAAAAAATTGTTTGCATATGATGAATGAGGCTCTATTAGTTGGTCTAGAAAGAGGGAGGGGATTGATGTGGTAGATGTTGTTTTTAATGCTGATTTTTAGAAAAGTTGCAACAAAGTTTTTAGAATGATTGTACCTTTAGTTAAGGTAATGAGGATGGTGAATAGTGAAGATAGACCTTTTATACCTTATATATATGATGCTATCGATAAGGCTAAATTGTAAATACAAGCAAACCTTGATTGCAAGCGGTTACTTCTAAAGAATGTTTGGAAGATAATTGATACACGTTGGAACTGCCAAATGCATCATGATTTACAAACTGCTGCATATTTCCTTAATCTTTTTATTCGATTTTCTTCTAACTTTATGGAAGAAGTGAAAAAGGATATATTAAATGCAATTGACCTTGTTAAAGATTCATCTACTTGTTGTAATATATATTTAGAGTTAAGCAAGTATATACAGAGTGTTGGAGATTTTGGAAGGCCAATTACAATCCAACTCCGCTCTCAGATGCAACCAGGTATTGTGTTTTTATTAATATTCATTTAAGTTATTAATTAATTGACTTTGAGTGTTTCTTATTAATCATTATCGTGTTTTATTTTAGATAAATGGTAGGCTCGTTTTGGTGTAGATGCACCGAATTTATCAAGGTTTGCTTAACATATATTGAGCCAAACATTTAGTTCGAGTGGGTGTGAGAGAAATTGTAGCTTTTTCGAATGCATTAACAAGAAAAAATGAACAGACTGGAGCATGCTCGACTGGGTGATTTGATATACGTTGCCTATAACATGAAGTTAAGGCAAAGGTAATAATTTTAAAATATATATTATTTGTTGTTGCATAGTTTTTCCTTAATTTTATTAATAATGAATGATTGATACGACTATATTGCATTTTATATTCTTTATAATTTGAATATTCTTTTGTTATAGACAAATGTAAAAGGATGCAAGAACAACAAGGAAGGTACCATATGACCCGTTCAGCTATGAAAATGTTGATATTCTTGACGATTGAGTTGGTACAAAAGATGTAGGTGACAAAAATGAAGATGTTGAGATGGATGAATGGCCATACAAGAAAAGACCGTATACATAATGAGGTTATTAGAAACAAACTAGGAGTGACAGCAATATAGGATAAAATGAGAGAATATCGTTTAAGATGGTTTGGACATATAGAAAGAAGATCAAAAGAACTTATAAGAAGGTATGAAAAACTAAATTTGGAAAGTATTAAAAAAGGTAGAGGACAACCACAAAAGTGTTGGAAAGAAATAATAAAGAATGATCTAGATTAGTTGTTGTTGTTGTCTTGACGATTGGGTCGAAGAGGAGGAACCCCCTATCAATTTAGAGGATGAAAACTGGAAGACACAATAAGCCAAACCAGAACTTGGAGTTGAAGATGATGAAAATGAATGTGTTGGATGGGCATATCCAATTATGGAGGAGGAAGAGGGAGGAGACGATGATGATGATGATGATGGTGATTATGATGATCCTGCTTGGTTCTCGCAATGTAGTGTTTTATACGAGAAATACGACTATGTTTTACTGCATTGCAAAACATGTACTTGTTCACGAGCCTATTGCCTTCATATAACAGGGTGTAATATTTTTATGCTGGATCAACGTGATCGGAAGCCATTAAGACAAGAGTAGACAATCAACAAGAAGAAAAAGACTTTTTAGATGTTAGGAATCACGGAATTTGTAAAACCTCAAAATTTAAGTGAAAAATCGGGTAGAATGTAAAAGAAAAGGGGTATGCCACGGATTTGACAAAAGTCCTAGATATGGGGTGTTGGATTGGGTGAAACACTTAATCTTGTGAATAAACATGAAACCAACATGAACGAGGATGAAAAAAGGATTTGGGAGCAAGGGAATTCTGTGAAAAAGGGTTTGGGGAGAGTAAAAAATGATTTTCACAATTTTGAATTATCGAAATTTATACCAAAAAAATCAGCATGAACTCGTATGATACGGGTTGTATCGTATGATATGCAGTACGATACAACCTCGTATCATATGATACGGTACGATAAATCGCTTATTGCGATACGTGTGTCTTTATCATACTATATACTCATACAATACATGATAAAATTATATAGTAAGATACGATACGATTTTTACAACATTGCAACATAATATTCGATCAAATAGGAAAATATTGGAGTTGATTATTTGCATAAAACGCATAATTGGATAAGATTGATCCATATGCAAATGTAGATCTTATAGAAGAACCAATCACATTCCAATCCAAATCCCTGAAAAGTCCATCTAATCTAAGACCAGATTTGGTATAAATTTGGGTTCAAGCTTTTCTAAAATACAAATCCTAGAATGATGTATCAGATTCAGAACAGAGCCAGAACCAGATCTCAGCCAAACTGCATTGTTTCATTATAATCTTATAAGATGCATTATGTACATAAGTGCGGCTATGTATATGTGTTCCTTTGGAGTATGCACTTATGAGGGACAGTAGGTCACTTAAAAGACATTTTTATTTGCCTAAATCCATAGATATGTTTGACACTACAAATGATGTACCAAAAACACATACTTTATTGTGGAGCCTCCCTTCCCAATTATGCCTCCACATGAACTGTTTGGAACAATAAGCCTCAATCTTGACGTAGAATCCGCATCATCTGCGTCTTTAGAATGTGACTGAGCAGCACACATTACCAAGAAAAACAAATAAATTTAACATTGAAATCATGATTGCTGCAACATTCAGCAAATTAAAAAAATGAAGTTCATGATGGTTGAAAACTATGTGAACAATTGGAAAAGAGGCGTAAGTTATGTTACCTCACTCTGTAGTTTTGAAAGTATAAGCTCCACAGCAGTAAGTATTTCACAAACACCCCCAGTTACCATAATGATCCTGTCTGTTGTTCCAGGAAAATATTCATGGTTGCGGGATAATTGGATGCGAGTTCTGGACTGTGATTGCAGTTCAGTGATTGTTGAACCTCCCTTCCCAATGACAGAACCAGCTTCAGCATTTGACACAAGAAACCTGATGCTTGTGGGTTTCTCTTTATTATCCGACAGAGTTCCATGCATTAGTACAGACAAATTATCAACTATGCAGGGAGAACTAAAAGGAAGCATGCCACCAAAATTAGCTGAAACGCAAGTCAGAAACAAATCCGACCATCCAAGTAGCTCAAGGTGGATTGGAAACCAAAAGCACCATAGAAGAAGCTGTGCTAATTTCCATATCTTATTATTAAACAAAAGAAAAAAGATATGACTAAATCGGGAAAACACCAAGATTGGTGTTACAAACCAAGTGAGAAGCATCAATATCAAAAAGTATCTACTCTGCAACACATAATCAGAAGAAAAGATTGTTGCATGAAACTGCAAGCAATGCCAATCAGTTTCATTAGGTGAACTGTTACATGAGATGATGACAGAGCACCACCAATGGTTCTTAAGATCATTGTTGAAACATATCATGCATATTGCAAGATACATCAATAGCCCTGTATTTTAAGGGCATCAGTGTAATATTGTAAAGCACGACTATATCAACAGCAATTTTCGCTTTCTATATTTATTTTAAAAAGTTTATAATATGTATCAATGTGTATATTGTCATTGAAACTTTGCAATATGGCTTGTACCTACAACACTTAAGATTAAATGCAGTACTACAATAAACCTTTCTAAGGGATATTGCTTTATTAATCCAATGGATATCAATTAATGCACACAAATTCGATCTTTATTTGATATAGTTATTTCAAAAAGGTTATAATAGGTATTGATGTGTATCATAGCATTGAGCCTTTGCAATATAGCACGTAGCATGCACTAATATCACCTTCAGGAACGTTAATCGTAAACTCAACCAGGCCCATTCCATTGATTTTGAGATGGAATAGTCCCTTTTGGTTTTCCAAAAGCCAGCAACGAAGAACTGAAACTGGCTTCTGGTTTTGAGTCATATGACCAAGCGATATTTGTTTGTCACCAAATATCTAGTGCACTGGACATGAACCCTGATGGCTTCCATATTGCGCTTGGTGGTTAGATGTTTCCATCGGGTACTGTCTTTTTGGATGTCCATACAGATAATTTCAGACAGATACTTGTTTTGCCTAATATAGTATGCACTAACCATTTCCTTTTCTTGGGTTTCACAGACCCCTAGACTATGCATTAACAGAATAAGAAGATCGTCACAGTTATTTACCATACAGGGAAAAGTGGTTTCTTCAAACCAAGTATTACTATATCCAAAATTTACTGAACTGGTTTCTTCGGAAAACCAACAGTTTATAGTAAGCACTCTAAAGCCCAATGTATTACTATATTAAAGATTCCGCCAGATTCTTGAAGATCATGATTACAAAAGATCAACACGCGAGTTCGATCCGACTACTAAAACTTACAAAGCCCTAAGTGTTCATCATCTACCCGTACACATCACTGAACCGCATAATCGGGGAAGTACCAAACAAATCTGCATCATGGACCGTGGATATCAACACAACAGAACAAAATCCAACTTAAACAATCAAAAAACACGCTACCCATGTAAGGAGTCCACCTCGTTGTTCACGGCCAATCATCAAAATTGCCACCATTTCAAATGCAAAACGTTCTACGTGACCACATTCACAAAAAGACGTCCCAATTTTCGGGGTTCCTTCATTTTCTTGAATGAGTTAGAATAGATTAACATCAAGGCAACGTGACCACAAAGATCACAACGAGAAGAAACGTTTCCCACCGTTAAGAAGACAAAGAACAGGAAGATAGAAAAGGAAAAAAAAAATATATATATATATATATATATATATATATATATATATATATATATATATATATAGAGAGAGAGAGAGAGAGAGAGAGAGAGAGAGAGAGAGTTACCTAGGTTGATTCTGCTTTGGTGAACCGGCGACCTGTTGTAGCTGTTGATGACTTCGGGGGAAGAGACGTAGGATTCTGGGGACTCCATGCTCGAGGAGCCAGCCTCCAACACCATCCTACGCGCTTCTCTCTCTCCCTCTCTCTAACAAAGATTGAACTGGATTGTTTGCACAAAGTATCTTCGTTTGGCCTTCCAGTCTTTTGCGAGTACAAACTCACTCTCTCTCTAGCAAATCTTTAACTGGATCGTTTGCACAGGTATCTTCTTTTGGCCCTCCTGCGTTTTGCTTTTTGAGTACAAACTATCTAGAAGCGTTTTTTGCTTTTCTCAGTGCAATTAGCACGGGCTGTATTTCCCTCGATTCTTCAACTCACGTTGAAAGTCATCACGTCAATACCCCAGGGCGCGCAACATGCCTGCCTTCTGCCCTCCTGTGTCTTGAAAGTACAAACTATCTAATCTACCCATTGTTCGCTTTTTTCAGTGCAATTAGCACGGGCTGCATTTCCCTCAATTTTAGCTGATTAGTGTGTCGACTCACAAGTTAAGAGTCATCAGTTCAATACTCAAGGTGTGCATTTCGCTTCGGTCTACTTTGTAAAAAACTAAGAAAAAGAAACTTTAATCTCCATTTTAAATGACTTTTTATTCTGAAGTGCAAGCATACCTTTTAAATGGACAACAACTAAATTTTTTCTATAGTAGATGAAACGGTTACTTGGATTCTTTGTTTTTATAAAACTCAATCATATGCCATACCAATAATTATTTTATCATTTATTATTATTTTTTTAACAATATAACATACATTCATGCCCTCTAAATGAAGAGGAGACAACAAAAAATGCAGAATGATACAGTGAAGGAGCGAGGGCCTTTTATGAGCTTGAACCTGTGCTAAAGAGTTAAAAACTGATCGATGAGGATAAGACTAGTCGATTTTAGATAAATAGACTTTCTTCAGGTAAGAGGTCTATTGATAAGGCTAAGCGAAGCAGACTTGCATGCTCTTAGTATCCAACTGGTGCTGTTCTCAGTAAACCCATTGTCATGGATGGGAAGATTGGAATGTTGGTGTTCAAAGAACTAATCAGAGTTTCACAGATTAAACCGAAACAAAGAATTTTCTTTCTTTTATGCTTCGTTTGGCTGTTTCAATAGAGCATCATCTTTCTTTTAGGCAGTCAAATGCTAATATGACAAAAGATCAAACTCTGTGACAACTAAGAACTCATGTAGCAGACCCCACATTCAGAAAATGTTTGGTTTAATTTATGTGTTGGATGATGGCTTAAAGGTTGAAGCTGAACAATTAAAACTGAACCTCGTTTCACACGCGTGTACACACACTATCTATCTGTCTTCTATGTATACATATACATACATACATATATAATTGGAATTAAAGCTTCTCTAAATTCTATTTCTAGTAGCTGAAAAAAGAAAATTTACCTATTGTATTGTGGCACTTCGTTGGAACAACTTATTTCATACTTTACTAAGTTAATTTGTGATGCCAATTAGATATTGAAAATTTACCTTGAACTTGAACAAGATCAGAGTGGTTTGGTTCAGTTTTAAGACTTTGAACAGCTTGACTTGCTTTACCAAAACCGGTTATACTGGTCGTGTTCAAGGTTGAGACTAAAATAAAACCACAACAGTCCCCAAGAAACCCTTCGGCCTGGCTTATGATGTATATGATACTTGAATTAGCAATGTGGATGGCACACTCAATACATGGCTTTTAATCTTTAAAGACTGAGTATATGTAGGAGCATCTATCAATTGTAAAGAACTCTCTAAATGATCGTCTCGGGGCCATTGACAACAAATCAAAACAGAACAATACCCTACCTTACGTTACCTAAGTTTTTTTCCTGGGTGACTTGTCTAGAGGGTTCAATACGAGGATTTCTTTGGAGGTATTATTTTCGCCTAAGCATGTTTAATTTCGGACTTAAAATAAGATGTGATGTATTAATGTACTCAAAACATCGTACTTCTTAATTTTACACTGTTGGCTACCTAATACACGAGCAGAGTTGGAGTGAATGGAGACATGTTGGTGTGAAATCATTCATTGGTTAATTTTGAACAACAATGGCCAAAGAACAAAAGTAATTTCTTTGAATAATTAGTACTGGAAATATGGCGAGTGTGGTAGATCTTGTCCCTCCATTATGCTCTTAAACATGATGAAGGCCCTGGCCGGCTTCTTGAGATGAACAACATGACCCGTTGCTCGGATTGTGATAAACGTCAAGTTTCCATGGTATGTCAAGGTCATGCCAGCCAGCTGCAAACAAAGAAGAAATGAGGAAATCAGGCACAGCATGTGTTTGTTCATAGCCTTCGCGTCAACTTGGCCTGTCTGATCGTTAGTTCGTCTTAGTTTCGATGCATCTTTCTTTCTTCTACAACCACACATCGCTACCTAAATGGGGTTCAATTTAGTTTCTGTGTGCATGCAATTGAGTTGCTGCGTTGATCAGTAATGTGGGAAAGTACCTCAACGTCGGAGCTGTACCAACCGCGCCACTGCTTCTCCACATCCAATTTAAGGAGCCTCAAAGAATACCTGGTGGAAGTGACCGGGTTTCGGGCGTCGAAAACACCACTGCAACCAATCAATCATTTAATCAGCAAAAGATTAGAGAGAGAGAGAGAGAGAGAGAGAGAGAGAGAGAGAGAGAGAGAGAGAGAGAGAGAGAGAGAGAGAGAGAGAGAGAGAGAGAGAGAGAGAGAGCATACCTGTATATCCAGATAGGGATTCCAGCTGCCATGACACTTCTGAGCATAGGAATGCTGCTGTTGTATCTGTCTACGTATGTCCAGTCAATGTTTCTGAAAATCCAATTTATTCATAGTCAGTCAATCAATTTAATTATGCAAGCCAACGTTACTAGTTACAGACAAACATAATATAGAGAATTAAAGATGATAATTTAGTTAAGTTGAAATTAATTGAGCTTATAATTACATGTTAGTCGGGACCCAAGGACCCTTAAAGGCAGCAATCTGGACATGCATGGCATTCTGCACTTCAGGAAGGTTCAGATACTTCGTCACAGCTCCTCTGCTGCAGATGTACATTTCCTGCGCCTACAAACGTTCCAATGTCTGTTATTTCAAGGAAATCGACTAAACAATGATAGTGATAGCTTATCAAGATTGGAGTTGAGAAAGGATCTAAGTTGATTAATTACGTACTTCATTGAAGTAGCCAGGAGTGAAGTGAGGGGATCCGCAAGGCCGGTCATAGATGTCCTCTACGTTGTAAGTAGGGAAGAAAGGCCTTGCACCATCAAGGGCCAAATAACATTTCATGCTTTTCGGGCAACCCAGGCAACGGCAGTTCTTCTTAACATTCATGGTCGTTTCATCAGATATGATCGCGTGACCTGAGAGGTACAGAAACCTCCCTCTTGCATCCTCCATTACATCCAAAGCTGGGTTGCCGAGCTACCATAATCAAGAATAACCAAGATTATTTCATCAAAGGCGGTTCAGATACACACTTAACCAAATGAAAGTACTGCTGAAGCAGTTAAATATAGCTTCATTGATGCATGCAAAGGTGTCCGAAGTTATATGATGCAGTCTGTAAATCGGAGGCATATCATTATCAGAAATGAAATTCGATTAGTATTTAATGTCCACTATATAAACATACTATGATTCCCTTGAGGTTTATGACGTGCTGCTACTGCTGCTTATTGTAAAAGGAGATGACGTCTGCGAGTTGGGGAATGAAGTTTCCGGCGTAATTCTCTCCGGCCAGGTATAAATCGCGAGACTTGTACTCTGGGAATCGTTCGAGCCAGTTCACAAGAAACCGGTAGTTATCAATCGCAGCCATCTCATCCCCGGTGCAGTGGTCCGATGCATTTGTGGTGTAAGAGAAGCCAACTTCAATTGGGAAGTCCAGATACAGCATGTTGGCCACTGCACTTTTGTGTAGGCACGTGCATACAAGAATCAATCTCTATTCTTGCAAATTAATCAATAGATATTATTCTTACTCTTGCCTAGAATTTGGCCCTGTGTGTGAATGTATATATGTATATATATGTGTGTGTGTGAGAATGTGTGTGTGTGAGAGAGAGAGAGCTCACCCTTGTTCCAAGCATACGGGTTTGGCTGAAGAGATTCTCCATGGAGATTAACTTGAAAAGGCCCGTGCTGCTGAAAAGCTCCAACGCCAATTGAAGATGCCCCAACACCTGTTCGTAAGTTTATTCGTATCAGAAAGAGCAATAACTAATCTCAAAAAGCTCATATTTCGAGGAAACTCTATTGTTATTAGGTTACGAAATTGTCAAAATTCCAGCCATATTATAGAATTGCAATCGAGAAGAGCTGATCTCAAACGCAGATGAGCTGCGAGGCACATTACGCGAAATCAATACTGCCATGCAATGGATGCCTACCTCCACTAAGCCACAAAACCAGAGGCTTTGAATCAGCCTGATGCCCAGCTTCAGCAAAATAGTAGAACATGTTTCTTGTTCCGGTCGAATCTACGGCAATGTAGCCGGAATACTGTGTAAAGTTCACTCCGGCAGGCTGGCCAGGAAGGCTGGTGATCAGATCCTTTTTCTTGCTACCAACTTGAGGGAACACATGATCGGTGAGCTTTTGAGCGAATAACTTGACGTCCCACTGTGCAAAGCTAATTGGCACAGAATTCACACACAGGAAAAGGAGCAAGGATAGAGAAAAGAGAGTCGAGTATGCCATCTTTAAACCTCTAGTTAGTACGCTTCTTCTTTTTTTCACGGTCGATAGTTCACAATGGGGTGTGTAAGAGGGAGTTTATATAGGCAAAACACTGAAACGCCATGGCTAAAATTGGAGTTTGTTTGGGTTAAAGACAGCTGCAACGAAGATCCTGCACATCTTTGCTGTAGAGACCAGTAGGCCGGCTTGATTTCCGATAAATTGCTGGGTGGTTGTACAACTGCCGCTTTTCTCCTGGTTTACGCCCGTGGGGATGGCGATATTGTTCCGATCTGACCCGAGCCGGGCAGGAAATACCCGACATATAGCTCTCTCTCTATATATATAATTACTGTTGCACACCCAAATTATTATATCTTTTTATCTTTTTTCGTATAATTTTCAAAATTACCCCACTTTCAAAAATTCCCACGCTACGCCCATTCCTCTTTTTCCTTTGGTGTGTAAGTTCTATTATTCTTTTCTTTTACTTTCATTGTGATTAATGTCGATCCTTTGGTCTACTATTAGACACCTTCTCCTACGATTAGATAATACATAATTTAATTCAGTCGGAACTTTGTCACCTTCTTTTAAAAAAAAAAAAGAAAAAAAGATTTATATGTTTGATTCAATAAGGTATTTTGTATTTTTTAGAAGTATATTCATAGATTCAACCACATTTTGTTTTTGTTTAATCAACAACTCAACTTCAAATAAAATGTTTTTTATTTGCTTTTTTTCTTCCATTAGAAGAGAAATATTGTTATTATTTTAAGTATTCGTAAGTTCATCGGTTTTTCAATTCAATTGTTTTTCTTTCTCAAATGTCGAATATAAATCAGTATTACTTAAAATATTTGAAAAAGAGACTTCAAATGGTTGTTGAAAGCTCCTAGAAGTTAATGCAAGATATCGAGAATGATGTTAAGGTATTTTGGATGGTTGTTAGAAGTTTTAAGAAGTTGCCGAAAGATATCAAGAATGACGTCAAATCATGGTAAGCTTGAAGAAGTTATCGGAAGATATCGAGAATGACGTTCAAATCATGGTGCTTCAATGTTGTTTAGAGGAGAGAGAAAGGAAATAAATGGTATTAGAGGTATTTTGGGGAAAAGGGTGTTTATCGATTATGATATATATATATATATATATATATATATATATATATATATATATATATATATATATATATATATGAAAACAAGATCCTTTTCACCTTTGATATATCCACTTATGTCCACATATTGCTTTTCAGTCGCATGAATATATTTAAAAAAATTAAGAGTTCTTAAAATAGATCAAATGATATTGTTATTACACTCATTCTTCTTCCAAAACATAATGGTGAACCATGAGTAGACAACATTAATAATGTAAAGATTCAGTCATATATATATATATATATATATATATATATATATATATATATATATATATATATATATATATATAAAAGAGTGTTAGCTACACAATGCATATTGATGCATAATCTTACACTAATATCACTATGATTCGATTTTTGAAATTGATAAAGATTTTAATCAAATGTACCATTGTAACTTTGTACTTGCATTTAATGCAAGTGTACATTAAATGTAAAATAATTCAAATGTCTACCGTAAGTCTTAATGATAGAACAGTCAAAATGGGTGAGAGATTATGCACAAAGATGTATTATACAGTTAAGACTCCCTCATAATATATATATATATTCCAAAAATATATGTTCCTGAGCTCTAGCCATCTGATTGTCTTTAATGGGTGATAGAGGACTGCATCAATAAGGTACCATTTCCGATATTCATCAAGAATATCAAACGAATGTGTTTTAAATATATATTACCGAAGAACCCTATTGCTCCTCTCTTTATATATATATATTTCCGGGTCAGAGCCACGTATACCCATCTCGTTAGCAGGGGTGTAAACAAAACAGCTTTAAACGGCTGATAAGAGTGTTTTGAATTTTCTTAGGGTAAGGTAACGGTTTTGCGGCTGGCTGTGTACACAAAAGCTCATATAATAGCCCATGGTGTTAACCATGGATTTTTTGCCAAAGCTTATATTATAACCTATGGCTTAACTCTACTGCAATCTGTTGGATCAGTTAGATTATAGAGGAGGTAGAGTGGCGGCCCCTTAATTGGAAATATCAACATAAAAGCTACAGTTGACAGTCGAATAAATGGTTGAAATACGGTTTGAAGAAATTGAAAATTGATTTTTGGTGTTCACAGTTTTAAATTCCATAATAAAATTTGTTGTTAAGATGAAAATGTGATTTTATAGGTCTAATTTAAATCAATTCGATAGGACATTTACCTTTTGGATTTGGCATAGGTGAATCAGACTGATCCTTCGTTCAGTTTGTCGTTTGCCACTGCTCTAATTTATCTATTGATTATTGCTTCTGTTGATATAGGATATTTCCCTTTTTCTTTGTTGGAGAAGGGACTGGGCTGAGGCTCAAGGGGAAATTGGTGCGTGGCCAACATCCTGAGGATTCCTCCTCCACCAGCCTCGCTATCGGGGAAGGGGATGTAACAAACTCTTCATCACCTGAGGGTCGAGATAAGCTTGATTTAGCTAGCCAATCAACAATGTTACTAATCTCTCTGTAAGTGTATTGGGGCTTCACCTCCCAGTGCTTTTGCAAGCAGGTCTGGATACTCTGGACTAGATGTTCAGCATTTTCCCCCTGCCCGTTACAAGTAGAGATTGCTTTCAGTGCAGCCTGCGAGCCGGTTTCTTGGATAATTTCTTCAGATTCAACCTCCGATTGAGTTCCAAACTCTGCAATAATCCCCATAGTTACGCATTCAGGGGTATGCAGACCCCGATTGATCTAGAGAAGCTAGATCCACTTCCATTCCTTATCGTGAATCAGGCCCCGACAGGCTGCTATATCTAAGCCCCCCTGTCTTCAAACATCCGTCCACTTTCTCTGGGGGATCCACCTGACTGATCTGTCTCGAGCAGCAGCTTTGGAGATTCTTTGCAACTCCAAGGGTCGCTTGCTAATATGGTCGACAAACTGGGCCATGAGGTAAAACATTTCTTAAATGTTAACGTATATCCTTCCATGTCTTCTGTATTTTTTGTTCATGCGTTGGAAACTGGGAACCTACCTGTTAAAAATCTTAGTCTCCCACTCCAGTTGGGTATGTTGGCGCAGCTCATTGGTGGAGAATGGAAGATTCTACGATTAGGAAGATCTCATTATGATTGGAAGCTATCTTTCTTTTGCATGTGGAATTGTCCTAGCAAAGCACAAGTTATCAGGTTCCATATCATTGCCCCCACTATTTTGGACCTGAGCATGGCCTAGAGTATCTAAGAACTTCACCAGATTCTTTTGCAAGACTTGTGAAGTAAGGATAGAACGCCTATAGCATATTGGCAAGAAGCTGGAGACATGCAATCGATGGACATGGAATAACTTGTTGTCTTCACTACCTCCGTTTTTATAGGAACAAGATCATGTTCCTGAGTATTGAGAGGAAAAAAAAGAACTTCTTGTGCATTGAGGTGTTTCATCCGCTGCATTCTCTTTATAGAAAGATGGCACTGATAAGGAGAGAGGAAGGGAGGTGGCAAAAAAGAATCTTTTGTGCATTGCAGTCATTCATTCATCCACCACGATTTCTCTTTCTAGGAAGATGGTAGCTGACTTGAGAAGGGAGGGACGGTCAAATAAATTGAAGGTACACCTACTCCTACTACTGCTAAAAGATGATAAGATGCTCCACATTCTTTGTTTCCATCCTTAATGTTCAATGATGGAATGGTACTAAAGCGTTTGAAGTGATTACCTTGATGTTGATTTGCCTTAGCCCTAGTTAAACTTCAATGGAGTCCAATAGATGGGGTTGGACTTGGATGCTAGGAGGTTGAGGTATATAGGGGGAATCGTTTCAATTGATTGTTGTCTGTTCAAGGAGAAATAGTATTGAGTCTTGTTGCTTAATCTCCAAAGTCTTCCATGTCGCTGGAATTGTAATCCAACATGGACATCCTGCTCAGGGTTCTGGAGGGGTGGTTGGCTTAACCTCTTTGGCTGTTGAAAGAGAGAAGAATCTAAAATAAGGTGATTCCGAAGTATGAACATGTAGACTAATGGGGCTTCATCACTCTTTCCCAATATGTTGTCTATTGCAAGAAAGGAGGTGGTAACTGCCGATGTCCATATGGGAATCTGTGGTTGTGGTTATACACAAATGTTTAGGACACCATAATGAAATAAGTTGTTTGATCCGTGGATAGCACCATAGCAGATAGACGCAAGGAGGAGACTTCCAGATGGAATTGCATCCACAGACCTTACATCATTCCGGAAAAGAGGACCAATGTGGTGAGCTTGTGAAGTCATTTTCTGTGAAATCAGTTAGAGCAAAGCACTGATATAGGAATAGTCATGGGGATGCTTTTCTTTTTCTAAAGGCTTGCTTTCTTTCACAAAAGAAAAAGATTTATTTTTCCCATGTATTGAGTCCTGAAATTACTTTTCTCCATATATGCTTGTTTGATTTGGAGCTCTTCATTGAGAGGACTCCTATCTTTGCTCCGGAATGTGGGTAACATCTTCAGAAGAGTTCTTTGCCACTGTTTCCCTCTGAATGATTTTATGTTCTGTTTTCTTGGCTTCTTCTTCGTCTCTCATTGCCGATAACTTTTTCTATGCCTGTTCAGATAAATAGCTTTTGGTTGTGCTCTATGGATGACTGATGGTCTTAATTTTATGACTTATGTCTTTCTGACGTTCTCTTTGGTTTTCGTGGACTGTCATTTTCATCAGTTGTACCTTCCAATTTTGGAGGCAGAACTTTTGCTTTGGAATGTGCATATCACATTTAGACTTATTTGATATTTGCTGTGGAATATAGCTTCTATGGTGAACAAAATAACGCAAGAACTTGTATCAGATACTGAAATTGAGGTGACTTAATAATTAACTAGTTGCTGTAGCACTTACTATTGGAAGAATGTTTTCCGAACACCTTTGGCTGACTTGGTAATAGATCTCTTTCAGGTTATCATCGACATTCCTTTTGTGTTTCGTGCAATTCCTTTATGGCTGATAGAAGCTAGTGGAAATCAAATTATGGAGCAGCTCCTAAAAGTTATGCTGCCACGGTTTCTGGCACAGGTTTGTCAAGCATTTTTAGTTTTTATCTTGATGGGGTTTTCCTTGGCTTAATTTTGCAATAGTAGCTTTTGTAGTGAGTTCATCCAATTGCAGAGAGTGATAATACTTATTCTGATGCCTTGTTGCCCACGTATTGTATTAAAGTTTACATTTCTACTGCTATTCACCATTTCCATTGTTTTAGCATTTACTGCTTTATCTCTTTTTCTTGCATAATTATGCCTCTGGAATCTGGATGCTATTAATCTGCACAATACGAACATCTGATGTGAAAAGCCTATTGTTACTGCCACTTTGAACTAAAACCTCACTTGAATTGATCATGCAGCCAACTTGATCATGATTGGTTTCCAACACAGCAAGCAGAAATTATGGTCATATTATACCTATGCACATATGCCATATTTAACTGGACTCTTGGACAATTTTAGGAATAAGACTTCTCATGTAACAAAATTTAAATTAGTGATATGAGGTTATTTTCAGGTGAAAACTCTGAGCCAAAGTTAAAGAGCAACATTTTTGGTGAATTAATTGTGGAGAAATTCGAAAACCCTGTTCTAGGGGACTTTCTAAAAACTTACCGTGATAAAGAGATCATTCTAAAAAAGCTCAGACATTATCTGCAAAAATTGGCTAGTCATCTGGCTTTGTGGGTCGGTTCCTTTCCTGTATATCAGTTCAATGCCTGAGTAAGCATCTGGTAGGGTTGGTTCTCAACCCCAGGTTGCCTGTACAAAAAAGGTATTTGGCTTTGAATTGTTATCCTGCCTATGGTTTAGGATATCTGTTGACCTTAGCTTTCATCTTTCACATAATGAATCTTGCAAGCAGTATCTTGCCAGTACACGGTGCCAGCAATTCTTGTTGCAGTTTTGTGGTTGAACTTTGGCTTTAGGTTCACGTGATCGTTAATTTATTCACGTGGCACGTTCCTCAGCTTGGAAAGGACTATAAGGTAAGGAGCTCAGGTGACAATTCAAGGCAACCTCTTGGTACTGGAGAAATATGATGGTTGTACTTGTATCCAATTTTTAGATAAGGAGCTGTAAATAATAGTCCAAACTTATTGTGCTTATGTTTGTTCACTTGTATCATAGCCAACTGATGAACATCAATCTACTCGATTTCTTCATTTATATTGCAAGTTTTCTAACATTTTCACTTTTCTTAGATCCATTTTTGGATGGGACTCCTGCATTCCGAATAGCCAATAGATGAGCAGAAGGGGAATTAATACAATTTTCTGCTACCAACCAGCTCGTGCTGTGATGCCAACTGTTGGGCAATAAACCAACATGCGTTCTGGTTAGCGTCCTAATCCAATCTATGGTTATGATACTGCTAGATAGGTCCTTTACATTTTGTTCAAAATTGAATTTCCGGTATAGACACTTATGACATCCTCTCCTCTATGGCTTTGGTAGTAATTCCTTTGCCTCATTGCTGCTGTCTATTGGCTAAGTTTGTTAGGGGATTTGATTTCCACTTGTGTAAAGGAGAGATGACTGATAAAAAAATGAAGACGTTGATGTAGATGTGTGGCCACACAACTACCTCAAATTGTCTTCATTTATGCTTCATGTAACTTCCTAACACTAGGCACCATGTAGGCAAAACGATAGGTTTTCTGTAATATTCTTTGAATTATTTACAGTTTATGTATAGGATTGAGTATTTTCTTTTCTCATTGTAGACCTGGAGGATTCATCTCCCACCTTGGTAATAGCATCTCAAGTAGATTCTGGTAATCGAATCTTAACGATGTCCAACCTTCTTGCAACCCTATCAATCATATTGATGTTTCTGTTCAAAACTTGATAAACTTCAACGCTCTTACGTATCAAAGAGAACAGGAAATCCGAAACTACTATGAAGTTTGGATTATGAAGAGCAAACGAGATATTCCAAATTGGCGAATTCTTTTCAATGATGTCAGGATTTGTCATTGCTTTTCCAGATAAGTGTTGTGTTTTTTTTATGGGGACTAAAGAATATACATTTTCTAAACCCTATCTGGTTTGTATGGTACACAAACATGCCTTGAAGAAAGGAGATCAACATCG
Source organism: Brasenia schreberi (assembly GCA_036023115.1). Classification (NCBI taxonomy): domain Eukaryota; kingdom Viridiplantae; phylum Streptophyta; class Magnoliopsida; order Nymphaeales; family Cabombaceae; genus Brasenia; species Brasenia schreberi. Next base: position 1,089,588 of record JAYKKT010000088.1, on the reverse strand, counting down.
CTCCCACTTCAAATGTTATCATCTATCCTACTCATACTCATGATTTCATGTACTTGTTGAAACATACCAACAGTGAAATGAAAGACAACACACACATATATTGAGAGATGTGAGGATCTTTTTTCCTGTTAGACCAGTGTTCTATGCGTAATGTATCATTTATCGTTGTGGTTCATGATATGATACTAAAAAATCGTCTTGATCCCCATCCTGTCCATCCCATGAACATCCCTGGACCGAAGCCTAACACACACATATACATGCACCCTATGAGAGTCGAACTCCCCCATCAACAGTAATAGCACTATAACACCCTACAATTGAGCTAACACTCTCGATGTGATGAGAGAGAAATCTAATTGAAAATTTATACACATCATGTTGCACTTGAAAATTATATATCATATAATTTTGTATCATAATTTAATATAAAAAATTGGTAAAAATCTAAAAAATCTGAGAATTACAAAGAATTCATATAATACAAAAGTTTAGTACATATTCATTATTCATCATTCAATAATTGAAAAAAAATACATATTTTAAAGCAAAATCCTTAGAGAAAAAGACAATTCTCATAATTGAAAAAAATACATTTACACATTGTAATTAAGATCATCAACTAAATAATATTCATCTTCTCTTTGTTGAAGATTCTCACCACCTTCTACTTAAAAATCAAAATCCAAAATCTTCATCTCCTTGATAATGTTGTTGCGCTTCTTTTAAATTAATTAATGCAATGTTTTCTTTAGTTAGGAGTGCATTTGCTACATTATCTTCTATAATCCACTTATGTAATATATCAAAATTATTCAAACTTATTGAATCAAATTGGTTTTCTTCTTTATTTAACTTGTTTAATTGTCTGTAAGAAAGAAAGATAAGTAATTAGTAAATAACATTAATAATTAAAGTCAAACCAAAGATTGAATTGAATCTTTAAGTAGTAACTAATACAAGATTACCTCTCTCTAGGCGCATGTTACTGTAAATTGTTGTTGATAATCGAAGGTTGAATCGTCCACGATACAACTTGTTAAAGCGTCAAGATCTCAAAACATCCGAATATGGATGTCACATATAAATAACTCAACAAGAGTGCGGAAGCAAGTCAAACTACAAACAAAAGTTATAGAAGATGGCATACTTTTATTGATGAAAGAATGAAATATTTATAGGGGAAGAAATACAAAATAAGAGAGGTGAAGAAGAGGCCTTGAAGGTTGGTTGTTGTGCCCAGCACAGCACAATAGCCTTCAACAACTAGTAACTAGCCGTTGGAGGCCAGCTGTCTACAACGACTAATTGATTGGCCCCAGGCCTTAGTGGCCTGGGCCAATCCTATCTCAAACACGGGCCCTAATGTATCGTGTACTTATTACAATTAACACCCCCTCAAACTTACGAGATATATATCGAAAGTTTGTCCAACGAAAACGAGTGGCTGAGAGAGATTTGGAGAAAAAATCCGCTAGCTGCATCTCAGATGTGACATAACACAATGTTATCTTCTTGTTCAAACATTTTTTATGAACAAAATGACAATTTATCTCAATGGGCTACGTCCGTTCATATAAGGTGTTGTTGGAGGCAATGTACATGGTATTTTTATTGTCACAATACATAGTAGCAGGATGTTGCAAAGTAACTCCCAAATCACCTAGAACAACTGTAATTTAAGAGATTTCTGTAGCCGCAGTAGCCATGACTCGATACTCTACTTCAGTGGAGGAGAGCGACACTTTCTGTTGCTTCTTACACTTCCAAGATATAAGTGATTCACCTAAAAAACACAAAAGTCAGTCGTAGAGTGTCTGTTGTTGACATCTCCACCCCAATCAGCATCCATATACATAAATATATCAAAAGACGAAGAAAAAGTTAAGAAAATCCCCTTGTTAGAAGAATTTTTGACATATCGAATAATACGCAAAACAACCATTATATGAACAGATGTTAGTGCTTGCTAAAATTGACTTGTTGTATGAATTGCATGAGAGATATCAGGTCGGGTAATAGTGAGGTAGGTAAAAGCACCTATGAGTTGTCCGTATGGGGTGGGTCAGCTAATCTTTCTCCATCGATGGATCTTAACTCTGTACCAAGAACTTCGAGAGTGTTCACTATTTTGTTGTCTGTGATACTTGACCTTTCAATTATATCATTTGCAAATTTAGTCTGAGACATAAAATACCCACAATTGTTTTTAGTAATTTCAATGCGCAAAAAATAGTTAAGAAGGCCTAAGTCTTTAATGTCAAACTCTTGGTGAAGGTTATGTTTAACCTCTTTAATCCCTGCTTCATTACTCCTAATGATGATCATATCATCCACATATTAGAGCAAAATAGCAATACTTGTTTTTGTCTTTCATACAAACAAAACAGTGTCAGTATAACAGGATTGATACAATGTCAATATAACAAAGTAGTGTTGGTAGTGCTGGATACCGGTGGTGGCTAGCTGCAACCTTCTGCTTCTCATATTGAAAAACTTGGGGAGAGAGAGAGAGAGATGCAGAATTTGGATATTGTGAAACTAAAACTGAGACTCTTAATTATTCGTGGTAAGATTGCTTCTCATGTTATTGTGAAACTAAAACTCTTGATCTAATTTTTCTTTTCTATAGTTTATGCTAATTCTTCCAATTTAAATATGAGATTAGGAAAAGCCAAATTGTTGTACATCACATTGAGTGGTATGATGTGCATCATTTTGCAATGGAGGTCCTATAAATTGCCATTGGGTCGAGAGAATAGTCCTCTAGACTGGTTCTAGTTACAGTTTGGGAATCATCGGTTCTGTTCTGTTTTCAGGTTGAGGCTTAAACAGCGGGTTTCGTAAGTGTTGGAAAGAAACAATAAAGAATGATCTAGCTTATTGTGAGTTAACTGTTAACATGGCACATGATAGGGATGTGTGAAAACAAAGAATTGAAATATGAGATTAGGAAAAGGCTTACGTGTTGTTTGTTGTTGTTGTTGTAGTAGTTTATTATGAAAATTCTTCCAATTCAAATATGAGATTAGGAAAAGCCAACGTGTTGTACATCACATTGGTGGTATGATGTGCATCCTTTTTTAGGGGTGAACCTAGAAATTTGGGTCGGGTGTACCTAGTAGCTCATGAAACTGTTTAAGGTGGGGCAAACTATGTATGTATTATATACAATTGACATTTCAAATTTCAGGTAGGGCGATCACCCCGCCTCGCCTTTATGTAGATCCGCCATCACCAGTATGCTTTGATATATATATATATATATATATATATATACATACACACACATGTATAACCAGTATATAATAAATGGCCGGCGATGTCATTCGGGTACGGTGTCTGATCTATCGTAACGGGAGAGGATAGATGATGAGAGACTTATGACCTTTGTAATTAAACCATTTGAATTGCATCGTTACTTTTGACAATAACATATATCATATATCAATACATAGTAATAATATATATTATACAATACATACCAACAGTCATATTCATGGTTAAACAAACAAGTACATGCTTGGCCCACGAGACGAAAGCATAGTGCGAGAAGGAAAACACTATAAATCAAATGAAGTTACTTTTAGCTAGTAGCATGTTTCTTTTCTTCATGCATGAACTGGGTTGTGTTTCTTTCTCTCTATTTGCATCACAATTATCTTTTCTAACTATCCCTTCCAGTTGCAATCTATACATCTAATAAGCAAAAGAAAATATAAACCGTGAAACATCACCTAAATTCCTAAGCTAGATGAAACATTTTCGATGATTTGGACAGTTTCAGAAATGTATTTTTCAGACAGTTTTTTACTAGATGAATTATTTTTGGCTGGTCTTTCATGTATTTCTGAGTGTTTTTGTGATTTTTGACCATCATTTTTCGGAGATTTTGACCTATTTTTGGTGGTAGACATGGCCGTTTCAGAACCAGCCTAGCGGTTCCAACGGGAATCAAACCGGTCAAAATTGAAACTGAAACCAGAGACCTCCCGATTCAGTTATGGTTTATGATTTTTGGAAATCGACTTGAAACCAAAATAAAAAATAGCGGTTTCAAACTGCCTTTAAATAGTTAATATGTACTTTTAAACATTTAATAAGCGGTAAGAGGTAACCTGCTCTAGAGTTCGACTGTTCATAGGGAGCATTTGCTCTCTTTTCCAAAAAAAACACTTTTTTATGGTTTCGAGATGGTTCTAGAACCAAAACTGACGGTTTGGTTCCAGTTACAGGTTCTGGATAACCCAGAAGCGGACATGTCTACTTGACAGTTTGAATTGCGGGAAAACCCCAGATTTGTACTAGTTAACTATGCCATTAGCAGTGAAGATAAGACCATCACAAATATAATTTGCATTCTAAGCTAAATATCTCCTTGGTTATGCAATGTGAATGTAAGTTTCCAAGCAAATTATGATCAGCAAATGTCCCTATCTAGTTCATATTTACAGTAAACGTCCCTGCAAAGTTCCAGTGAACTCGATGGAATTGTAATGATCAAGAAGAGCATGCATTAAAATAGCCATACACATGAACAGATATATGCGCAACAGTTGCCTGCATCAAGTTTTCTGCTCCATATGCTCAACAGTTTCCAAGCATATTATGAACTCCTTCGGTTGATCTGACAGATTATTGTACACTCTTACGGGATACCACAGAGAGAAAACTTAAGATCAAAGGCTTTCTAATACAAAAATCCAAACATCTGCAGACAATAAGAAGTCGTCGTATCATCTATAAAACTGCTATTTGCATCAATTGTATTCTACTAATATCAGCAAAGGTAGATAGCATAAGATACATCATATTTTCAAGTTTTCAGATAAGATATTCACAAGAAATAGAGACTTGGGAGCAGAGAAATAACAGTAACAATGGAGAGACAGAAGCCAGATGCAAGCCCACCGCATGGAACTCGTGATCTTCAATCTGTGCAGATGAGTGATTGCGCTTTGTGCGAGAAATAATAACATTTGATACTGTATTTTGTCGTACATTTGCATGATCGAGGAGAGTGCAAAGTTACATGAAAATATGCATTGATAAAATTTTTCTGAAAAATTGTTTTTTCTCAACAACTAAGCCTTTTTCCATACTAGATTGAATTGATTATATGAATTATTTGTTTTCACATAGTGCTGTCATGAGATTCACTATATAAAGGTGAAAATATAGAAGTTTTGCTTACTTCTCATTACATTTGAACTCCTCAATACGTTGCTAAGAATAAACACCCCAACGGAAAGCAAAAATCATCTTTTCTCGCCAATAGCTAATTGCAGTGTTGAATGACAATCAAGAAACATAGATTTCCTGTGAGTCTTTTACATTGTCAAGTTGGTGAGTGGTAGAACTGACTACAAATAAAAATGTTAGACCATGTTGTCCCCAAGGGTGACTTTCAAGAACTTACCACATCCATCTCGATTTTTCAGCTTCAACAGACCCAAAAATCTCTAACCCCAACATGAAATCCCACATCAGTCTTTTGTATTGGTACACCCAGAGTATTTATCAAGATCCTGATCTAAATCTTCAAATCCTAAGATCTTACAGTCCTCCACAAAGATTCAAATACGAAGAATAAGATTCAAAGTTACAAAATCTTAATGGCGTATTGATCCAACCAGATCCCAAGATCCCTCATCGTAAGAACTTGATAAGATCTTAAGTAGGACCTACCATCTTGACAACATTTCACCTACGACATGAATCTCGTGAAACATTTTCCTATGCCAACTAACAGATAAATTACAGAAAGCATACAACCACATTGAAATCGAGAGCTTATCACGTCCCCTTAATTTTGGACGTGAGCATAAACCTAATAAAATAGTATATGAATCTACATTCCTCAGGAAAAAGAAGTGGATACTCTTAGAATTAAGATAAGTTCTTATTGATTCCGTTTTGCTTTACTCGTTTCTTGCACTGTTTGTAATAGAATCATCACATCGAAGCGGGTTTTACTTGGGCGCAAGGACAATGAGCCAAGGCATAATAAATTGATGAAAGAGCGGTGCTCCACCACAATCCCCGCCTGCTACTATCCTCACCCAGTACTTCTCAAATAATAAAAGCTTCTCTTAGAAACAATTGAGAACGGAGACAACCATCACTGGGGGTGCTTTACCCCTATAGTGGGCCGACGCGGCCTGAACAGACCAGCCGCAGCCCTTGCCTCGGCTTCCGGATACCCATGGTTTAACTCCAAAAAAGAAAATCAAGAAATCTCAAATAGGGACCAAATTAGTTGCATAAATCAAGGGAACCTTCTTGAATTTGGCTTCATGTCATCTTGGCAAATATTAGGGACAAGTCTTGGACTAATGAACGTCATCACATTGGCTTTATCTAACATTAATTATCGCCATAATATATGGGACCTTTTTTTTATAAAAAAAACATAATCAACAACAACAACTACGCCTTTTCCCATACTAGACGGGGTCGGCTACATGGATTCTTTGTTTCCACAGATCCCTATCGTGTGCCATGTTAGCAGTTAACTCACAATAAGCTAGATCATTCTTTATTATTTCTTTCCAGCACTTTTGTGGTCGTCTTCTACCTCTTTTAATACTTTCCAAATTTAGTTTACATGTTCTTCTTTTGATCTTCTTTCTATATGTCCAAACTATCTTAAACAATATTCTCTCATTTTATCCTCTATTGGTGTCACTCCTAATTTGTTTCTAATAACCTCATTATGTATACGGTCTTTTCTTGTATGATCACTCATCCATCTCAACATCTTCATTTTTATTACAGACATCTTTTGTATATGTTGATGATTAACTGCCCAACACTCAGAACCATAAAACATGGTTGGCCTAATTGCTACTCTATAATATTTACCTTTTAATTTTAATGGTATCTTCTTATCACAAAAAATACCAGAATCTCTTCATTTTAATCAACCAGCATTAATTCTATGCGTAACATCTCCATCAATTCTTCCATCACTCTGAAAAATTGATCCTAGGTATTTAAAACTTTTCTTTTGGGGGATGCAATGTGTGCCAATTTTAATTTCTATGTCCTCTTAAGTAACCAAATGATCAAACTTACATTCCATATATTCTGTCTTTGTTCTACTAAGTCTGAGCCTTTGCTTTCTAATGTTTCTCTCCATAGTTTCAATTTTCTATTAACTTTTTCCTTAGACTCCTCCACTAATACAATGTCATCTGCAAATAACATACACCAAGGTACTTCATCTTGAATATGTTTTGTTAACTCATCCATCACCATTATAAATAAGTATGGACTTAAAGTTGATCCTTGATGTAACCCAATATTAACTTCAAAGAAGTCTGTCATTCCTTCATGAGTCCTCACACATGTTTTTGCACCATCATACATGTCTCTTATAAGGTTAATGTATGTCAATGGAATACCTCTTTTTTCCAAAGTTCTCCAAAGAACCTCTCTCGGTACCCTATCATAAGCTTTTTCTATATCAATAAATATCATGTGAAGGTCTTTATTTTTTCCTCTAAAATGTTCCATAAGACGTCTCAAAAGGTGAATCACTTCAATAGTAGATCTGCCTGGCATGAATCTAAATTGGTTCTCTATTGTATCTGATACTTGTATTAACCTATGTTCGATAATTCTTTCTCATAATTTCATAGTATGGCTCATTAACTTTATACCTCGATAATTCGCACAATTTTGATTGTCTCCCTTCTTCTTATATATGGGTATAAGTGTACTTGCTCTCCATTCCTCAAGTATCTTTTGGTTTTTTCATATTTCATTAAATAGTCTTGTGAGTCAAGTGATTTCTATTTCTCCTAGTATTTTCCAAACTTCTATAGGAATATTATCTGGTCTTATCGATTTATCACCCTTCATATGTGTAGACACGCGAAAATTTTCACTCTGGGTTCTTAGGCCTGAAGTGAACCTTTTTCGTGTCTAAGTCGCTTTAGGGCGTGCTAGCTAGCTTACTCAAACTAGCGAAGTATTTTTGAAATATCTAACTTATGGGGCGACTGTGGACAAGTGGGATCTTTTTGTTATAAACCTTCTTAAACCGGTGCTCAATGATCAGTTTAAACGCTTAAAAAATATTGATTTTAAACAAGTATGGACTTTTGAAAAGAACACGAAAGTATTTGAGAGATTGTATGCCTATTTGCAGATTTTTATTTACGTGGGGTTGCACGTATCTAAGTCTTTCGGTTTTATCTACTTAGGTGGGATATGTGTGCATCAAGTGGCCTAAGATTGACGTGTTTGCACGGGGTATTCGGGGCTTCTTTGGATGCAAGTATGCGCAATATCTCGAGTTTGGCGGATATGCTATGCAACTCACTCAACTTGAATGTAAAACCCGAAATTGAAAGACATAGCTGAAGGGAAATTGCGGAAGGGAGATATAGCTATATCATAAGAGCGGAAATGCTCAATGTGTGCATGTGTGTTGTGTATATATTGAAAGACAACTCACACGACTTGAATTTAAAAGCCACCCGACTTAAATGTAAAGTGCGGAAATGGGAAATACGTATATATATATATATGAGCCCGAAGGTCATCAACGTATACGTGTGTGTTTGTGTGTAAATTGAAAGACAATTCACACACACGATTGAAATTTAACTTGCGGAATGGAGAAATATAGATATAAGAGCGGAAAGGCTCAATGTGTGCGTGTGTGTTGTGTATAAATGTAAAGACAACTCACACGACTGAAAATATATGAATATGCCTATATCTTAGTGGCTGCCAAGGCCAAAAGGGTGCGTGAGTGCTTGAGCAAGTACTCGGGTGTTCCTTGGGTGCGAGTGCAGAATTGAAATGACAAACTCACACGACTTTAAAGTAATAACCCGAATGAAATTGCAGCTTATATGACTCTTATTAAAGTCTTTAGAGTAAGAGCGAAGGCTCAATTGTGTACGTGGGTACTTGGTGTACGAGATAAGAGCTAAGACTGAAGTGTATGCGTGTGTCTCGTGTACGAGATAAGAGCTAAGGCTCAAGTGCACGTATGTATCTCGTGTGTCAATCACCAATATTACATCCTGGGGGAGACAACACTCCATTAATACAACCCTGTATCCGAATTAAATTGAATATTAAAGGAGTAATGTAAATACTGAATTTTAAACACTTACAAGTGATTCGGGCTTTTCTTCTCCTTGCTCACATTTGGGCTTGCATCCACCTCGGGCTTGTGTCCACCTTGGGCAGCCAAGAGGGGTCTCCCTAGGTGGGTTTGAGAGAGTTTGAGTGGGATTTGAAGAGGTGCGTGGGCTTGGGACTTGGGAGGTCTTAGGTTCAGCCAAGAGAAGGGTTAGGGCAACAAGGGGGGTTTGCCTAAGGTAGGTCCTTGGGAAGGTCACGGCCAAAAGGAGGTCACGGCCTAAGGTAGGAAGTTGGTCCTAAAGGGGGCAACATGTCCGAAGGGGGAAGGTTCGGGTTAAGGGTGGCTAGCGCAGTAGTCGGGGTGCCTGGCACTAAGGGGCGTGCTGGGGGGTCCTGGCACTAAAGGGGCGCCATAGGGGGCGCGGGTAGCGCGATAGGGCACCTGTGACGCGAGAGGGCGCTGAGGGGCACCGCAGGGTTGCCGGGTGGCATGCGTAGGTAGGGCGCGTAGGCTGAGCTAGGGGCATCCTTGGGGTTTAGCTTAGGTGCTTGGCTTGAGTCGGATGGGTTAGGTTAGGTTCAGTTAGGGTGAGGTTTAGTGAAGTGGGTTAGGTGATTAGGCTATGATTAGGCTAAGATTTGGGGGCATTAGGCTAGGATTAGGGGACCTACCTCTTGGAGCCGATCCTTCTTGGTTGAGCCCACTCTCATACGCGATTGTAGCCCCCCTTGATCGAGCCCACCTTGTTGCAGCCCACAAGGCTTGACCCACACTCACCCTTGAGCCCACATGGCTAGGTTCATCACTCACTCTCTCTCCTCTCCAAGCAAATTCACGTGTCATTTTTGGGGACCCCCTCACTCCTATTTATAGGCAAATGAGGTGGGTCTTAGATATGGGTTTTGGATTTGGGTCTTGGAATCCAGATCCAATCCAAACACTATTTGGGTTTAAGTATCAGATCTCGAATATTTTGGATCCATATCCGACCCAAATCCAAACATTTATATAGATACGAATCTGGATATTTTGGTCAAGATTTGATCCAATCCAAATACTATTTGGATCCAATCCAAATCCAAACACTATTTGGATCGATCCAAATCCAAACACTATTTGGATATAGATCTGAATATATGGTCTAGATCCAATGTAATTTTTCTCTAGATGGTCCTTCTTGGCTTTTCGAGGCAGACATTTTGTGCAAGCCCTAGCTTCATCAGCGCTCCGTCTTATGCTGGGTTTTCCCCAATTTTGTCGTTCAGACTCCTTGCCTTTTTGGACTCCGTTTCTGCTCAATTTCGTCATTTCTGGCTCAGGTTCATGCTGCTTGGGTGGATGTATTTAACTTGTCTTCTGGGTGTGCCGGGCTTGCATTCTGCATCGGGTCTCGACATTCCTTTTGCCTTTTGACCCTAACTTTTATCAGGCTAGGGTGCTGCTTTTAGGCTTCTGTACCTGTTTTTTAGGCTGCTTTCGATTTGGCCCTTTTGAGCTGCTTTCTTGGCTGCTTCTTGATTAGGCGTCATCTTCCATACTTCACCTGTTCATCTTTGGCTTTTTAGCAAAATAGGACTTGGGCCGAGCTTAATGAATCCATATTGGATATGGGGTTTCAAAACAGAATTTACAAGCTTTCGGAAGCTCCTCGGTTTTCGTAAATTTCAAATTTGGCTTCTTGGATTGATTTTCAAACCAGGTGTATGTTTTTACAAAATCGTGAATTTTGGGGTGTTTACAATATGTTTAAGAGCCTCTTTGACTTCATTCTTTTGAATACGTCGGTAAAAATTGTGGTTTATATACTTTTATGATTTGGCTAACTCTCCTCAGATAATACTAACATCTTTATTTTCATTAAAAAGCTTATAAAAATAGTTTTTCCATCTATTTCTTATATCATCATTTGCCACTAGAATTTTTTCATCCTCGTCCTTGATGCATCTAACATAATTAAGATCTTTAGTTTTTTTATCTCTAGATCTAGCTATCCTAAAAATATCTTTTTCACCCTCTTTTGAGTTTAGTTTTTTATATAAATTCTCTCAAATTTTAGCTTTTGCTTCACTCACGGCCTTTTTCGCTTCCTTGGGATGTGTAAGCACAAACTATATTCAAAACCTCTGCTCCTAACACTAATTTCAACGTCATGATTCAGTTACCATATCGTTGTATGTCTACTACACTATCCTTTAAATCTTTATTTATGATAATACCAACTTTGTTTCAAGCCTTTTCTTTACCTGAGTACCATAATTTAAAACTTATATCCTCTATCTATTTTGTTTTTTCTCCAACTCATTTTGCCTCTTGTAAACATAAAATATGAATCTTTCTCCGAATCATAGTATCTACCACCTCCATTAGCTTACTGGATAATGTTCTGATATTTCAAGAACCAATACGATCTTATCATTTAGGACTAGCTTCCTTATCCCCCGCATCCGTTCATATTCAAAATGTGGAGACCCTATTTGAAAATTATTCACTACATTCGGCTTGCAATGTAGTGGGACAAACTTCTTTACCCACACCCATCCATGCTGTGGGAACCCTCTCTGCAATTGATTCACTACATTTTCGCTCGAATGTAGTGGCCCTTGCTTACTTATCACTGCATTCGGGCTCTATAGCGCGTCGCTAGACGGGGATGCCCCAAAGGAATGCTCATAATTTTTGTAATCCTTGTTATAAAAGGGTATGCATATTATCTAAAATGACCCTAAGAAAATGATCAATTTAAAAAAACACATCAAAATATTTCAGAAACTCATCTAACTTTTGCACTTTTTTAAAAACACAACTAATATAAACCAACACAGTTTTAACTAAACTATGCTTCAGCTTAACAAGGATAGCTACATGTTCCTTCTTGCAATTCGCGAGTTTAATTTGACGTTTGAAAGTTATTCGGCGAACTTTTTCATGTAAATGAACAATTTGGGTTAATTTTTCAGCACATTCAAAAAGGTGTGGATTCTTAGAGTTCACCATTTCTTCAGGTGCATTAACCAGTAGCTGTATGGTAGATTATATAACTCTTTGTGTGTGCTTTTGGAAATTTCAGTTATATATATATATATAGGAAAACCGGATCTTGCTCACTTTAATGCCTATCCATAGTTTTTCGGTGGTATAAGTGTAATTTTAAAAAATTAAGGCTTTTTACAATGAACGAAGGACATTGTTATTACACTCATATCAATAAAAAACAATGATTAAGTATGAGTGAATAGTATAAGTGTTGGGCACGATATACATACACACGCACACACACACACACACACACATATATATATATATATATGTGTGTGTGTGTGTATAAATCGGATCATGCTCACTTTCGGCATACCATCTATTGTTTTTTAAGTGATGTTAGTATAACTTAAAAAAGTTTTAAAGAGTTAAAAAAATATAGAAGACATTGTTATTATACTCATGCAACCCAAAAGCATCACACATAAATAGAATCTAATGACTCATCATATATATATATATATATATATATATATATATATATATATATATATATATATATATATATATATATATGTGTGTGTGTGTGTATAAATCGAATCATGCTCACTTTCGGCATACCATCTATTGTTTTTTAAGTGATGTTAGTATAACTTAAAAAAGTTTTAAAGAGTTAAAAAAATATAGAAGACATTGTTATTATACTCATGCAACCCAAAAGCATCACACATAAATAGAATCTAATGACTCATCATATATATATATATATATATATATATATATATATAGAGAGAGAGAGAGAGAGAGAGAGAAAGAGAGAGAGACCGTCCTGATCGATAATCTATATATATCTGAAATGAGATTGTGTCTTGATACGTTTTGTACCATATATGTATGTGACGTTGTGTCTTGACCCTTCCAATGATCAGCCAAAATGTATCTGACAGATATCATCATCTATATTCAAATTGAAGATCCTTTGTCACTTGCAACGTAACTGTTGAAAAGACATAGCAGATCCGTCTCTTAGGGTGTCAAGATAGCGATGCATACAAGTTGCAACTCGGGTTGTAGGATCCGGTTAACCGCGGGTCAATTTGCTTTTGATCAAGATTAATCAGGTTGACCTTCTCGTTTCTTTTTCCAGACCCGACATGATTGGGTTTGGATAAGGGGTGTACAAGGAACCACTAAAACCGAACTGATGGTTTGGTTCAGTTCTAGATGCCGAATGGTTTAGCTCGGTTCCATTCTAATAGAAGAAACAATTAGCGGGTCAATTCACGGTTTCAGTGTTAGAACTGAACTGAACTATTCGGAAAACCTTTTGAGAAAGGAAAGTTTTAATACCCGTATATTTCCGGCGGCTGCCAACCAAGGCCGAATCAGGTCCGCATCGCCATCCCGACACGAAACGTTTGGTTTGATTTGAGAGGCAAGTCAGCATTGGGCATGGGTATTGTACTCGGAGATTTCAATGTCAATGTTCTTTCTAGTGAAACCCTTACCCAGGGGAGTCGTGGCTCCATTGGGAAGCTAAGAGAAGGGATAATGGCTAGCAGGGTGCGCAATTGTGGGCTTTCATGACATCCAAAATGCATTAAAAGGAAGTTGTGAAACATGCATTCCGAGCGTTAGATCATCCGGCACGGCTCTCTGATTCCACAACGCAGGTGGTGAGTTCGATTCCTCAGGGGAGCATGAGAGAAAGATAATACTAAGTGCTCAAACTCGTTCATGCTTAAACCCACTCAAGTATTTCTACCATTTGATAAGTGTGATTAAAGATGATGATTTGAATTTAAAAAATAAAATATACAAATGCAAAGTACAAAAGGTACAATGATACATTTAGTTTTTTAAATTCAAATTGCATGTATTTTGCCTTTTAATTTAAAACCTTTACCCTAGATTACGTTGATCATACAATGAAGATATGTAAGTAGATTTGAGCATGAATAAAGATTCAACGTATACCTCTCTCTCCCCCTCCCTATATATATATATATATATATATATATATATATATATATATAGAGAGAGAGAGAGAGAGAGAGAGAGGGAGGGAGGGAGGAAATGATAAATACTCAATCATTCGATCTATGAGATATATGGTTGAGGTGATAAAATAATAATAATTTAATAATAAACTAAATATAAAGTACAATGATACTTTCCTTCAAATTTTGATCATTGATGATGCTAATCAAACAATGGTGATGTTTGCATAGATTTGAGCATTTACCACTACCTATAATGTATATATTCTTCCTGTTGGAACGTCAACAGAAGTTCAATAGCCAGGTTCAATTCACGAACTACTAAACCATAGTTCATCTATGCTAAACAATTCCATGGACTGCTCACACCCACCATGCAAAGCTTTCAAGATCGAGCAGTATTTTATATATATGCATATGTATATATGTATATGCATATGTATGTATATTTATATATATGTATTATGTATATGTATGTATATATGCATACCTATGTATATATATAAATATAGAATATATATATATATATATATATATATATATATATATATATATATATATATATGTGTGTGTGTGTGTGTGTGTGTGTATGTATACTTATGTATATATAGAGAGAAACATATATATATGTGTACACTCGTTCATGGTCAAATCCACTTAAAGATTTCTATTATTTGATCAACATGATTAACGATGAATATTTAAATTTAAAAAGAAAAAATCACCATTATATTTATTATATCTAACATTTAATAAATCATATGTATTAAATGTTTTTAAATTCAAATCTCTACCATTGATCATGTTGATCGAACGATAAAAATAGTTAAGCGGATTTAAGCATGAATGATGCACATGAACTATTCTCTCTATATATAGTTATCTCTCTCTATATATAGAGAGAGATAAGATCAAAATAGTAGATCGCGCTAGTGATACTCATGGTTTGTATTCTTCCAGTGCAATCCACTATTTTGAGTGCAAAAATACAAACTGTAGGGATCCTTAACGCAATCTACTATTTTGGGCTTATATCAGCTGCAATATACGCTCGATATAGTAGCTTTCTCTCTCTCTCTCTCTCTCTCTCTCTATATATATATATATATATATATATATATATATATATATACATATATATAGAGAGAGAGAGGTTTATTTGGTAGTACGTACCTTTCATGACTTATTGAAAACCTGGCTGTTTTCTTTTGGATTATTAAGTTAATTAATTGCATGATTTTATTCCGGTGACCAGTAATTATACGTGTCTTTGTTAACAGTATGCACATACTTTCAATTACTTTAGGACCAAGTTGGTCTGGGTTGAGATTCCAAACTTGTTTGGTGGCCCTCTCTTTGGCATAACATTGTAGGTAAACCTTCTCATCAATTATCACTAACATCTCTCTCTCTCTCTCTCTCTCTCACACACACACACACACACACACACACATTTATATGTATGTAAAACAAGCATGAGAGTAAGACGGCCAATACATACGTACATGCACATATAGTGATTGGATATTGTCCACAATTGAAATTGCTCACTCATATTAGACTATTGCTTTTCAAGAGCATTAATGTGATAATATTGTCCTTTGTCTTTTTTTTGAAAACTCTTTAAACAATTTTAAATTACACTAGTGCTATTGAAAAACATTGAATTGAATGAGCATGAGTCAGCATGTCGAAAGTGGGCAGGATCTAGTTTTCCATAATATATATATAGAGAGAGAGAGCGATGAAAGGAACTCTATATACTCATCCAGGCCATCCGATCAAAGCAATAGTTTTTTCATATTTAAAAGACAAATAGCAAGAGTTATTTTTTTAAAATAGAAATAATATAAAATACAACTTGTATTTTTCTATTTTTTCCTTTTTGAACATGAACAGTCCGTCTCTTCAATGAGACAGTGTGGAAGAGCATGGAGGATCTAGCTTGAATGAATATTTTTGTGTGTATGTGTGTAAGAGAGAACATAAATTTAAATTGCCCACGCATCTCTTTCTGCTTTCACCCAGCTAAGAAGTACGTGGGCTCTTTCTTATATGGGAAAAGGCATAATTTCGGTTTTGGTTTTACGTGAACTCGTCGGCTTCATGAATACAATGTGTGTGCTTCTAAGTTGTAAGAATCAAATTTCCCAAGTCATGGAATGAATTTCCCCATGAAATTCAGGGAGTTCAGGAAATGATTTCGTTCCTTGAGGAAGAAATCAATACTCTCTTTGAATAGCTAGAGCTGCAAGGCTGCTCTCTGAACTGGGTTTATCTTCTCATTAAATAGATGAGGCTCCGGTCTAAACTTTGGATTCAGATCCGATCTATATTGCAAGTTCATAGTAGTTCACATCTGAATCTGGGTAGAAATTGCTAAAGAATGCAGTCGAGTGCAGTTGGATATGGTTTTGGTTTTGGATACCTTTCTTTATGGATATGATCCAAATTAAGTAATGGATCTATTGAAAGTCTATGAAGCAGTTCACTAACCAAACCATACAAACCAAACCAAACCGAAATATTTTTACTCATTCCTAATGATAACCTTTGTTTTTTGTCTCGGTTTTGCCGTATTATTGTGTTTTTGAAGCACAATATAAATAGCATTTTAGTGGATAATCCAATATCTACACTCTCTTATATGCCTGTACTCTATTTCTAATGGTTGTCACCAAAAGTGATGATGCAATTCAAAGAGCAGTCAAGAGGAGAATGGGTTCCTAGAAATCCGACTGTACATATCTCGATTGCTATTGGAATCAACCATACAAACATGATAGACCACTCGGTGTTGATATATATCAAGAACACTAAGTTAAAACACTCCTAAAAAACAAGAAAAAGAGTAATGTAAGAAAAAAGTAAGAACTGTTATTTTTGTTGATCCCTTTCATTGATCATTATCCTTACTATTTATAGGCCACCATCAAGGCGACAATATCAAGAACACTAAGTTAAAATACTCCTAAAAAACAAGAAAAAGAGTAATGTAAGAAAAAAGTAAGAACTGTTATTTTTGTTGATCCCTTTCATTGATCATTATCCTTACTATTTATAGGCCACCATCAAGGCGACAAAGAATAGGTTCATCTTGTATGAACACGACTCTCAATAACTTTTATTTCTTCCTTATTGCTTCCTTCTCACTGCAATCCAAGGTGTACCAATTGCATCCACCACCACTTTATGCTTCGAGATCTGTTAATGTTATGGGCCCGAGCCTTTGTTCCAACTTCATCCACTATTACTTCATGCTTCGGGATCTATTAATATTATGGGCCCGAGCCTTTGTTGGGGTTTCTCGGGACTTCTGCCATGTATCTCCTCTCTCTTAATGCCACATGCCCTTCTCAATTTTCGGCGTCAACATTATCCAAACCTAAAACATATCGAGTTTAATGCAAAAACCCAACATCCGACCCAAATTTCCACGCATACCAGTGGCAGCCAGGTAAATCACAACCCCTTCTCAAGAAAATGTCAAGTGTGGGACAAACGGTTAATGGCTGTTGTGGGCTCAAGAGACCGGATTGATTGCATTATCTTAACGAGACGTCAAAGGTTCGAATCCCATCACCACCATCGTACTAAAGATCAAAACAAATCTTTCAGAGAGAGAGAGAGAGAGAGAGAGCACGTTGTGATTGCACTTTCAAAGCATGGTAGACACAAAGCTTTAATCCCGGACAACTAGAAGATCCAGCTTTGAATCAATGGGTTTGAAATTAGGGTGCAAGTAGAAAATTAACCAACCATTGTGAGCTCAAAGGCATGCTTTCTAGCTTTGAATGCAATTCACATTAAAAAAAATGGTTTAGAACTTTTCGTAGTATCAAAGAAGGGATATATGAATGCTATCTTGTTGTTTAGCATGCCTTGTGCTATAAGAAAATTTCTACGTATAAGATGTGATAGATATAAGAATTTGCTAGTATAGTTTACACTTGTCACTTCGTTAAAAGCTTTCATATATATATATATATATATCTATATATATATATATATATATATTAGTATCATCAGATGCTAGCATATTCAAACAAATCTCAACCATTTATTTTGAGAAATGAATAATTGTGATTTGAATTTAAAAAACAAAAAGTACAAATGTGAATCAAGTATACTTTGCAAGGTACTTTTTGAAATTGAAATTTTAAAGTGAAAATATAAGTGTAAATCAAGTACACATATAAAAAGTAACAATTAACTTGTTACATTTTTAAATTAAAATCTCAAACATTTATCTCTTAAAATGAATAATTGAGGTTTATTTGGATATCCTAGTATTAATGATGCTACCATATAGTAGGATCTCTACCTATCTTTCTCTATACGTATATATGTCTTTCTCTCAATCAAAGCTTAATAGAGTTAATCTTGGTTGCCCCCAGCTCAGACGAACCTAGTAAGGCAAGATCGAGTTTTCAAACATAGGTTGAGCTTGAGCTTGAGCTTGAGCCAAGCATTTTTTTAACGAGTCAAGCTTGCTCATACTCGAGGTTGACTCATACGTGTTGGGTTTACGGCGATTTTTTGGCCATATTTTTTCATACTTAGGTTTGACAAACAGGCTAATGAGTTGTTACAATAAATAAATGAATGGTTAGGGGTTGAGTACATGTCAAAGGTATATCTTTGTGATGCAAGATGGGTCCACACATTTGAAGACTTCTCTCTACACTTATTCATGTCCTTTGAAGATACTGTCAATTGTGTCGGCAAGCTGACCCACAAGAGCCTGTCCCCACCCCAAGCCTGACCATGTGCTTGGTTTGTTCATGAAAATGTATCATTTTCCCAAGGAAATGTGGCAAAATTTAGGGCTGTCTATATGAGACACGATCTGAAAACCCGAAACGGGCACGACCTAGAAGATCCATATTTGAATCCCAAAATAACAAGAAAGAAGTTGGTTTCGTGTTCAAAGTTGACCTGCCCAAAAGGTTGGTCTTCGTGATCCATCCAAAGTAACATAGAGGGAAAGGTTTTTGCCCCAAGATGACCTGTTTCAACGTGAAAAGGATCCAACACAAACTATGACGGACCTTCAATTTTTTATGCTCGTAATTTGAAGTTTGGTTATGCATTAAAGACATATTGTTGGTATTATTATTAAAAACATATTGTTGGTATTATGAATCAAACATCACAATGCAAAAGAAGCAATCTATAATGATCCCTTCTTGTCTATTATTATCATCATCATCAACAACATTATTATTAGAAATCCATCATAGTTAAGACCTATTGACTTGACTTGCTAGTGGTAATTTGTGGGGAGCTTATAGATCCTATGTATTGTTCACCAATCAATATATTGATTGATGCTATTTCGCTTTAAGTGTAACATTTATTACTAAAGAACAATTAATCCACAGTGACAACAACAAATCAAACTTCCTTGATTTGAACCATTGGATAAAATCTTGTATAATTATTTAGATAAGGAAGTAGGTAAGTCTACATCATCATATCATTGCATATAAGAAGTCTGCAGCCGTTAGATTTGAACCCAGGCCTGTCGGCCTTGCTGCATAGTTAAACATTCATTAGCCATCTCTGTGTGTGTAACTAATATTTATGTGCATGATGCGGCTAGAATTTGAAATTATTAAAAGAAGTAGAGGACGACCATAAAAGTGTTGAAAAAAATTAATAAAGAATGATCTAGCTTATGTTAAGTTAACTGCTAACATGGCACATGATAGGGCTCCGTGGAAACAAAGAATCCATGTAGCCGATCCCGTCTAGTATGGGGAAAGGCTTAGTTGTTGTTGTTGTTTTGTATTTTAAAAATGATCACTCGGGTGTTCACGACTTGGTTTGGTTTGGTTATGGCCTCGACCTCGAACTGGAACATGATGTGGCTAGAATCAAACCAAACCAAAAGGCCGGTTCTGGTTTTATTCAATTTTGATCCATGGTTCTACTTATTTAAAGATTTTATTAAATACAATGTATTACGCCATGAGATTATGTGGATCTACCATCCATATTGTATATATATATATGAGGTTATAAAACTCATATGTGAACTTATAAACTTGTCAAGCTTTAAATCTATATACTACAACTACAACTAAGCCTTTTTCCATACTAGATGGGGTCAACTACGTGGATTATTTGTTTTTTTTGTAGAATCCATGTTAAGTCCAACAAAGTTTTATGCTGGTAGTCGGAAGCCTAACACAACCCTCCTCCTTTTTCTGGGCTTGGGACCGGCCATGCAAGGGTGATCCCTTACATAGGGGGAGTTAAATCTATATAAGTATATAATATTGTATATATACATATATTCATATTTTATATGTATATAAGGTTATAAAACTCATATACATAAACTTATAAAGATTATATATAAGTTTATAACCTTATATACATATAAAATGTATTATATATAATGGTTTGGTTCGGCATTCAACTTTTTTTCTTTCTAGAATCGAACCAAATCCAACCGTTGGTTTGGTTCGGTTTTATTGGTTCCATGAACACCCCGAACCACCATCTCCAAATTGCTATAGAAAATTATATCAATGAGATTTGTGAACGTCAAGGGCTTGGCTATGAGATGCAATAACAAATAGCAGTCGTGATTCTTCACGTTTCCAACTAGATAACTATCAAGTTGCTTTCCTCCCAAAACGTATGAGAGCTACAACAATTAACACATCATTCATCACATCAAACTATTCCTAAGTGCAGTGCCGGATCCACATTGTGGCGGGGTGGGGCGACCGAGAAAATTTTAAATTAAGTATTAATTTTTTTTTAAATGAAAGTTTTAAAATATATTTATTAAACAACAACAACAACAACTAAGCCTTTTCCCATACTAGACGGGGTCGGCTACATGAATTCTTTGTTTCCATAGAGTTGTTGGCAGTCGATATTTATGAAACCATATGCACATTATTTTTTGAAAAGCGAGGCTAATGGAGCTTTATAAGATTATCAAATTTATTTGTATTTAAATATTTTTTATGTATTTGGTAGATTCAGACTTGAGGTTAAAACTTTTCAATTTTGAGCTAATCCATGAGCACAGTCGATCTCTGTTTGGATTCGAACTCACTGAACTCAAATAAACACAAGCCAAACTTAATCGAGTCATTCTGTGGCACCAAGCTCAAAGGAGCCGAGCTCGAGTTGTTCGAACATAACTCAAGCTTGAAGATCGAAGATCGTTTGAGCTCGAAGAAAGCATTTTTCTTAAAGAGGTTGAGTGGCATTTGCTTGTACTCGAGCTTGGTCGGCTCGATTATGCCCCTACCAAAAGTTTGGAAATTAAAAAGTTATAGCCCACTGTTGAACCCGTGAGGTTAAATACAAAGGCGCGATATAACCATGGGCTATGGGCTTTAAGATAGACATGACTGGTTCTGAACCGGCCCAGTGGTTCCAACCGGAACCGAACCAGGCCAAGAACAGCGAAAACCAGATCCCAAACTGGGGACGATCCAGTTCAGTTTCGGTTCCAGCTTCTACAGAACCATAACCAATGTCAGAACTAAATGAGCGGTTTGGAACTATCGGTTCTTTAAGTTTGTAATATTCTTTTGTCAAAATTCAAAAATTTTAATATTTTTGGTTTCAAAAGATTTAGAGCCTAAACTAGAACCAGAAGTGGCAGTTCCAAACTGGTATCAGAACCGACCGGATCCCGATTCAGTTCCGGTTCCTGACTCCAAGCAAACCGAAACCAGCAGTTTCCGGAACCAGACCATGTCTACTTTAAAAATAAAGCCCACGATATTTTGGACAGGATTCACCGATTATCTGTACGCACACTCTTTGTTCATAACAATGTGTTTTTCCTTTTGGTGCAACGGGGAGGCCGAAGCCCCGATGCCAGGCATCGAACCCTTGATCTACAATTTCTGAGTCGATACCCTACCCTAACCTGGTGAGCTATTGCTCTTTGTGCAATAACATAGTGTATATTGTTGGCCTATCAGTATCAAATAGCAAAAGAAATGCAATAAGCGCCCTTATTTCTTATTACATGAAAAATGATTCTTTTGTATGACTAATGCAATTATTTTAGCTTGACAATTACTTGCTATAAGCCAAAGGCGTGTATATATATACAGAAAAACCAAATCATGTTCACTTCTGACATAATCATGCATGTTGATCTATTGCCTTTTTAGTAGCATAAGTATAATTTAAAAATAATTAAAGTTTTTAAAAATGTATAAAAGAGATATTACTATACTCATGCAAACGAAAATCAATCATTGAATGAGTGAGCAACATCATTGAAATCCAATCTCTCTCTCTCTCTCTCTCTTCCTTTCCTCTCCTTATATATATATATATATATATATATATATAAACCTAGTGTGGATCGGCCAGGGCTAAATGCTCCTGCATCACATCAGCAACAGCTAAGTAATACCATGAATCATAAGACACAAATTTATGCAGAAAATTTAAATGCATATAAATTCTTACCGGAGCTATACCATGCTCAAGGTGCACCATGTTTATAGAGCATGAGCAAGTTATACAGCGATGAATCGGCCGGCCATGCAGCAACAAATCAACCAGTAGGCCTACCGGTTTCCGGTGGATCTGGCAGAGATGGGCGGGTTCCTGTGTGTCGGCATGCTTACTGAACTACATGGTGACTAAGAATCCATATGGTTGGCCCTTCTCAGTGCAGGAAAAGGCTCCTCATTTATAATGTTTTGGATCCATTTGAGAGAAAATATTGACTAAATGAAACAAGAAAGGGCAAGAAGTATGAGCTCTTAATGTAGCGTCGACTAAGTATAAGCAGCATTAAATGAGCAATTGGTCATATGAAAAGAACTTTTTTTTCTCTAAAGAAAAGGAATTATGGCCACAACAGGTAGACATGTTCGGTTTCAGTTAGTTAGAGGCCGGTTACGGTTTAAGAACTATCAGTTTTGGATGGTTTTAGTTTGATTCTTGAACCGATATTTTTATTAAAAAATTTGGAAAATATGATAATTTTTTTTAAAAATACTGAAACCGATGATTTGAAACTAACAATTCCGGTTTGGATCTGGTTTTGGTTTTATAAGTGAAACCAGAACTGAATCGGGTGGTCCTCGGTTTCAGCTGTGGATTCGACCGGTTCTTGACTTGGTTCGGTTTCGGTAGAACCATCAGGCCCATTAAGAACCAGTCATGTCTAGAATTCTTTAGTCCCTTGAAAAAAGAAAAAAAGAAAATTTTTTCTATTATAAAAATATAAAAGAATATTATAGTTTAAAGTCGTGCTAGAGCTCATTTTTTCAGTATGCGTGGCGATTCATAGTTTAAGCTTTTGGATTCAGCCATCTCAATTATAACAAGAAACAATAGCAGAGATTTGAAAAACAGAATATTTTGTTTTTTTGTTATATTGGGAGGCTGATGCAAGCCCCGGGTATTGAGCTCATCACCTTCAACCTGTGAGTCGACCCCCTAGCCATTTAAGCTGTTGCTCACTGTGCAAAACTGAATATTGTATCACTGGAACCAACCTTGGACAAAGGATTGTAGAATTAAGTAGCCAACAGTGATCAACACATAAATTTTTTTTTTGGATCTCTGACAAAGAGATGAATCTTTTAGATACTAATATATACACTGGGTCTGGATTTGGATCTGATCTGGATCTCATTAGAACTCTAAAGTTAAGTGTGCTGTGACGACAATGAGAATTATGTATGTTTTACAGTCAGAATTCGTTGAATGACAACCGTAGATTGTTTTCGTGTTTGATCCCGTGTTTTGGTTGGAAACTTGAAAGGTCCTTTTTTCCCTTTGGGTGGACACAGACGCGAACTTTTTGGTCATGTTGGCCTCGGGTTCTCGTGTCATGCCTTACGTTGGCAGCTCTATCCCTGGTGATGGATGAAAGGGACAAACCACCAACTTGATATTAAACAAATAATAATAAAACTGTCATTTTCCTGAATTATGGACCTAAACCTATCCTATAAATGTCAATATACGTAATATTGATGCCAAAACTCATTAGATATGCTTTCTCAATGGTAAACAGCAGATTGGGCCATGGTGCTCAAGGAACAAATGATCATAAGCATAGAAATAGTAATTGTAATAATTGACCGAATCCAATGTCAATTGGAATTTGAAAAACTAAAAATCAAAAACCTAAAGAAAAGCACTAAAATTTTAAAGAATATTTTGAATGGATTTTCTTGTTGATGCTAATTGATGTCGAATCAAAATGCTACCGACCCAATTTGGATCCACCAATTCAGGCCAATTTTGTTTATTCCATCAATACTTGTTGTTGCCATGGGATTTGTTAGTTAAATATTTGCTTAATATAAAAAATAGGGTGATTGTTGCACAAGAGCAGTAGCTCACGTGGTTAGGAGGTCCACTCACAAGTGAGAGGTCATGTGTTCATTATTTTGAGGTGTCCATTTGGCTTCAGCCTCCCCACAACAACAACTAAGATGGGATTGGCTATATGGATTCTTTGTTTTTATAGAGTTCGATCATGTACCATGCTAGCATATAACTCAACATAAGTTAGATAATTTTTATTATTTTTTTCAACACTTTTGAGTTCTTCATTCTCACAATCTAGTTTTTCATACTTTTTTACATGAACTTCTTTTGATTATCTTTTTACGTGTACAAACCATTTAAAACTATTTTTTCTCATTTTATCACTCTGCATTGTATTTAAAAAAAATTAGTGGCATTGCTATTTGGAGCTTCTTTGAGTTTTGGCAACTGGGATTAGCCAACAAGTTAACTAATTTGACCCACAATTCTGTGCCTAATTGCTGCCCAAGTTCAAGCCGGGTTAACTGGAAAACATTGGCATGCATACTCATTGGCCTGACTTTGACTCGTCTCGGCTGGCTTATACTTCGGCTGATCTACCGGCTAAATTAAAAGTTGAGTTTTCAAACTAGTTGTCCTGGCCACTGTTGTGTGTGCTCAATCGAGCTTTACGTGAAATTGGTAAAGATATGGTTAAAGAAACATATGAATGCTTGAATCTTAGACGAAGAATACGACCCTCCTCAATTCATTAATTATTAAGGTCCATATGATATTGTTTAACAACATTACAATATTCACACTTTTATATGTGAATATTTTTTTAAGAATTTGTCCTTTTTATTGTACACACTCTTTATATATATAGACATAAATAAATAGAGAGATTGGTACACTAACATTGTTCATTTATGCTAACTCATTGTTTTTGGGTGATATAAATATAATAATAATATATTTCATATATTTCAATAAATTATAAATAACACAGCGTAATCTAGTTTATATGGATATAGATATATATAGTGAGAGAGAGAGAGAGAGAGAGGTTGCGAGGGGGGAAGGCTTTTGTTATAAATAGATTGTACCACCTCCTTCGAGTTCTTGTATTTGTAGCCCAACCAACAAAAGAGGAGTTTCAGTCACGAGCTAGGCAGCATCTCCACATCTCTTTTCCTCGAGAAAGAGTCTCTGTGTGTGTGTGTGTGAGAGAGAGAGAGAGAGGGAGAGAGAGAGAGAGAGAGAGAGAGAGAGAGAGAGAGAGAGAGAGAGAGAGAGAGAGAGAGAGAGAGAAGCTATGGCACTGCCTTACTTATTCCTTTTCCTTGTGACAACACTGGGCATACTCATAATGTGCAGTAATGGCCAGAGACCTCCTTCTCCAGGCTATTATCCAACCTCCATCTTTCCTTCTTCGAGGTTCTACCAGTCCTATTCCAACCTCTGGGGTCCTCAACACCAATACGTCTCTCCAGACCAATCCTCTGTCACTATTTGGCTCGACAGAACCTCAGGTTCTCATTTGTCTCTGAACATCTGCCTGCTTCTTGTGAGCGCACCCCCGCGTGCCTATGTGTGTCTTCTCTTTTTAACTCAGTATCCTCTTTTCTGTTAAAATCAGGAAGTGGGTTCAAGTCCACAAGAGCATACCTATCAGGTTATTTTGGTGCAGCTATCAAACTTCAAGCCGGTTATACAGCTGGAATCATTACTTCTTTTTATGTGAGATATCTATTAAAGCGCATCCTCTACACACACACATATGTGTTGTCTTCCCTTATCCTTCATGTGCTTGATATTGAACTTTTGTGAGCGAATTGCAGCTATCGAATAACCAGGCATATCCTGGGCACCATGATGAAGTCGACATCGAGTTCCTAGGAACCACACCCGGGAAACCATACACGCTGCAAACAAATGTATACATCGATGGAAGTGGTGACGGGAAGATCATAGGCAGGGAAATGAAGTTCCATCTGTGGTTTGATCCCACTGCTGATTTTCACAACTACGCCATCCTCTGGAATCCCACAGAGATCATGTAAGCTACTACTAGCATTCTTCATTCCTCGCGTTGATTGACTACCACTACTTTGCCAAACCCCTTTTATCAGTCGATGTTTGTACATGTGCATGTGTGCATGCATGTGTGTTTCAGAGAGAGAGAGAGAGCACGGACATCGGGAATTGATTGTGTGTGGACTTGTCTCTCAGCTACATGACCTTCACATATAATCCTTTAAACACCCATTTGTCTCTTTGTCAAATAAGACATTGTTGTCTTCATTTTTTTAACTGCCTCAATAATTCGCTACCTACCATCATGAGCATTAAGTATCTGTATGTTCAAAATGCTATACAGAGAATTTCATCGATCAACCGAAACCGAAACCAAAACCAAAAGCGAGTCTTATCCCACACTAAGATTAGAACTTTCCTCACACTAAAAATCTAAGTTTGTGAGAAGGTGGCGGATCTACATTGAATCAAGGTGGGGCAGCCGCCTCACCCAAAATTCAAAAAAAAATGAAAAACACCATATCTCGTGGTTGAATCTGTGACCTCATGGCCTATTCGCCTCACCCTATTCAGATTTCTAGATCCACCACTGACAACAGATACAACACAGTTATAATAGAAGGATGCATATAGTAAGTTTATATGCTCCTCTTATTTAATATGTATTTTCTTCTTCACATGACTAGTACTCTCTCTCTCTCTCTCTCTCTCTCTCATGTTCACACCATTTGGGTCCTACTTGCAGATTCTTTGTGGATGATGTCCCCATTAGGGTTTATGCAAAGAAGACACCATCTACCTTTCCTCAAAGGCCAATGTGGGTATATGCATCAATATGGGATGCATCATCTTGGGCTACTGAGAATGGAAGATACAAGGCTGATTATGGTTATCAACCATTTGTGGCAAAGTATACAAGGCTCATCACGACAGGGTGCCCTGCCTATTCATCTCAGTATTGCCGGCCCATTTCCGCCACACCCGGTGGCTCCTTCAGGTTGAGCTCAATGCAGTGGCATGCCTTGTCTTGGGCTCAGAGGTACCACATGTCCTATGACTACTGCAAGGATTACACCAGGGACCGTTCTTATTATCCAGAGTGCTAAGTCTCCTCTAGAACCTCAATCAAGCCTTGAAGAAACAAAATTATGAAGATGCTTGCCCCCAAAAGAGGATTTCTGCCCCCATTTTGAGGGCATAGATTCAAAATAGATATCTGGGGTGTATATATATATATATATATATATATATATATATATATATATATATATATATATATATATATATATATATATATATATATTTGATAATTTGTGCAGTGGAGCAACCCGGTGCCTGCTTCTACTCAGCAGGTCAGGAGTTCGATACTCAGCATGTGTGTATTGGTAGGGGTCTGACTAACCCCAATTTACTTATTGGAAGAGAAAAATTAGTTCCAGGTATTGTGGTAGTGAATAAAGGATATAATATATGAATGAATGTAAGAGACCATGGGGTTCTCAAAAGAAATATTTATTTTTATAGGATATTGTGTAATACTTCAATTATAATGGGCATTATAACTAAGATGTTTGTTCTTTTCATTGTTTGCAACTTGGGTTTTAGGCAGACCTCTACCAGATGTGCATGCCACTAGGTAACAAGACCTTCAACTTGAAGTAGGAGAGTCATGGCTCGTTGTGCTTGCCTATAGGCATTGCAAGAATGGTAATGTTGCCCTCATAAAATGAACATATAACATAAGTTTGAAGCCTCATATACACACACACACAACCTATGCATGCATGCACCGGAGTCAAACTCATCACTTGCGAAGGGGAAGCCAAAGAGCCCTGCCAGTTGAGCTATCGTTCTGCATGCAGTACAAGTTTTTCATTTCTACTAAAAATGCTAAGGTGACCCATGGGTCCACCTTTTAAGCTGACACCAGATCAGAGCGCACAATTTCACCGCATTAAGTGGATACCTTGAGATTGGCATGGCCGGCAGAGCGCACAATTTCACCGCATTAAGTGGATACCTTGAGATTGGCATGGCCGGTTTGGAACCGGCCTGACGATTCCAACTGGAACCAAACCGAACAAGGAACCAGCTGTAACTAGACCCCATTTCATATTTAACTTTTTTCAAAATTACAAAGTTTTTAATAATTTTCCAATTCCGGGATGTTTAAGACTCAAACCAAAACCGAAACCGATGGTTTTGAAACCAGAATCTGATCCAATTTGGTTCTGGTTTCTTGTTTCAGTCCTGCCATGTCGACCTTTGTGGTGGCTGGAACCCAACGCGCCATGTATCAGATTAAGAACCAAGGGAAAGTTAATCCAGTAGCAAAAGGCAATGATGCCAAATGTTGCCTCTTGATGAGGAGTAACCAAAAGTGCAACCCGAAGGTTTCGGATTGTTTTCGCGACATGTCATCTCATGTTCCTGTCATAAGCTAGTCAATCCTAACATGACCAGCTAAGTTTTACCGTGTTACTTTGGGTGGATACGAACACAGAGTAGAACGCATATAGTTCTAAAAGGCTAACACGAAGACAGAATTCTTCGGTTCTATGTGCCTCGAGGGGGTTTCATGTCTCTGTGGTGCAAGCAGTATCAAACAATGTATACATTAAAGCACTAGGATTTTTCTTCAGCCTTCTATTTTCTTTTGCATTATGAAGAAAACAAACAGGTGGGCAGTTCTTTTTCAGCCTTCCATCTTCCTTTGCGTTATGAAGAAAACATCAGACAGCCTTCAACTTTTCAGCCTTGTATTTTCCTTTGCATTATGAAGGGGAGTCTAAATTTGCTTTTAATCGTCTGTTAGAATGTGTACCTCTATGGCCTGTGACGTACTCTTCCTGCGGCGTCTCCTCTGAGAGGGAACTGGGAGCACCTCCATGGCCACCCACCAGATGAGAAGAAAAGCAGTTCGGCCAAGTCTCAGTGGCCAGGAGGAGCTGCAAATGGTGGACCTTGTTCTATAGTTATGATATGCATGAAATAGGCGGACAATGCTACTAAAGAATCCAAGAGCAAAGAAGAAAACAAGGAACAAGGACAACATCATACAAGCTAACACGAGTTTAGTATTTTAATTGTTCCACATAAGAACATATATACAGTAAGTATGCCATCCTATTAAAACAGAATATACATGCTAACAAGAGTTTAGTTGTTTTTTTTGTTGCAAGAGGCGGCAGAAGCCTAACACACAACATGCACCCTCTAGGAGCTGAACTCCCCACCAGCAGCAACGGTGCTAGAGCATTGAGCTAATGCTCTCGGTGCAACAAGAGTTTAGTATTTTAAGAGTCCAACATAAGAACATATACAATTAGAAGCCATCCTATTACCGTATCCGTCTATTATACTACCCTACCCTAAAACCACATTACATATTATGCCTTTCATCTCCTGAACCATCAGCTATACAACCTCTTTCTCTCTCTCTCTCTCTCACACACACACACCCCTTCACAATTGATGTTCACTCATCAGCCATCTACGATCTATCCCTCTATGCCAATGATTTGAACATAAATGTGACCAGAAATTTGTGAATGGAAGACAAATACATCATTGTGATTCTTCAAGATGGTGTAATTCTTTCTCCCAATTTAGTCCAAACATCTGGCGACCGAATGGTACCATCAGATTATACCGGAAAACCTGATAAGAAACATATAAGGTGAACTTGATACAAAACTTTCAAAGGCTTGTAATAAATATAACTGTAGGGGCGTGTGTGTGGTGGTGGATCTGGAAGTTCTTTTAGGATGGGGCGAGTAGCTCTGGAGCTGTTACGGTTGGGAGAGCTATATATTATAGCTCAGATACCCAATTGGGGCATGCTTTTCTACTGGTTTTCTTAAATTTCCAATTGGGGCATGTTTTTCTACTGGTTTTCTTAAATTTTGGGTTTTTTTTTTTTGGGGGGGGGGGGGGGGGGGGACACCCCACCTGGGCTCAATGTATATCTCACTAGAGAGCTTACCATATCATTGATGGTACGGATTTGATTCTTCAGAACTTCACATTCTTGCTTCCATTCAGTTTCAGCTCCACTGGATCTGCACTTCCATGCCTTCATTAGCTTACATCTCCAGTCAGCAATTTTAGTTCGTATTTCTTTATTAAGTTCAACCCATTCAGGCGCACACCCATTTCTGGAAAGAATTCGGTATAACGTATCATCAGCTGGATCAACATGAGGGTTGTCGCTCAAGTTTAGAGGCTTTCCCTTCCCTGGCAAGTTCTCAAATTGCCCTTCTTCCATAGACTTCCATATTCTTTGTTCCACAACATTTGTAATATCAGTTTCTGATCTGTAAAATAAGAAACAAAAAATCATTTAGCCCTTGAACAAGGTGTAAACTCTGCAGAGGCCAGAGAGATATAGAAAACCAAATGTTTGACACACTGGAAAAAATCAATGGTGTTCTTGGGGCAGAGTCTATGTCATGGTGGCATGTCAGAATGACGTGAGATCTGTCACACCCTCGAAGTTTCCTATATAAAATAACAAAGAGGAGGAGACGATACAGGGACAAGTTGAAGTACTCAGGTGACATAGTGTAGAGGAGATACTGCTTTAGCCAATTTTTGAACAAAATTTGAAATTTGCAGTCTTATTATTGAAGATAACACATGTTGCTTCCATGTATATGTGTATATACAGTTTATATAAGTTCTCGCCTAAGGACACTTTATTGTTTATACTACAGAGTGAAACGGAAACTTTTGAACTGGAATTATCTCTTCACTCGCAACATTAACGTTCCTTAAAAAGAGAAGATGGATTCTCAGCCAACGCCTGAAACGCACTACTTCAATTCCCAGACTCCTCATATCATGCAATTGATGCAAATGTTAATTTTCATTACGTTGACAATCTCACTAAGAAGACAAACTGTGTAGTGTTGAATGATTCCTCCCCTTTCCTTAATCTTTCAAAGAGACAAATTGTTCGTATTTAGGCTATATGAACACTTAGTAGCAGCTTCATAATAAAGACGGATCCTATACATTGTTGATATCACTATCGATTGATGGCAACATTAGCACTGTATCAAACAATTCAGACGACTGATATATTTCCATCAAACATGTCATCGATTGGCATATAACTATGGCCATGTAATGGGATCATCCTTGCATAGCCGGCCCCAAGCCTAGATAAAAGTGTAGGCTACAGATAGCCGAAAAACAGCATAAAACTTTGTCGGGTTTCAAGAGACGCAACATTTTCTGCATTAGCACACTGGATTCCATCTGAACTCCGAAGTTAAGCATGCTTGGGCAGGGATAGTACTAGGATGAGCAACCTGAAGTCCACTTGTTGAGACCTCTGGTAGACCCTGCCTTGTACAGGAAAAGGCTTGGGTAAGGTAAGCCGTGTGATAAATTTGCATAAGATGCACTGTGTTCTGCGATGAACTTGCATATGATTAATTGGCCTAATGATAATCATGATTTTATTCGACCTAGCTAAGACTAACAATTTCTTCTCCGATCTTCTTTAGAATCCAATGACAATGTCAAAAGAAAGGCAACCTTTTCATCACTTGATATGGCTCCACAGATAACACCAAGTAACAGTGGTAGATTCAAACCTCGCAATTGATCAAAATTATGAAAATAGACCCAAAAGGAAAAGGTTGTAGGACGAACCCACTTGTCCGGACAACAATGAATAACAGCTAAATTCCAACACGCTCCATAACATGATATCCCAATTTATCATAACAAGCAGGTGAACCAAAAGAATCACATAAGATGACAGCTAAGAGATCGCAAACTCTAGATTCACGACAACACGAAATAAAGATCGAAACGCACAAAAAGGATGCGAAATTAGAGATAACTCCCCATTCGAATGGGGAAGAAAAGGAGTTACTGGATCGCATTAGGACGCCCCCGGATTTCCGGCGGAAGCTTTCGCTCGTGGATGACGTCCAAGACGGAGGCGAGGCGTTCCGTCGCTCTAGACGCCACCTTCTTCTCCGACGACTTCGATGGTGACGAAGAATACCAGTAATCGGAGCGCGTTGACGTCGATTTCTGGCGAAGGAAACGAACGTAGGGACCGATTCTCGCAGAACCGCAGTGTCCAGAGCGCACCGCCATGAACGCCATCGTGAACAGGCCAGGCGCGCACGGTCTGTTTCTGGAGAAGAATCCCAGTAAAGGGGACCCGTCTTAAGGAGCGGTGTCGATGGATCGGACCTGACACGCATCAGAAATACTCAAGGTCCAGAACCTACATCGGACATGTGGATCGGACCCGTTTTGGCTGTGCTCCGTTCGGGAGCCCGTCTTATGGAGTGGCATCGATGGATCGGACCCGGTCCGCATCAGAACTACTCAAGGTTCAGATCCTACATCGGACGTCAGAACTACTCATAACTTGTGAGTTGATGGTTCCATTTTTTGTAAACATCCTGATACCATAAATTACTTAAGGGCAGTGCGACCATAAATTTGTCAAACCTGATATATTGACAATATATTATATATATATATATATATAATGTTAAATGGATGATATCTTTTCAGCCATAGTCTTACGTAAATATCCTTTTGTTTTTTCATAATGGAGATTTAAATTATAACTATTATTATATGTCTGTATTTTATATTTATTTAGCTTAAAAATATCATTACACTTTTGTACTTTGCATTTAATGCACTGGTTAAATGTAAAGTACTTTAAATCTCTATCAATATCAAAGATCAAATGGAAAAGATATTTATGCAAAATAGTATAGATGCATTTAATATATATGTAGTTTTAGTTATGACATGAATGAGACGTCATACGAACATTTAACAGAAGGCAAATTTAATTTAAAGTGAATGAGATCTCTAAGGATTATATATACATACATACATATATATATATATATATATATATATGTATATGTATATATATATATATGTATATGTATATATGTGTGTTGTGATCTTCGTGGACAAAAATCATCTTATCGCTCTTGATATGTGATTAAAAAAAGGGTCAATAAAACGTCATTTAGAGCATCCCAAGTAACAAGAATGGTGGCTTGTTGGCATCAAGTGTAGGGTAATTGGAGAATCTACACCTAAGAGTGTATATAGCATTTTTAATATATTTATCTATTAATTTATACGATAAGTCTAATATATTTATCATATTACATGTTTCACATACTTCCACACACAAGCACATACATGTATTGTCATACTTGCTTCATACACACATACATATATATGTATATGTATATGTATATGTATATGCATATGCATATGATTGTATAACCATGCTTCAAAATAAATGTTGTTGTTTTCTTTTTCGAATTAAAGACCAATTCCAAACCCCTTGTATTATGAGAATAAAGTCAAAGCTTATGACAGCATTGGTACACACACTTTTATTTATTTATTTATATATATATATAGATAGATAGATAGATAGATAGAGAGAGAGAGAGAGAGAGAGAGAGAGAGAGAGAGAGAGAGAGAGAGAGAGAGAGAGAGAGAGAGGCCTCTCAACTGTTTGAACCGTTCATTCTTTCAACAAATCACCAATGACGGTACCTCTGGCCTTGATCTTCTTCTCTATCACCTCGTATTTCATCCTAGGCACCGGCTTGACTCCGCGCACCCAAGCCATCATCGCTCCGATCAGGTTAGACCAATCTAGTTCTGTATACACCTCCACTGCCAATGATGGCCGGTCATTTGTTATATAGATCTAAGCGGCCGGATTCTGTGGCATTTTTGCCGGAAATCTATCCCACCTTCCCCTGCAACTCCTCTCAATGCTCTGAACTAAGTGACCCTTCATGCAAACTATCATGTCGCCCATCTCACTTCAACAATTGCACCAGGGGCGCCTGTACCATCCCTCTAAAGAACTTCATTGACCAGAACTGCACTGCAGCAGACCTGACCCAGACCACCCTCACACTGAACTCAACCAATGGCCAGAACCCCACAAAACCTTGCTACCTTGCCGAGCCATGCACAAGGTGTTGCACCACCACTTGGTATCACTATGCCAACCATCTTAGCGTTGGCCATGCCCGGGCTCAAGAAGAAGTTCACTATCTGTTTGCCGAATTGTTCTTCGGCGATGGACCAGTCGTCCTCCAAACCGGAACCCCAGTTGAGATCACCAGTAGGTTAACCTACACCCACTTGGTCAAGAAACCATACCACCCCCTTGATCACTTCATCACCCTCAAGGCTATAGCTGTTGGTGGTCAAAGACTCGAACCACCGATTCGTGGTGGCGTAGCCAAGCTGAGCACGACTGTTCCCTATACTTTTTCAAGGCTATATCTGTTGGTGGTCAAGGCTATAACATGATTGTAATGAAAATATCTTTAATACTTTTAAAATTAAAAAAATTAATTACACTCATATCACCTGAAAGTAATAGGAATAAGCAAGATCCGGTTTTCACACACACATGAGGTTTCATGAAACCCCACTTTCTCGATATTTTAAACCCCACTTTCTCAATATTTTGGTTTTAATATTTGCATTGCTGGTGAAATAGGCATCAAAGATTATGAATCAAAAGATCGCAAGTTATGCGATGTTAACTGATTTTAAAGGTGTGTTTGGTTGAAGGTAAATTGTGCTCATATAAGGGATCACTCTTGCACGACTGATCCCAAATCCGGATTAAGGAAGAAGATTGCGTTAGGCTTTCGACGATAAACCTAAAAATCTGTCTGACTTATTTATTATATATT
Source organism: Brasenia schreberi (assembly GCA_036023115.1). Lineage (NCBI taxonomy): Eukaryota > Viridiplantae > Streptophyta > Magnoliopsida > Nymphaeales > Cabombaceae > Brasenia > Brasenia schreberi. The sequence goes on along the minus strand of JAYKKT010000088.1, from coordinate 1,054,471 downwards.
CTACAAATTATGATAGGATTGGTGTTGTTGTTTGGTTCAAGGTACCTCAAACTATAGTTTTAGGTCAACAAGGATCGTAACACTTATTTCTTAACATTTTACAAGTTAGTCACCAAGTCAATCTCGGTTATAAGAAGAAAAAAAAGGGTAACACGTTAAGGAAAGCCAAGCATCTTATTTTCCAGCCCGTGAGATTCACATGGAATATATTTTCCACGGAAAGTGACCGTGCTCCTTCTTTGGTTCACGCCTGGGACTTCTTTTCATAGGAATCAGGAGAACGCAGTCGTTAAGATCATTCTCAACGTGACGTAAGCGTCACGCGATGTTTCTTCAGTTGATCACTGCACTAACTGAAGGACTTTTCTTAATTAACTAAAATACTAAAGGGCTTAAATGGAAATACGTAATAGCTAATCGGTAAGACAGACCGTCTATCTCTAGATGAACGGCGGATAATATTCCGGGCCCACAGGACCCACACCCGGGTATAAAAGGGGGTCGAAAGCAAGGCGACTCGGATCAGGAAAAGCGTTAAAGCGAACGCTGGCCATTCCGTCGGACGCCGAGAAAGCGTCGGACGCGAAAACGAACGCTAAAGAAAGTCACTGCTGCTTCATTCCTTCGGTCGCTTTCTTCCCTCCGCAACTCCTTCCCTTCCTCCGTACGGTTCTTCATAGTAGAGAGAGAAAGAGGATGCATCAAGCCGGAGGAGACGAAGAAGGCTGGTTTCTGCCGAGCAACAAAGGCCTGGGCGTTCGGGGAGTTCCTGTGAAGAGAAGCCATAATAAGCACGAAGATAATGGGGGCGAGGGAGATGATGAGGCTAAGCACAAGAGATCGGATCCGAAAGGGCGAACTCATTCGCATTCTCAGCTCTCGAGAGCCCGCCGACCCGAGAGATTCGCTTGCCGGAGGCTTTCTGTCACGTTCTTCACCGCCATTGCGGTGTTGGCCGTCGTATTTTTCTTCGCCAATACTCTTGTTCTCCATACGACGATCTTGGACCCGAGCTCCGTGCTCAGACGGTTCGGTGTTGACAGGAACATGATCGTGAAGGAACTGTCTCGAAAATCGTCTTCATCGGCGCGATTCCTGATCGGAAAGGATCTCAAGTTTCAGCCAGTGAGGCTCCGGAAGAAGTTTGCGGATAAAGTCTGGTTTGATTCGTTGCGGAAGGATGCAGGAACTGGTCTTCGGCAACCTCGATTGGCAATTGTGAGGATATATGTTTTTTCCTTATCTGTTTCATCATTCTTGGGACGGATTTATAGATTGATGATCTGACCCACTGTTTCTTTTTTTTTTTCTATTGATATGCATTTCTTGATTAAAGATTTCTTCCCAAGAAAGTGCATCTTTCGTCAGATGTTCAAGAACCTTCTTATTCCGTGTAAATACGATTAAAAACTCAATCGTGACTCCCGTAAACGGATGCATTGGTTTCATCGGCATTAATTTTATATGCTGCTCGTGGTATGTGGATTTATGATAGTGAGATCTACTGACACCACATAATACCCGACTCGTTTGTCTTAAACAGGCCGAAAAAAACCAATCTCACCTAACTAGGCAGTCACTTTTGCGCATGGATTCTTTTTTCATGATAAATGAGTCTTGTTACTAAACTTGTTGTGACACCTGAATTAAGTACAATAATCGGTTAAAAAATCTCTGGCAGTCAGGTAGCGAGAATCACCTCGGGCGATGTGGTTTACAAATTATGCTATATGATGGATGACTGTATTTTGCAATCTCATGTATAATTTTTATTCGTGCACGTAACACGTTTGAAGATCTCACCCGCAGTTGCTGGTGTCTTTTAATCCAGTCCTTGTCCTAAGATTCAAAGGTTATACCAATTCTATCATTTTTTGGATCTTCTGTCTTCACTTCTTTTATGATAGCCTCTTGTTGAAAGTCAATCATTATTTCTTTCAGGTCTTAGGTGGACGAGAGGCTGACTCTTCATCGTTAAAGCTGCTAACCGTAGCAAATGGTCTCAAGTTCCTTGGGTATAAGCTTACGGTTAGTTGTACGACTGTGGCTTTTGTACCTCCATCATTTAACTGATAGATTTTTTTTTGTCTTCATTCGGGGTTGTAATCTTGCTCCTTGCTAGGCTCTTGCCTCATATGTTCGAGAAGGTTTTACTTTTTGTGAATAACATGATACTTATTGAATACGTCCCTGATTCCTTCTTATGGGTTGGCAGGTGTACACACCTGAAGAGGATGATTTACACGATGTGTGGATGAAAATTGGGTGCCAGGTGTCTGTTTTAGATTTTGATGGTTCCCGTTTGGTGGATTGGTCAAAGTAGGGTTCGTTGTACGATCTATGAATTATCTTTACTTTGTTGAGGTTATTGCATTACCCACAGATGCACACGGACAAATATTTGTGTGCGTGCATGCTCCCTTGCATGTTTGCATATGCGTGCATGTGTATATGCACACGTGCATTTGCATGTCTGTGTGTGTTTGTATGCATAAAATCTAAAAACTGTTGACCAACTTCTACTTGATCTTATTTTACAGTTATGACGGTATATTGTTGAGCTCACTTGAAACCAAAACAGTGGCCTCAAGGTAAGCGTTTCTCGTCCATTTTTTTTACCTCTGATTCATTTCATATTTGAAGTTTTTAACCTTTTTTAGTGTGTTTTCAAAAGTATATCACATGCTTCTGTTTTGACACTGAAAGTTGAACATATGCTGTATGCTAATTGCGGAATTAACAAATCCGTCACATGCACACAATCTCCTTCTGCGTTTGCAGCATCAAACTTATTGTGGAACTTTGTTTGCTATTCCTTTGTACTTTAATGAACTCTCCTGGAATTCAAATTTTGACTCAAATGCCATAGTCTGCTATCTAGAGTGGTAGCATAAAGAAAGGGCGCTATCATGAATAATACGTAGAGATAGAGAAAGATGCTTATCGTTAGCTATTGATCTTCTTTCCAACATTTACTTGGCAACATAACACTTGCAATTATAAATGCACATTTTAAGCTATTGCCTGCATTTTCATGTCAAGATACAACTATAATTTGTTTCTTGGAGGAACAATATGTTCCATTGATGTTTCAGTCATGCTTAGTATTTCTAGCTTAGTCTGGAAGGAACTGGATAATAGACATGGAAAGCTCAGTTGTTCATAGCAGATTTAAGTATCAGAGCCCAAGTACAGCACTCCTTTCCAGTCTTTCAATCAGCTCCCCCTCATAGATGTCAAGTACTTTTTAGCTGTTTCACACAGTGAGTTTAGTTGCCGCAGTAGAAAATAAGCACTTCTGACTGGGGACATCAACTTATATGTCTAAGAAGGGGCCCAACATTGGGTCTAATATTTCCATGGAGATTCAGCAGGGGGGATCTGGAAAGGGAGAAGAAAGGACAGAAAAGGGTTCCTCTGGTTATGTTTCATGAAGTTTGAAATGTCACCTGTGTTTGGCAGGTGACTGGTTAAGTTGTGTAGAATTGAGAATACTGATTTATGTAGTGAAAAAAGGCTTTGGACACAATAGGATTGCATGATCACGACTAATGAGGAATAGTTACACACTAATAACCATTAGGTTTGATAATTGTAGACTTCTGTGAATGATTTAAGTGGAAAAAGTAATAACTGGAAATATTATTACATAAAATTGCTAGAACCAATACTTTTCTTTCAGAAAATATCAGTTCATGAAGGTTTTTTGGACAGCATGGCCAGTTCAACTCTTAACCATGGCAACAGACATATAGTACTCATGTTCCTAGCAAAAATGCAAAGAACAGAAATAGGCTACTGGTTCACACATTTTGGAGTTAATGTTTTCTTGGAGAGTTCATGGACATTATATTGTTTGTAGGTCTGAATTTTTCATGGTATGCAGTCTCATGCAGGAGCCTTTTTCTTCCATACCACTCGTGTGGATTGTTGAAGAAGATACCCTTGGAAGGCGGCTTACGTTATATGAACAGACAGGCCTGCAGCAACTTGTTCTTGAGTGGAGAAATACTTTCAGTAGAGCAGATGTTGTCGTGTTTCCAGATTTCCGCCTTCCAGTACTTCATTCTTCCCTTCTCTTAAATAGTCACTACATGTTCAAGAGGCTTTCAGCTTATATTATCCTTTTAAACACTTTTTCATCAAGATTCTGATTTCATTGCAGCTATTGTATAACAAACTTGATAGTGGGAACTTTTTGGTCATCCCCGAATCTCCTGTGAATGTATTGGCTGCAGAGAAGTATCTTAAATCACACTCAAAAGAGCATATTCGAGCGAAAAATGGATACCGTGAAACTGATTTGATTGTAAATATCATAGGAAGTTCTCTGTTCTACAACGGGTTGCCTTTGGACTATAAACAAGTTATGTGTGCTGTCTCACCTCTGTTGAGGAAAATGGCGAGTGCAGATGATTTGGAAAGGCCAATCAAATTTGTTTTCGTTTCTGGCAACTCCAGTGGTGCAGCCCATGATGCTTTCCAGGTGAATGCTGCATAGACTGCCATTTGTCCAGCAGCTACCATGTCAAAGTTAATTTGGTTTTTATTCTTGATCTCTTTGGTTGGCTTGTCATGATGTCACCTTACATGGACTCTGTATTTTCTGTTTGATGGTCATTATTTAGACTTTAAGCTAGATTGTGTATCATAATGTCTCTGGTGCTTGAATCAATTATGTGAATGGCTGGTAGTGTTTGTGCATGCTGATGACAACAATTACAACAATTGCGCTTCTTGATGAACCCATGGTTAAACTTGTGGTATCATTTGACCATTTAATGGAACAGGGTGGATGAAAGTGGGAAGAAGGGAGTTGAATCCTTGAAGATCATAATTGTTTTTCGTTTTTTTATGACCGTGATCAATACATTATAGTTTCATGTCATAGTCTCAAATATCAGTTTTCTGTGTTTTCTTTAATTTGTCAAGTTGTTGAAAATGAAAGCTCCTGGAAATGCAAATAAGCAAATAAACTAGGATTGATACACAGTATCATTAGTGCAGTTCTATCATGATGGATTTTTGACATCACGTTGCTGCTTCAGCTGCTGTTCTGGTGGTTGAACTTGTTATATGCATAGTTGTGTGAATTTCCTGGGCATAGGAATTGGAAGTTGGAGTGGCATGGCAGAGCAAAACATGTGCCTCTTGGCTATGCAACAAAAGATACACCAGGCTTCCTGTAGTATAGGCTATATTTTGCAATGATTAAATTTTCTTTGGGAACATGACTTTTTATGTCATATTAAAAGCATGTCATGCATGGATTATGTGAACATTTTTATATTTATGGCTAGTGAAACTATACACAAAACTTCAATAAATTCTTCATAGGATAGCTCCACTTGCACTACTTTATGGATCTCATCAAACTTGGAAAATTCATGTAAAGGTTGGTCATTCCTCTTTCTAGGAGTAATGAGTTGTCGACTTTCAGAGAAAGTTCCATGTTGATGGTATCAAGTTAAATCAATAGATAAGGAACTGAGTATGGTAATCAAGGCTTGGAGTTTTGCATAGATGAGCTGCATAGTTTTATGCAGCATGTTCTATCATCCTAAGGGTCATTTCTTACATTCATTTGGATATCTATTAACATCTTAAAGCTAGTTTTCATGACATTCTACTACAACTACTACAACTAAGCCTTTTCCAATACTAGATGGGGTCAGCTCCATGGATTCTTTGTTTCGACAACCTATCATAATTTGTAGAATCCATGATAGATAAGTCCGACAAAGTTTTACGTTGGCTGTCGGAAGCCTAACGCAACCCTCCTCTTTTATTCGGGCTTGGGGCCAGCCATGCAAGGGTGATCCCTTACATGGACGGAGTTTTTCATGATGCCTACCAAAATCACTGGACTTCTATTTCCAAAAATTGAAAGAAGTTCTAAAATTTTAGATTTTTTCATTCAAATATTTGTGATTTGCACGGTTGGCCAATAATAGGCAGAAAAAGGCATTTTGTAACTTTTATTGATGATTAAACTAGATTTTACTATGTATATTTGATTAATGCAAAGGATGAAGATTTAGAAAAGTTTAAGATTTTCAAAACTCAAGTGGAACTTCAACACGAAATTTTTATTAAGTTTTTGAGAACTAATAGGGGAGGAGAATACTATACCACAACAACAACTAAGCCTTTTCCCATACTAGACGGGATCAACTACATGGATTCTTTGTTTCCATAGATCCCTATCGTGTGCCATGTTACCAGTTAACTCACAATAAGCTAGATCATTCTTTATTGTTTCTTTCCAATACTTTTGTGGTCATCCTCTAGCTCTTTTAATACTTTCCAAATTTAGTTTTTCATACCATCTTACGGGTTCTTCTTTTGATCTTCTTTCTATATGTCCAAACCATCTTAAACGATATTATCTCATTTTATCCTCTATTGGTGTCACTCCTAATTTGTTTCTAATAACCTCATTATGCATACGGTCTTTTCTTGTATGACCACTCATCCATCTCAACATCTTCATTTCTGTCAGAGACATCTTTTGTACATGTTGATGATTAACTGCCCAACACTCAGAACCATAAAACATGGCAGGCCTAATTGCTGCTCTATAATATTTACCTTTTAACTTTAATGGTATCTTCTTATCACAAAGAATACATGATGCTCCTCTCCATTTTAACCAACCAGCATTAATTCTATGCGTAACATCTCCATCAATTCTTCAATTACTCTAAAAAATTGACCCTAGGTATTTAAAACTTTCCTTTTTGGGGGATGCAATGTGTGCCAATTTTAATTTCTATGTCGTGTGAGGTAACCAAATTAGCCGACCCCATCTAGTATGGGAAAAGGCTTAGTTGTGGTGTGAGGTAACCAAATGATCAAACTTACATTCCATATATTATGTCTTTGTTATACTAAGTCGGAGGCCTTTGCTTTCTAATGTTTCTCTCCATAGTTCCAATTTTCTATTAACTTTTTCCTTAGACTCCTCCACTAATACAATGTCATGTGCAAATAACATACACCAAGGTACTTCATCTTGAATATGTTTTGTTAACTCATCAATCACTATTATAAATAAGTATGGATTTAAAGTTGATCCTTCATGTAATCCAATATTAACTTCAAAGAAATTTGTCATTCCTTCACGAGTCCTCACACATGTTTTTGCACCATCATATATGTCACTAATAAGGTTAATGTATGTCAATGGGATACCTCTTTTTACCAAAGTTCTCCAAAGAACCTCTCTTAGTACCCTATCATAAGCTTTTTCTAGATCAATAAATATCATGTGAAGGTCTTTCTTTTTTGCTCTAAAATGTTTCATAAGACGTGTCAAAAGGTGAATCGCTTCAACAATAGATCTGCCTGGCATGAATCCAAATTGGTTCTCTGTTGTACATGATACTTGTCTTAACCTACATTCGATAATTCTTTCCCACAATTTCATAGTATGGCTCATTAACTTGATACCTCGATAATTTACACAATTTTGAATGTCTCCCTTGTTCTTATATATGGGTATAAGTGTACTTGTTCTCCATTCCTCGGGCATCTTTTGGTTTTTCCATATTTCATTAAATAGTCTTGTGAGCCAAGTGATTCCTATTTCTCCTAGTATTTTTCAAACTTCTATAGGAATATTATATGGTCTTATCGATTTACCACCCTTCATATGTTTAAGAGCCTCTTTGACTTCATTCTTTTGAATACGTCGGTAAAAATTGTGGTTTATATACTTTTCTGATTTGGCTAACTCTCCTAAGCTAATACTAACATCTTTATTTTCATTAAAAAGCTTATAAAAATAGTTTTTTCATCTATTTCTCATATCATCATTTGCCACTAGAATTTTTTCATCCTCGTCCTTGATGCATCTAACATAATTAAGATCTTTAGTTTTTTTATCTCTAGATCTAGCTATCCTAAAAATATCTCTTTCACCCTCTTTTGAGTTGAGTTTTTTTATATAGATCCTCCTAAATTTTGGCTTTTGCTTCACTCACGGTATTTTTCGCTTCCTTATTTGCTTTCTTATAAGCCTCTAAAGTTTCACTAGTTTTCTTAGCATAACGTAATTTGTAATATACCCTCTTTGCCTTGATTTTATTTTGCACTACTTCACTCTACCACCAAACTTCTTTTTGTACCGGTACACCTCCCTTAGATATACCTAACACATCTTTCGCCACTTTCCTAATATGTATTCCACATATCACAGGGTGTACCAACATAATTCCAAACATATCCTTAAAGGACTTTCTGTTTAGGGGAGGAAAATACTATACAACAACAACTAAGCCTTTTCCCATACTGGGCAAATAGCTATTGGGGTGAAGCATACTTTCATGACATTCTATTAAACAAATATTATGTGCAGCATGTTTGTGTCATATATTCTCCCATTTTCATGTGCCAACAGTGGAAAGTAAAATTCGTGTTTTCTCTGCTTGTAGTTAGTTAAGTTTTGTCACATGTTCTTCCATTTTGTCAACAATCTAAAGTAATGTTCCTGTTTTCTCTGCTTGTAGTTAATTAAGTTTTCTCGATTACCTTGTTTCTATTCTAGGAAGTTGCTTCAAACTCAGGCTTTCCTGATGGCTACATTAGGCACTATGGCATGGATGTGGATATCAACGGTATCCTTCTAATGTCTGATCTTGTTCTATATGTTTCATTTCAAGATGAGCAAGAGTTCCCCCCACTACTGATCCGAGCTATGACCTTCAAAATCCCAATTATTGTTCCTGATTTGACTGTTATACGGCAATATGTAAGTCATGTTTGTTCCTGACTTTTTCTCTTTTAAAAGAACAAATTTCCTATACAGCTTTCAGATCATGTTATTCTTATTCCTGTTTAACTTATTTTCATGTAGGTTGTGGATGGAATTCATGGATTGATGTTTGACGCTGATCATCCTGAAACACTGACTGAGGTTTTTTTAGATTTGGTAACAAATGGGAATTTGTCAGAACTTTCCCACAGGATTGGTTCTTCCGTGGAGCTGCTTGCAGAAAATTTGCTGGCTTCCAAGTGTGTTTATGGTTATGCAAAGTTGTTGCAAAATGTGATCCAGTTTCCATCTGATACTCTAATGCCCAAACCCGTCAATCTTTTGGGACTTGGACAGAGATGGGAATGGGATGCTTTCTCCAACAGAGTGACACTTCCTGATAATGGACGCTTCACTTATGATCTGGATGTGGTGCATGCACTTGAACAAGAATGGAAAACCCATGATGATTTGTCAAATTCATCAGAAAATGAAACAAGCCTGAAATTTGATACGCCTAACCAGCTTGACTGGCTTCACTTGGCTGACATGGAATTTTCTGAAGAATCTGAGAGGCTTGAGATGGAAGAGGTTTACTTTTTTGTTAATGAACTAGCATCAGTATCTTCTTGAATTTTTAGCTTCCTGAAAGCCAACTTCATGTATTGTGGCGCTCTAACCTAAATGACGTTTTGCTAACTGTAGCTTGCAGAGAGAATGGAGAAAGTTACTGGAACATGGGAAGATGTGCATCAAAATGTTAGAAAGGTCGATAAGTTGAAGTCTGAAATAAATGAAAGGGACGAAGGGGAGCTAGAAAGGATAGGCCAACTATTATGTATATATGAAATCTATTGGGGTCCAGGTGCCTGGAATTTTTTGGGGCATGGTTCTCTTTATCGGGGTCTGACTCTTGTAAGTTCCGTCCCCTTTAGGCTGAATGTGTTTCTTCTAGAATGGAATTGGAAATTGCATGTTTGTGCATAACATTGCCTTCACGGTCTTATATGACCCTGGATCTGCAGTCATCCAAGGCAAGGAGATTGGTATCAGATGATGTGGATGCTGTTGACCGCCTCCCCCTTCTGAACTATACTTACTACAGAGATCTTCTTTGTGAGACTGGAGGCATGTTTTCTATTGCAAACCATGTGGACGATATTCACAAACTACCATGGATTGGTTTCCAGTCATGGCGTGCTAGTGGAAGAAAGGTTCGTAAACAATGGCTCTACTATATTTGGAGGTTGCAAGATGATAAAGTATATTCATTTATCTGTAATGGTAGAACTTATACTTCTGAATTTTATTTTTGTGCTTGAAGATTCATCGTTACGTTTAGTGGATCCTTTATGCTTCAGTGCCTTAAATTGCTTACTTTTGTATGTTTATATATGTTTTTGTTTAGAATTTTTCTGCACTATGATCTTCCTCCAAGAAAAAACTGAACCAGAACTAACAAAATCAAGGCAATTGCATTCAGAAAATTGTGCTGTTTGATTCAAGCCTGGATTCATGAAATGACAAAAATAATTTATTTATTCACTTGGAACCTTTTTTCCCTATAAACCATGAGCTTGCTAGTGAAGGGGATCTATTTGTTAGTTGCTTAGCATAACTTATTTAATTTCTAATGTAATTTTTGACATAATAATCCATGATTCCACATATGGGCTTGGTTTCGGACATGCATGTGCAGCAACCTTGCTCTAGAGATTGACCCGTCTGGCTTCCTATGGGTGCTTTTATCTTTCATAACTGACACAATGTTCGTTCAATACACTGATCCATGTTCAAAGAAAAAGGCTTGCTGCTTGAGAGGCCTCTTTCTCTTTCGGGAATGTCTAAATATTCTTAGAAATTCCAGAAAGCAGAACACAACAAAGATGCAGGTATTGCAGCTGTGAGTTGATGAGTGCAGCTTCTTTTGAGTCCCTTGTTAATGTGTATTCTTTATGAACTGGAAGTCTTGTATAGATGGTGCTTGCTGATGAATCCTGTCTTTGTCTAGTGAGGATTCTGAATTTTTTTGACCGTCATTTTCTTGAAACAGGTTTCCTTGTCTGCTGAAGCTGAAAGGGTGCTCGAAAATTGTATAAATACGGAATCAGAAGGAGATGTTATGTACTTCTGGGGACAAATTGACTCGGAGAATGATGGAAGAGAAGAGAATCTTGTCTTTTGGTCTCTGTGTGATATCTTAAACGGTGGACGATGCAGGTCTGGTTCCCTGAAGCCTGTTTGATTCACCTGTCAGTCCTTTTGTCAGCAATTCTAATTCATAAAATCTCGGGCTTCGAATGATATCTTGACACAGTTTCTCAAATTCTCTTAGACTCTGCACTGGAGCATATGCATCTATGAGAAATAACTGATAAGACTGTGCACCAAGTTCTTCAAAAGATAAACGTTTTCTTTTATTTAAATAAACTTCATATGGGATATCTAGGCATTTCTTTTTTTATCTTCTAGTTTTAATAATTGAGCATACATGCATTCAAGGAATTCTGCTCCTATGGGAACATGATCCGAGCTTGGCTAATGTAGAGGAACATTTCATGCTCTCTATCTTGATGAGAAAAGACTTTCTGGTACTTATATTCCTAATTGTTTGTAGAAACTTATTTGAGAATGCATTCCGGGACATGTATGGTTTACCATCAACTGTCGCTGCACTACCGCCCATGCCTCGTGATGGTGGTCACTGGTCTATCCTGCATAGCTGGGCCATGCCAACCCCTTCTTTTATGGAGTTTGCAATGTTTTCAAGGTACTTAAAATCAGCTATCGCTTTATAAATTCGGAGGGTCTTATTTGAAGGGGGCAAGAGTACAGGGAGAAAATACCACGCTGGTAAATGAGCTAGGCTACTTGAAAGCTGATTGAGCTTTGCCTCTTTGGAATATATACACACACATGCACTATGTGTGTGTGTGTCTGCATGCTTGAGTTCATGTGTGTGTGCAATGATAGGGGAGTGTGAGGGTGGTTGCACGTGTGTGTGTGTTGTAACAGGTTAGCATGAGGATGGTTGCGGATGGTGTATTGGAGTATCATTAAAGGGCTGACCTCCCTCTTGTAAGTTCAGTTTCACCATCGACACTAAGAAGTAAAATTCATTGTTTGCATATATATGAATGATGAAGATCGTGTCAAACTGTAACCTGAGTGCAACCTGCAAAGAATATCATTTCAGCGTGGCTTTGTATCCGATACTCCTGTACAGGCACGACAAGATGAAGTTTTAGTGTTGTCTAGACCCCTAGTCGTGCTACTAGTAGCATTGATTTCCATGGCAGACACCAGTCATGTCTGAAGCTGAACTCATTCATGGCCGACAATGACCTATAGCAGTTGACATGGAAGCATTGTAGTTATTCTTCACTTATTTTCTCTTACCAAAGGAGAAAAGATGGTTTGATAGCTGCACGTATGGTACAGGATGTTTGCAAGCTCGTTGGACATTCAAAACGTCAAGCCAGATGGAAACTGGACATGCTTGCTTGGATCCTCAAAGATGGAGGTATATCTTAAGCAATCTATTTGTGTTGCATTGAAGTTCTCTACCAAGATATTTTCTTGCCGAAAAAGCACTATTATAGTCCCTTTCTCGTTGCTTCTATTTTGCTGTAGAGTTTTCTCTTTTTTCCTCACCGAGACATGTTCTTGCAGAAGAAGCACTGTTATTGCCGCGTGTTGGAGCTTCTGGTCAATGTGTGGGCTTATCACAGTGCAAGAAAGATGGTTTACATCGATCCCGAGTCTGGCAAAATTGAAGAGCAGCACCCCCTTGAAGAGCGTGAGGGTCTGATGTGGGTCAAGTACTTCAATTTTACATTGCTGAAGGCCATGGATGAGGATTTGGCAGAGGAAGCAGATGATGGTGACCATCCAAATCCCCGATGGTTGTGGCCTCTAACAGGAGAGGTGCATTGGCAGGGCATTTATGAGAGAGAGAGGGAGGAGAAATATAGGCAGAAGATGGACAAGAAGAGGAAGATGAAGGGAAAGCTATTAGAGCGGCAGAAACACGGTTATAAACAAAAGTCATTAGGTCGATGATTTCCCAAAGCTTTAATTTTCCTCAGGATACAGACAAAACAAATCATACCACTGCGATCACGAAGTATAGACACCAATCGAGTTAAGCAGAAAAGCTTTAGATTTCTAATTCATTCATCTCAACTGACAGTGAACGGTTATTGCCGGCAGCAGCTGTATTGTTTCAGGTGGTGAAAAGCTTAACGTTATATGGAGGCAGAACGGCTGATAAAAAGCGCCGATTGGTCAGCTTATACCTAGTCAGATTCTTTTTGGTTTTCCGGTGAAGAGCAAACTGATTCTTTTCCTATATGATTAGGGCCTAGCTCAATCAGGTAGTGTACATATCTGTAAGCTCAATATTCTGGTCTATCCATTCTTTGCAAAAGTTGAATGCATTTTTTCCCTGCTGAGTAATTGGCATTCTTTCAGTTTCATTTGTTCTAAACATTCTTATTACAGTAAGCATGTCTTGCACGCACACACACACATACACAGAACGCAAAACCTGTATCTTATGGATCCACACAATCGAGTTAGCACCAAATATGGTCCGGTTCTTACCGTTCATCATTAGATTGTTAATCTAGTGAGGAAAAGCCAACCTTGAATAAATCAAGTGATTGTTAATCTCGTTCGTACGAGCCAGAACCCTAGGTGATACCCATGGCAAAGAATTGGGATGGCAGACCTTGGTTTCGGAACAAACACACACACACATATAATGGTGGTAATCCGTAATGCCTTTCGATACATAATCTTCACTATAATCAACAATTGATATTTGCCATCCCTACAAATATCCTTCTGGAGTGACTGATTACAACTTGATTTGAATTGGTCTATTTGGCTGACTGACACAAAAAGAAAATAATACGACTCGATTTAATGCCTCACTTGGTCAATCATGAAGACGGTAGGATAGAAGGCAGGCTGTTCTTGTGCCTATATGCATGTACTTAGATCAGGACTTGACCACCAAACAGATGGCGCGCATACTTTGACGTCGAAGTGCATGGCACGAAGTTTTTATGATGTTGTGGACATTCTTTCGGAAGCACACACGTAATCACAAGAATCGGTTCACACACAAAAAAAAAAGAGTTGGGAGAAGAGAAAGAAAGAAGAAACAACACGACTTACGTACGTGATTTAATCTCTAATCTCCGCTACAATGATCTCCCACATAACCTCTCAACCCTAACCCCTATGCATTCATAGACATGACTAGAAGCGACGGTTTTCTTGGAAACAAGAACCGGGATTTAGAACCGGTATTTTCGATTGAGTCTTAAATGGCTCGAAATCGGTTAAAATCATTAAAAAGTTTGAAATTTCGAAAAAATATTAAAAAACATATTGATCCTTTAGTTTGAAAACGTCGGTTTCAGTTTTGACCCGGTTTCCATTCCATAAAAGGTGAAATAGAAAATGAATCGAGTGGTTCTTGGTTGGGGTTTTGGTTCTGGTTTCACTAGTTTTCAGCTCTATACTACCGGTTCTGATTTTCCTAGAACTAGGAACTTGAACCAAGATCGGACTAGTTCTTGTCCCAGTTCAGAACTGCCAGTTCCTGATCGAGTTCTAAACGTCCTGGTTCAAATTCTGACCACATCGGTTCAGCTCTATATCTACGTTGACATTTTTATTACAAGAATTTTCGAAAATTGTGCTTCATTAATCAGCCGTTATAATAAAAGGTGTGCTATTAAGTCACTAATAAGTGATAAAGACAAAAAGAATAGCAGAATATTGTCAAACTTTCTTTATATTAAATTTATTGCAACATTATCATGATATATACAAACTCCTCCCACTATATTTATTCGAACAAAACCATATATTTAGACATCAAGCAGAGGGAGTAAAGTTGAAATTCGAACAAGTTGTCCTGATCCAATACAGAGTAGAACTGTAACCAAGCCTTGAATTCTCCAAATCAAACAGTAAGAAATTGTTTTGCATCTGATACGCCCCTATTACAACATCAAACCCTACCTTGTAGCCACCATCTAAGAACGCCAAACAAGTGGTGTTCTCGTCGATCTCCGTCATCGAAATTGGCACCGAAGATGGTCCAATTCTTACCGTTCATCATCAGATCAATCTGTGGCGCTGGAGCCCCGACGCGAGTATACCTGAGAGCAGTTGCATTCAAACAGATCTCAAATGGTTTCACCGGTTTAACTCGAGGAACTCCACTCGTGCCCGTCTTGAAAGCTTGTATAAGTTCTTCATGGATCGGTGTCGAAAGCAAAGTGTAGGGGACGGTGGTGTTCAGCTTGGCGACGCTGCCGTGAACAGGGGGGTCAAGTTTTCCAAGACGAGCAGCTATAGACTTGACAAAGATGCCATAATAAAATTTAAAATCTCCCTACCTTTATCATTTATATCTTCAAAAGTAAAGTTTTTATTAATACCTTGATATCCTTTGCAGAATTCTTTCTATTGCTCTCTCTTTCAGCCACTATTTACAAACAACTATCTTTGGGTTCTCCCAAAATGGAGGAGAAAAGTGTATCGCTGCTAGTTTTTCTATCGAAACCGCCTTGGGCATTGGGCAAAAATTATGATTAAGTCTCTACTATTCGTAAAATTTATCAACATATTGTGCTAAAATTACTATCTTATCCAGATATTTATCTGAATTTATGAGGAAAAAAACCTTTAATGTTGATTTTATTGTTATGTTCTTTATGCTTTTGTGAAAATTATAATTTTGCCAATAAAATGAATTTACAAATTTACCCTTATTGTTTTCCTTTAAAATCACAGTAACGCTTGTGAGGGTGACTTTTATTGTTTCACTCCTATGCGTTTGTTAAATTTACAAAACAATCAAAAGGATAAGATTACTATTGCGGCTTATTACAGAAACCTGTCAAACAAATAAATTACTATGTTACCCCTGTTTTTCTATGTAAATTTTAGAGTTCTATTTTAAGTATGTTATTTGAGGTATTTCCTTTTAATGTTTCTTGAACTACAAACATGTGCTCGTGTGTATTGCATGATAGTAGATATTGTTTTGTGATATTACAAACAGGCGTCTGACTAGTTAATAGTGTTTGTCCTTTAAATTCATGCAAATTACTTTTGGTGGAAAAGAGTGGCTTATGATTGTGGATGATGTATACACCTTTTCTAAAAAACTTTAAATGCTTGTTTTCTTATCCAATGTTGATTAAACATGCATCACCTTTCTGAAATTCTCTGCTTTATGTTCTTTTGGTTGAAGGGTATCTTCTCTGCTTTATGTTCTTTTGGTTGAAGGGTATCTTTCTTCTGGGACACCATTTTTCAGTGCCTGGCCTACTCATGGGGGAGGACTCCATTCTCACCCGAAATCCGATAATCCGGAAAATTATACTGCAAGGAAATTTATACGCACTGCCTTACCTGAATTCAGAGAACCCAACCCGGAAAACTTTCTAGGTCTGCCACTGTCATCTACTTCATTTCTGTCTGTGATTTAAGGGGTACAATGGTTGTCTATATAGAAGTAGATTCTACTGACTTCTTGTTGAAATTTTGCTAATAATCAGCTACTAATTTTGACTGAATTTTATTATCTGTCTCCTTTGTTGATCAGTGTCTGCATGTTCTACGTATGAGAGAGGGAGGGAGAGATGAGGTAAGCTCCTCAAGTTTACTTCTTGGTCCGATTCAGATGATCTGCAAACCGCAAATATTGTTTTGGTTCTTTACGTATGAGTGAACTTTTATGTGCCATATTACTTCCCTCAAAAGTGTGTGTTATTCCCTTAAGAAAGAACTTTTATGTGCCCCGTAATGCAATTGAGCTCTACTCTTGCTTTCTTTTTTTTGTTAGCCTCTGGGAATCGAACTGCCCACCAGCAGCACCAGCGCTAGAGCGACTTCTGTTGAGCTAATGCTCTCGGTGCTTTGAGCTCTTGCTCTTGTTTCATGCATTTGCTTCAATTTGATCAAACCCTAATTAGCCCTCTAAATGAAGCCTAAACAGTCCAAAACTATGAAATCTTTTAAGATATAAAATCAAATCCTTTAAGCCATCGTTCTATGAGGACTAAGAATCTTGGTTTAGTTTGATTGTTCTAAGTGGTGGGTCTACATTCATACGAGGCGAGACATTTACTTCACCTAAGATTTGAAAAATTGAACAAGAAGTATATAGAAGATTTGAAAAGTTGAAGAAGAAGTATATAGCTCACGGTTGAATCTGCTGACTATAACACATCCCATAATATATTAGTGGGTCATTCACCTTCCCTAAACCTTTTATAGATCCTACATCGGTTGCAACTATAGGCGGAGCGAAGATAAGAATCTTGAGGGGATCATCAAAATTTCGAGTCTTTATTTGGGGTGCGATGGAGGAGGGACTTCCTCCAAGCTCCTCCCCTCCCCCTCTGAGAGGAAAGCATACAACTTTCATTCTGTTCTCAATAAAGTGATCTCTGCTTTCATTGTCTTTGTCTATTTAGAATAATACGAACTCAACGTTCTTTCTTCTCTACCGAAACGTTCTTTCTTCTCTATAAAACTCGATACCTTGCTTACGGAGAAATTCGATATCTTTACGTGTCAACATGGGAAATGCTTATGAAATGAGTTGATCTTTACCAGCAAAAAGCTCCGCAGGAACCAAGGTCACTAATGCAAGGAAGGTCCCGTTTGTTACCGAAAGCTTTACGTAGTGCTCAATATTGGATCGCCATCTTGGGGTCCTGTCGAACTGTTCATCCATTTAGATCAATTTTCTTTCTGATTTACACTGAAGAAACAGCCCTTAGGAGAGGTGTGATTGGAACCATGCCAATCAAAAAATTCACAATGCTTGGATCCGCCGTGCCACCAGCTTGCGGAGTGGCTCAACACACACGTGTGTCTTTATATATACAACCCGAATGGGTCAGGGAATACCCGACCCAATCAAGTTCAGGTACTTGTGTAGGGATAAGATGCACTGGCCTAGTTCTTTCCTTGACCATATCCAACACACACACACACACGTCATATGGTCGCTGCAAGAATTGGGCAAGTGCATCTTATCTCCATACCCATACCCGAACTTCACTGTGTCGGGTATTCCCGCTCCATTTGGATGGGGTCTTGTCGGGGTGGCAAGGGTCGGGTCAATATTGACATCCCTAACTTTCATTAAGATAATGAGAGTTCCAACAAGCTCCTGAGAGAAGGCAGGAACAAGACATCCCATCAATGACCCACTCCTAGGAGTGGGTTGCTGTAACTGGAACTGGAGTTCCATTTCCATAGTCCCAGTCTCGCAATCAAACATTCATTTGGGGGCACAACCGAACCCACTAATGGTCACCTCAAATAAATAAATAAATAAATAAATAAATATATATATATATATATATATATATATATATATAGAGAGAGAGAGAGAGAGAGAGAGAGAGAGAGAGAGAGAGAGAGAGAGAAAGAGAGAGAGAGATGCCAAGTAAATGGTTGTTAAAACCATTAGCGTCATGGTAAGGAAGCACCCACTAACAATGATTAGGACATGAAATTTACTTGTATTTCTAAGGTGCAGATATGTGCAACGTCAATTAATTGATTAAGATGACATTTGGGGACCCATTTTGAACTTTTTGCATGAACCAATGGCCTTTTTGGATCCAATCATCTGCATCACTCTTCACCCAAGAATTGACAAGTTCTTAACACCACCACGAATGAGAATGAAAATACAAAGGATTAGTGATTGATCCACAAGGGGCTCCATATGTGTAAGAATATGGAACTCATCTATTTGCATCTTTCTTGCCTTTTCTTTTTTCGTTTTGATTCGCTCAAGACCGTGATGTCCATGATAGCAACAAGAATATGGATGCCAATGCATTGGATATATATACTTACGTGACACCGGATCCAATTTGGTGGATTTGGTATCTGAATTTATATCCACATACTAATCAAATTCATAAGATTTTACTTATTCTAATATATCTGAGCATTATCTTACACAAAGAAAGTCAACTACAGCTACTTGAGTTACTATACCAATACAAAGATTGCTTTGTAAGAGAATATCAGGATCTAAAATATCACTACAAGAAGAAGCATCAAAACGCCACAATAGGGTCCAAACCTTACAGGATCCATACGAAAAAATTGAACATATCATATACAATAAGTAATTGGGCTAGGATCCAGATCCAACTCTTACTACCAAAACAAAATGACTTCAAACCCCAAGCAATAAATGCCACTATTCGAAGCGAGGTAATGTTACTGATGCTCTAGGTTTAGAATATCAAGTAAATTCTCAACATCCACATTTCTTGTTGATTGCCGCTCTGAAATTCTGAATAGGGTCAACATCCGATGCTGGAATCCATTTCATCATATATATATACACATACATCCACATTTCTTGTTGATTGCCGCTCTGAAATTCTGAATAGGGTCAACATCCGATGCTGGAATCCATTTCATCATATATATATACACATACATATATATACATACATATATATACATACATACATATATATACATACATACATATATATACATACATATATATATATATATATATATATATATATATATATATATATACATACATATATATATATATAAGAAAAAAACTTTTTCACTTTTTCCTTAAAATTTTTAAAATTACACTCATATCATCCAAAAATATGGGTGAGCATATCTATATATATACATATATATATATATACATACATATATATATACATACATATATATATATACATACATATATATATATATATATATATATATATATATATATATATATATATATATATAAGAAAAAAACTTTTTCACTTTTTCCTTAAAATTTTTAAAATTACACTCATATCATCCAAAAATATGGGTGAGCATATCTATATATATAAAAGTGCATGGTTGGATGACACTACAGCTACAACTAATTCGATATAAGACTTACGGTCAGTTGGGACCTTTTGGTGAGCTAAAGTCTAGATAGTGTTGGTTGCGATTGATGCTTTTGAGTCATGTTGAACCGTTGTTTTTCGGATGTATAAATATATTACATTTGTGTTACGTACATTTAAAAACTTTAAAAAACATTTTAAGTTATATTCATACCATTCAAACACTTGGGGATGTGGTTATATATATATATATAAAGTTTTTTTTCTAGATTTCTGAATAGCCTCCACCTCACCCATGAATGCCATCAATTACTTACTATTAGCAAATTAGCAAGCTCTTTCAAAATTTTATGCAAGAGATACTCCTTTAGCAGCAACTTCATGGAAACTCACCACCCAATGCAGCTACCAAAGTAAACAAGAACTGACAAACTCATATTACATGTAACAAATATGTGATCATATCGAATCTTCACCACACATTTCCACAGATCTCACTTGATGAGACCTCATTCTCACAAAATCCCAAGTCGATGCAAGGTTTAAAAATCGTATAATGGTTGAGATGTGATATTACACACGTCGGCAAAATGGAGTATTATGACCTACCCTGACTTGGTGCAGTACCCGCAGACACATGCACGTGAAATACCGCAAGACACAACTCGTGGTTTTGGCTTTTCTTTCATTATTGGTCAAATAATTCACGAGCATCGACTGAAGCATTCTTTGTCCTATGCAACAGAGCTCGTCTACTATATAACCTCTGTCAGTATTTTGGATTCTGTACGTACCATTTCAAACATGACTTAACTAAATATTTAATTCAAAGATAGCTTAGTATCATTGGTTTCATGAACCATACACTATTGGCTGTCGTATGATTAATATTTTATTATTTTATTAGAAAACAATAACTGATGTAGAGTGAGAAAGAGAGAGAGTGAGAGATGCTAGCTTTGTCATTATATTTTCCATGATGCATCTCTCATGTTAGAAGTATACTTATATTATTTTTTAGACAAAATGATGCATCTTGATAATTTGGTCCATGATGCATCTCTCATCTTAAACATTACTTGATCATATTGATCGTTCATGTAATTATGTGATGGTGATGATCAAAGTATTCATCGTTAGTAGTATGCATTGAATGACCTTGAATCCCGTATTGACCATGATGGATAATTCGATCGGTATCGTCATGATAAATTATGGTATGAAATAATGTCTAGCATCTCTAAGTCTCTCTATATCTGGTCACCGTTTTTCATGAATAAGTTTGTCTTCTATAGTTTTTCAAATACCTTTACTATTTTTTAAAATTACTTATACTCTAAAAAAAATAATGGTCACTATAAGTGAACAACATTAATGTTGGGCATGATTCAATTTTTCTATGTATATATATATATATATATATATATATATTTCTATATATATATATATATATATATATATATATATATATATATATATATATATATATATATATATATCATGCCTATTATTATTGGTTGTTGAGTATACGAGTATAATAATATTGTTCTTCGTCTTCTTTTAAAAAACTTTAAAAGTTTTAAAAGTATACTTATATCACCAAAAAGCACATGTGAATATATTTGAGATGGACAAAATCCGGTATATATATATATATATATATATATATATATATATATATATATATATTATCATGCACTCATGATTTTCTAAGTTTCCTTCAAATGGTCCAAAACTTGAATATGCACCACAAACTGGGATTGATTATTCAAAACTGATGGTTCAGTTTTGGCTAGCCCGGAATCATGAACTCTAACTACCAGTTCTAGTTAAGATTGTGCTTTGAAAAAAAAAAGGAAATATAAAAAGAAAACAAGTTATAAAAGGGAAAACTTATAAGATGGAATTAGAACAACTGATTCCACATGTCAGTTCTGGTTCCAGTTTCAAGAGGGGAGGAATGGTAATCGTAGGTTTTAAAATACCGGTTTTCATTCCCCTGCAATGACGGATCTTACATTTAGGTGAGCAAAAGACCAATAAAAACCTTACGGGACACAATCAAATTCATGACTGCTACACATAGATTCCCCCACATTAAATGGTCGTATAGACAATTTACTCCACCCCGAAAAAATTTCAGTTCCAACACTATTCCCCTAAAACCATAAACCATCATCACTGGTTTCAGTAGTTTTGAACCAAAACTTCTAAAAAAAGTGGGAAAAAAACTTATAAATGAGCCTGCAATCAGTGTTTTGGACTGTCAATTCTAGTTCCCATTCTGTCGAAGAACCGTAATGGAACCACAGATCTCTCCGGTTCGCTTACGGTTTTGGATTCGCCTAAGCTAGTTACAATTGTACACTCGAATCGATTTCAATTCAAACCATCAATCCAATTCGAAACCGGCGACGTCTATCCGCTCGTGAGATTGGTTATAACGTATCACCAATCTTTCACAAACTGGTTCTTGCAATTTGATTGTTTTCCTTTTCAGTTTGTAAACATTTTGTCATTGATATCAAACTTCAACGCGTCGATCCATTCTCACAGAAAACATTCATAAAGAAAAGGAAAGGCTGCTTTGGCGTGATTCGCTTGCTCCGTCTCCTTGTTTTCCATTTAAATAACAGTCAACCCTTACCACAGTAGAGAACAAACAGAAAACAGTAGAGAACAAATGGAGAACAGTACCTACACGTGATGAAGAACAGGATTTACTACATAAGTTGTGTACAAACCAACAGAAACAAAGAAACTAGAAAGTAACATCTTTGTATCTACTATCAAGGTCGCCGCCTTGGTTTGTCGCCAATGAAGAATACCCTCGTTAATTATTGCAGGCCGTCGCCAAGGTCGCCGGCTTTGTCCCTTTCTTAGTTCTGCTTTTGATTCTTAGTATTTGGCTTTTACTAATTATATACGACTAATCTCCGTTTGCCCTTTGCTAATCTTAGCGAGGCAAAAGGGATGACGTCAAATACAAGAAACTACAGGCTAGTGTCTCTCACACTAAACTTGCCGTTCATCTTTTGCGATTTTCACATCGAGACATAGTATGCAGATCTCTCTCTCTCTCTCTCTCTCTCTCTCTCTCTCTCTCTCTCTCTCTCTCTCTCTCTCTCTCGTGGAAAGAATTAAGGGGGCAAAGAAGCTTTAATCTCAATTTTTTGTTATTAGGCCAGTTGGAACACACACTGAGAGAGAGAGAGTGTCATACACGCAAGCCCCGTGACCCAAGAAAAAGCAAAGATTAGGCACAACTTTTGCCTTTTGTTGAACAGTTGCATACAAACAGATCATAGTATCTTTTTCTGGGTGCTTTAAAATCAATGGCAGCACGCTTCCAACTCCATCTCATTGTCCGCCTCAAGTGTATTGGTCGACATCCTCTCGGCCTTGTAAACGTACCATTTTGCACAGAACAAATAGATCGCCATGTTCAGCACGCTAAGTGCAGCCAACAACCAATAAAAGTTATATAATTTTCCTTCATTCAGATTGTCCGTGATCCATCCGCTTGCCCCATGGCTTGTAGTCACCTTATCAACAACAGTGACAAGTGCCGAGCTCAAGAAAAACCCAAGTGAGAGAGTGCCAAGAAACATCCCTGTGCTGATGGTCTTCATTCCATGGGGGCACTCTCTTAGAAAGAAATCGAGCTGCCCTATATATGTAAAAGCCTCCCCTGAACCTACAAGGAAGAATTGAGGCACAAGCCAAAACACACTCATGGGCACAACTGCCTTGGGGTCTTTATTCGAATGAGCCACCTTCAACCTCTTTATCTCTGTAAGAGCTGCCACAACCATGGCTAGGATGGAGAAAACCAGACCCACTGAGATTCTTTGGAGTGTGGTTATTCCCTCACGACGGTTGGTGAATTTCCGGGCGATGGGGACGATTACGCGGTCGTAGATCGGAACTGATAGGAGAATGCTGCCAACGAAGAAGACGGTGAGGGAGGCGGCAGGGATTTGGAAGGATTTGCCCATGTGCCTGTTCATGGTTGTGGCTTGCTGCACTGAGAATGTGGTCATCTGTGCATAGACTGTCCAGAACATTATGGTTGTGGCCCATATTGGCATCATGCTGATCACCATTTTCACCTCTTCAACTTGTGTCAAAGAAGATAGATGCCATGGGTTCTCTTTTTCCAAATGAGAAGCATCTCTGACAACCGCTGCCTTATCAAGACACCTATGTTCAAAGAATACACATCAAAAGGGCAGAAAATAATCCATGCCATCTTTGATTAATGCTTAATGCTGAGTTAGATAATAGTTTGTAATTGCAAGTTCTAGTTATGATTTATGTTTGACCCCAAGACTAAAAGAAGTGAAAAGTTTCGAGAAAAAACTTTTAAAAAACAAAATCAATGGTTTCAACTATCAGTTTTAGTTCGAATCTGATGGAAGGAGGAACCATAACCAAATTGGGGCCTCTGGGTTCGGTTACAGTTTTGACTGTCCATTACCAGCTCCAGTTAAGAACAGAATTGGTTCGGTTTTGGTTCAAACTAGTGTCTAGTTCCTAACCCACTTCCCACCCTAATTTCTTAACTAGTACTTACTTTTATAGTATTTAAAGGGCCAAAGATCTGTCGCTTTAGGTTTCCAAAGATAAACTGCAACTGTTCAATTCAGAGTGTAGTCCATCAAATCATATAAAAACACTAACAGATAAAATTAAGTCCCAATTGCAGGAGACCGTTGTAGCCATTTACACTCCTGGGCCACACTTTGAATTGAACAGTTACCAACAAGCACCCGTTAAAACTAAGCATACGGCATTACTCATCTCATCCGATAACAATAATAGGAAGTTGGGGAGTTGATATTTTTCACACAACTATACCATCTAAATCAGCTACCTGCAGCAAATTCTCACCCACTCTTTTCTGAACAGAGAACGTCATTTACTTCCAAAGATTATTGTATAACATTGTGAAAATAGTCACAAAAAGAGCATCAAAATGAACGTGAGTTTGTACCTGAACTGCTTACTGTGTGTCAGAATGTTAAATTTCTTCCTTTTGGAAGTATCATCAGTAAAGAAGGCATGCTCTCCCTGGTAAAGAAGTGAGGGATCCGAAGGCAAATCTCCGTGCCTATTTCTCCATGCTGCAAAAATCACTCTAGCAACCTGAGTTATGGGACTCCCCACCAATTTCTTGAAACGGTATCGCCTTGTCCCGCTAAGGAAGATGAACAAAGCCATGAGAATAGCACAAGCACATATACCATAACCCCATTTCCTCCCAAGATTGTCTTGTATGTACACAAGTATGGTCACTGCAGCCAGAGAGCCAATACTAATGAAGAAGAAGAACCAATTGAAGAAAGAAATCATCTTAGATTTCTCCTTCAGTGACGTCTCATCAAATTGATCGGAACCGAAGCCAGAGACGCTGGACTTTAGGCCTCCTGTGCCTAAAGCAGTGAGGTAAAGGGCAAGATATAGAACAGAAAGTTGTGTATTATTTGCCTCCACGCAGGTACCATCTGAAGCGCAAGGCGGTGGTCTCAGGCTTGATACTATTGTTGACACGGTCAGAATGGTCACTCCCTGCATAACAAATTACTAAAACTTTGAGCGCCCGCGGACACACATACACACACACACAGAGTTGTTTAGTCTACCGTTGCTTGAACGACAGCAAAGATGGCAATGGTGAGGTATCTGCCTAAAAAGGTGTCGGCAATGAATCCACCAAAGAGGCAGAGCATGAAGGAGGTTCCCATGAAGTTGGTCACAGTATTAGCAGACCGAACGCTCCCAAGATGCATAACGCCAGTCAGGTAAGTGACCAAGTTTACCGCAATGCCAAGAGTCGTTAGCCTCTCTGTGAGCTCCACAACTATGAACGCAGAACATCAAAAACAGAAAAAGTTCAAAGATGAGAAAAGCTTATCCGAATCCTAGTATTGATAACATCATAACAGCTTCTACTTTTAGGCAATTACGGTCACCTCTCTCTTTCTATTTGAAGAATTTAAACATTTATAATTACAATCGGTCAGCAGGTATAGCTAGTTTCCATTTCCTTTTACGAGCAAAACGAACAATAACTAGACGCTTTAACTTCTTAGTGAAGATAAGGCACTTGAATCAAACTTAATATGTAAAGGTTCTGTTTTCGTCTGATACCATCCAGCTACACAGAGAGAGAGAGAGAATAAATATATACCAAGAATTGAAGCAGCACTAGTCCAGCCACCAGACTTTAAAGACTTGATAGGACGGCCTCTGTAATCCCATGCATCACCCACAACCCCATTGTTCTCCTCGTCATGAACTACTGCCATCTGTTTTTTCTCTTGAAGGAGAGAGAGAGATGGATGGATTGATGGCCAGTGAGAGGTTGGTCTCATTATTATAGAGGAGTAAATTATCTCAATCACAGAGCAGAAACATATTTCCAGAAAAAAAGAACGAAGTTACATCAGCATTAATAGTTGACCACCTACCCATTTTTGGTGTCTGATGGTGTTCTCCGTAATTTCAACCAGAGGAAATATGTGAATGATTAAAGGTGACAAACGTCCCTCCTGAACCATTGGTAGTGCCTCTATGTCGATATCCCCCACTACAAATTAAGCTACAAATTCGAATCTTTGTATTTCTTCTTTATATTCACACACATCCACACACATATGGCACATGTATATATATACATATATATATATATATATATACATACATATATATATACACATACATATATATATATATATATATATATAAACAAACAACAACTAAGTCTTTTCTGGTACGGGACGGAGTCATGGATTCTTTGTTTCATATAGTTCTATAATGTGTCATGTTTATGTGTCATATTCTTGCATAAGGTAGATCATTCTTTATTGTTTCTTTTCAATACTTGTGTGGTCATCTTTTACCTTTTTTAATATTTTCAAATCTAGTTTTTGATAACTTCTTACAAATACTTCTTTTTATCTTCTTTCTTTATGTCCAAACCATCTTAAACGATATTGTCTCATTTTATCCTCTATTGGTCACTTTCAATTTGTTTCTAATAACCTCATTATGTATATGATTTTTTCTTGTATGATATATATACATATATATATATACATATATATATATACATATATATATATATATATAAACAAACAACAACTAAGTCTTCTCTGGTACGGGACGGAGTCATGGATTCTTTGTTTCATATAGTTCTATAATGTGTCATGTTTATGTGTCATATTCTTGCATAAGGTAGATCATTCTTTATTGTTTCTTTTCAATACTTGTGTGGTCATCTTTTACCTTTTTTAATATTTTCAAATCTAGTTTTTGATAACTTCTTACAAATACTTCTTTTTATCTTCTTTCTTTATGTCCAAACCATCTTAAACGATATTGTCTCATTTTATCCTCTATTGGTCACTTTCAATTTGTTTCTAGTAACCTCATTATGTATATGATTTTTTCTTGTATGACCACTAATCTATCTCAACATCTTCATTTCTATCACAGACATCTTTTGTACATGTTGATAATTAATTGCCCAATACTCAGAACCATAAAACATGACAGGTCTATTGTATGACTACTCATCTACCTCATTATAATATTTGTCTTTTGACTTATATTTCATATATTTTGTCTTTTTTCTACTAAGTCAGAGGAAGTCTTTACTTTTGAATGTTTAT
This sequence comes from Brasenia schreberi, assembly GCA_036023115.1. Taxonomy (NCBI): domain Eukaryota; kingdom Viridiplantae; phylum Streptophyta; class Magnoliopsida; order Nymphaeales; family Cabombaceae; genus Brasenia; species Brasenia schreberi. The sequence continues at coordinate 1,027,121 of JAYKKT010000088.1, read as the reverse complement.
CTCCATAGTTCCAATTTTCGATCAACTTTTTCCATAAGCTCCTCCACTAACATAGTGTCATCTGCAAATAGTAAACACCAAGGTACTTTATCTTGAATAAGTTTTGTTAACTCATCAATCACCATTATAAATAAGTATAGACTTAAAGTTGATCCTTGATGTAACCCAATATTAACTTTCAAAAAAGTTTGTCATTCTTCATGAGTCCTCACACATGTTTTGTGATATCATGCATGTTTTTTATTAGATTTATGTATGTCAATGGGATACCTCTTTTTTTCAGAGTTCTCCAAAAAATATCCCTTGGTATCTTATTGTAAGCCTTTTCTAGATCAATAGATATAAGGTCTTTCTTTTTTTGCTCTAAGTACTCCATAAGACGTCCTAAAAGATAAATCACTTACATAGTAGATCTGCTTGGCATGAATACAATTTGGTTTTATATTGTATTCGATACTTATCTTAACCTACATTTGATAATTATTTCCTATAATTTCATAGTATAACTCATTAACTTGATACCTCGATAATTTGCATAATATTTAATGTCTTCCTTGTTCTTATATATGGATATAAGTGTCCTCGTTCTTCATTCCTTGAACATATTTTGGTTTCTCCATATTTCATTAAATAGTCTCGTGAGTGAAGTGATTCTTGTCTCTCTTAAGATTTTTCAAACTTATATAGAAATATTATTTGGCCCTACAGATTTACCATACTTCATATGTTTAAAGGCCTCTTTGATTTCATTCTTTTGAATACGATAGTAGAAATTATGGTTTATAAACTTTTATGATTTGGCTAACTCTACTAAGCTGATACTAATATCTCTATTTTCATTAAAAAACTTATAAAAATGATATTTTCATATATTTTTTATATCATCATTTATCACTAGAATTTTCTCATCCTCATTTTTATGTATCTAACAAAATTTAAGATCCCTAGTTTTCTTATCTCTAGCCCTAGTTATCCTAAAAGTATCTTTTTCACCCGCTTTTGATTGAGCCTTTTATATAAATTCTCTCAAATTTTAGATTTTACTTTTGATGACTTTTTCGCTTCTTTCTTTACTTTATTATAAGCATCTAAGGTTTCACTATCATTATTGTCATAATGTAATTTGTAATATGCCCTCTTTGCCTTGATTTTATATTCGACCACTTCACTTTATCACCAAGCTTCATTTTGTGCATGTACATCTCTTTTAAATTCATCTAACACATATGTATAGTCATATTATTCCACACATCACAATGTGTAGCAACATAATGACAAGGATAGGACTTTATCTTTAAATATACTTTTTTTCTCGCTTTTGAGGTTGCACTATTTAGTTTGAATAGTTCAATACGTTAGGTGGTTAAGTTTTCTCCTCTAATTACCTTGCAATCTTTACAACACACTCTATCTTTTTTCTACAAATAAAGTAATCAATTTATGTTTGTGATATGCCACTTTTATAAGTAATTAAATGTTCATCTCATTTTTTGAAGATTGTATTAACCATAAAGAGATCAAATGTCATAGCAAAATTTAAAATCTCCTTACCTTCCTCATTTATATCTCCAAAACCAAAGTTTACATGAATACCTTGATATCCTAATGCATCTTTACCAACATGTCCATTTAAATCTCCTCCTAAACAATCATCTCTCTTTATAAAATCTTTTGAATCGCCTTATCTAACTCTTCCTAAAAAGTTGTCTTTATACTATCTTTTATTACTACTTGGAGTGCGTAAGCACAAACTATATTCAAAACCTTTGCTCCTAACACTAATTTCAACATCATGATCAAATCACCACATCGTAGTATGCCTACTATATTATCCTTTAAAATTTTATTTATTATAATACCAACTCCGTTTTGAGCTTTCCCCTTTACTTAGTACCATAATTTAAAACATATGTCCTCAATCTCTTTTGTTTTTTCTTCAACTCACTTGTCTCTTGTAAACATATGATATAAATCTTTGTACGAGTCATAGTATCTAACACATTCATTACCTTATCGGATAATGTTTCAATATTCTAAGAACCAATACAAATCTTATTATCTGGGACTAGCTTCCTTACCCCCGCATTCATCCATGCTGAAAATACAATAACTCTCTTTGTAATTTATTCGCTACATTCAGGCGACAATATAACGGGACTAACTTTTTTATCCACACCTATCCATGATGTGGAAACCTTTCTACAATTGATTCACTACATTCGGGTGAAAATGTAAAGGCCCTTACCTAGTTTTCAATGTATTTGAGTTGTACAATGCATCAGTAAGAGATAATGCTCCAACGTAATATTCATAATTTATATAATCTATGATATAAAAATTTGACAAAGTTTCATGTTGATTGTCAGAAGTCTAAAACAATTGTACTTTATTCAAGCTTGGGAACAGTCATGCAAGAGTGATCCCTTACATGAGTAAGGTTCATATAAATATATATACACATACGGAAGGAGTCTTAACTATATAATACATTTTAGTATAAAACAGTTCCATTGTTCGATATTGAAAATAAGTAGTGGATATTCAAATCAAATATAGTGTTATATTCATATACTTGAATACATTAAATCTAAAGTGACTTGAATTTAATACCACTTCCACACGCACACACAAACACACACACACACACACACACACATATATATATATATATATAAGAGAGAGGAGAAAGCCAAATAAATATGATCCATTCAATTTGAAAGATGGGTAATTGATATTTAAATTTAAAAGTAAAAATATATTTTACTTTTTAGAAGTGTAATTAATTCAAAAAATAACTTTAACCTTTTGAATTCAAATTTCTACTTTTAAATTAAATGAGTGAGATTTGGTATTATTTATTAAATGTCTTTAGCATATATCACTGCAATATATGTTTGTGCATGTGCACGTGCACTTGTGCCTATGTGTGTTGTGCTCATGTTAGTTTCTTTTGACGGCACTTCCAGCAGTTGATCACCACGAGCAACTGGGCCATGCAAAATTAAGTGTAGGAAACAATCTCAGGTGTTAAACAACCATGGGTTCGAAAAAGTTTATATAAAAAAATCACTAAAATGTCATGATTATATCTTTTGACAAAATACATTATGTTATCGAGGAAACTTTAATAAATCCAATAATTTTTCTTAGTGGAGAAAAAGGCTTGTTTGTGATTTGTTCCCTAGCCGCCAATGCTTACGAAGATAAAGGGGTTTTCTCACTATCAATATGCTTAACAAGGTAAAAATTTTGTCACCATGATGCACAGAAGCCACATGAGTCGATTGGAACTAAATGTCTGCCGCGTGATTGCCCAAATTCGGAGACTCAAACGGCACCCATGTTCGGCCATTCAAACGGTGCCATCAGTGACAAATTTGCACAACAGAGTTTCACTGTGGGTAGGGGTGTATAAGGAACCGCTACAACCGGTGGTTCGGTTCGTTCCAGATATCAAATAGTTTGGTTAGATTGTGTTCATGGTTCCAGTGCTGAAACCGAACTATGAGAATCAAACCAAACCACTGGGAAAACCTTTTGAGAAGTGGAGTGAGATGATCGAGAGTGACACCCGTAAGGTGGGTGCAATCATTGTTAGATGTGGGCCTATCTTTCCTAATATATTTTATATATATATATATATATATATATATATATATATATATATATATATATATATATATATATATATATATATATATATATATATATATATATATATATATACACATATACATATATATGTGTATAGTGTGTGTATTTTCAGTTTTCTCCAGAGTTCCTGTATGAGAAAAACCCTTTCTAGTAGCGTTTGAATACGCTGACATAATCAGCACTGGTTTCTCAATTTCCTGACATCAACGTAGCATCCTTCGGCACCACGCACCGGAGTCCTTCTGACTCCTAGTCTTGTGTTTGCAAGACCCATTGGGGGAAAATTCCTCTACCACAATTGGTGCTAGTACCCAAATTAGCTTTTTTTTTTACTCTTTAGGCCAAGAAAGCAAAGGTATAAGTTCTTCATGGGGCCCAAAACTGGGTCTAGTATCCATGATCCATGATCAATCTGCTTAATGCCCTTTCTAAGTGGTGCTGGTTTGTCCACGACAAAGTAGCCTAAAAGAGGAACAACAGACTCGTTTGGTGGTCGGCCAAACCCGAGGTCAGCACTGCACGGCCGGTGGCTGACCCATTGGTGGCAAGGTGGGGTGGCTGCTTCGCTTGAATCCAAAAGAAGACCGAAAATCTATACACTCATTCGAAATTTGTGAAAAACTATATGGATCACCTCACCTGAATTTTGACTCGATCGAATTTTTCATCATCCCAAAAACTTTTCTAGTCACAACTCAATAAGGGGGTGTTTGATTACAAGGTTTGGGACTGTGGAACTGGATTCCAGTTGTCTCATAATCACAAGCAAGCCTAAGAGCGCAGTGCCCACTTTCGACCCTGCGTTTTACTTGATTACGAGCTCGACCAACAGCCCAGGCCACCAGTCCCGTTGTCCCGGCCTCATAATCAAACACCCTTTAAGGGGTACACGGCTAAGCCAATTTGTGCATGTACCACCACTTCGATACTTGCATTATATATGCCCATCAATTTGCTTAATTAAGACAGTTAATTCTAAGATTAACTCTAGCATGTCAAGGTCGAACGTCTTAGCACTTTAGAAAAAAAACTAGTTCAACATAATGTTCCATACCCCATGTGTAGGGATGGCAATATTGACCCTACCCGATCAACCCGGACCTAATCTGACCCGACCAGGGTGGGGAATACCTGAAACTAAAACTGATCAGGTCGGGTATGAGGGGTAAGATGTCCCGATCCATATCTGACTCTATTTTCCCCGACATGTACCTGACCTATTATATACATATGTATATGTACATACATACATATATGTATATGTATACATACATACACATGTACATACATACATATATGTATATGTATACATACATACACATATGTATAGTATATGTACATATATGTATATATGTATATGTATACGTATATATACATATATAACCCGATTTCACCCCATCCTGTAGCGGTTGGGGAAAGGAGAACCTGAAGGCCAATATTGTCGTGTGCGTATGAGAGAGAGAGAGAGAGAGATCCATGGTCCATTAACGGCATAAATTTGCAAAAGAAGAATAAAGGATACTTAGAGTATTTTTTTTGTCTCCCACCACAAGCAGAATAAAACTTAAAGAAAAATTGGTGAATCTAGCTCAAGTTCAAACTTCCATTTGAAGTTTCGTATTAATTGATCTCTTGCTTTGTTCCCGTTAATTTTTCTTCTCAAGTACTTACTTGCATGCCTGCTTGTTGTTCTCTGCATAAGAAGCAAAAATCAGAAAGGCACAAAGAGAACTCACCTGGCTAGAGGTCGACTCACAAGTTGAAGGTCATCCGTTTGATACCGGGGGCATGCATCCGGCTTTGGCCTCCCCATTGTATAAACATACACACACACACACACATATATTTTTTTCTCAGGAACTGTTTGGACAATGAAGTGATTGTTTTCCTTTTAGCCTTATGGAGACAAGAAATGTAGAAGACATAGTTAACGCAATTCCACTGATAGAAGCTTCTTTTCTGTTCCATCTATGAAAATTTTTACCTTATGTGCGATGTACCGTTATATATTTTTTGGCTACAGAAACTATTATATTTGCTAAAAAATATGCTGCAGTTTGCAAAATATAGACCAGCAATGTTTGCAACTCAGAGAAACATCTCTTGATTTAGCACATACTTGATAGTGATGCTGTCAGTTTGTTATTGATCCCAATCATCCCTTATTGTCAGGGATGCAAGTGCCCTTATCTTGCAATATATGATATCGTTGAGCTATTAACTTAATCTTGTTAGGTTGTCAATTGACCCATTATATCAGAAGAAATCATGCTTTGATAAATAAAATGGTTCTCAGTGAATAGAAACTGAACTTCTGCAGTTTCATATGGAAGTGGCTGTACTGCGTATGCATCAGGAACCATGTGGAAACTCCAATAATTGGAGTTGTATTTACGCCACCAACTTTCCAAGCGTTCACTACAATTTTGGTGCGCATCTTATGAGGGTACCATGTCTTCACTAACACCTCTGTTCTCCACATTATAAATTGGAAGCTAGTATATGTGCACCGATCCCTTATTTCAGGCTAGTATATCGTTGAGCCCTATAAAGAAATCAATCCCGAAAGATTCTTTGTAAATCTAAACCAATAAATGTAACGTTGAGCGTTACTGCACAGCCTGTGCAGTAACGCCCGAGCGTTAGTGCACAAGCTGTGCAGTAACGCCCAATGGGGGGATATGAAGGGCCTTTAAAAAGGGCCCTTCATAGTGCATTTTTCCAAGGAGCTGGGCAGCCTTGAACTAGCCGGAAAACAGGAGGAGTCGGCTGGAATCCGGTGAGTTCAATATTTTTTTTTCAGATTTTCGTTTTTGTTTTTAATTTTTTTGATGAAAAGCTTGTTAAAAATCATCGTTTTGGACTTGGATTGGAGGTTTGAGGTAGAACTAAGCATTTTGGTGAGGTAGGTAAGCAATGGCGTCGATTTGGCCGGAAAACGGTTGTGCTTCGCCGGAAACCGGCGAGATCGATGCCAGAAAAAAAAACTTTTGGGCATGTCCCTCATTTCCGTGTCGTGTCGTGTCTGAATTGTCATGAACCGACACTGGTTCGTGTCATGTCCTCGTGTCGCGTGTTAAGAACCAGTTCTGTGTCAAAATAGGTTCTGTGTCGGAAATGGGTCTAGTTTGGGTTTTGTCTTGAAATGGGTTTCTGGGTTAAGAATAAGACCTGTGTCAGTAATTACAGGTTCTGTGTTGATACAGTGACACAAACTACATATTGTGTCACTCATTCGGATTAGGTATGAAATTGGGTATCGATTTGGATCTCGGATAGCTTAAATGGATCCAAATTGGGGTTTGGGATTTGATTCGGATATAGTTTGTTTCGTTAGACTTATAGTTAAATAAATTTTAATGTTTCAATTATTTGTAATTGTTTAGAGATTAAAATTGGAAGATTTGGTAGTGATAAGAGTGGCCCAGCAGCTTGGAGACTGAATCTTAGCGTTCCTTCAGGTAGGGGGTTATGCATTCTTTTACAGAACCATGCTAGAAGTGATTTTACTATTTTAGATACATTTAAATGTGCATGATTGATAACTGTTTTATTGAAGTTTGTGAAATGTTATTCGCAATTATGGGTTATTTGATATGCCTTTTAAATAGAACATGTTTATGACACTGTTTGATAAAGAGCATGTTTTGATATGCATGTGTTGTGTGAACATGGTATTTAAATTTTGTGTGGATATGAGTTTGATTTTGGATATTCGTGGATCTGGATATGATTTGTGAATGTGATGAACTGTAATTGGTTTTAGAAATGTAATGATGTGTGAATATACGAGCCGTACTTGTGTGGTTTGTGTGGGGTCTCTAGAGACTTCCAGGTCCCTCGGGCGATCCGGCTTGGGACGAATACAGGGTGTGTTTCCGGGCACTCTGCCGTAAGAGTCGGCGTGGTTATCGTCGTGGACGGGGTTACCGAGGTCACGTTAGGGAGGGTCGGATGACTCCCGTGGCCTTTGGGGCAGACACAGTATGGACTGTAATTATCGAAACTAATTATGTGTGTGCGTGTGTGTGAGTGTATGCGTATGAATTTGAGATCATGATTTAAAGGTAAATGTGTTTTGCTATGAAATGGTTGCGAACTATGCATGCTTTTAGTATGTTTTCTGTTTAAAGATGCTTAACCTCCCTACTGAGCTATGTATAGGAGCTCACCCTATTGTTTTACAGCTCATCCTGAAGCTAGCACTTCAAAGGCACACGGAGCAGAGTAAGAGTTTGATAGAACAACATTTTTATTTTAGATGGTATGATAAGTGTTGAATAATTTAGAAAGTCTTCTATTCGGGGTTATTGTTAGGTGAGCCCCGCACCATTTTGGACGTGTTGTTTAGAACTTCGATATGAATATTTATTTCAGTTAGATATTTCTTGAGTTTGAATTAAATTGGTATTCTATTTGTTTAATGCTCACCATCACGCCCGTGCGAGAAGCGGCCACATGGCATCGGCTCGAGCCAGGTCGTGGTCTCGACTCGAGCGGGTGTGACAATAAATGTATATTTCCTGATATATTATAAAAACATATATTTATCTTTGGATCAATTTAGCAAGAAAACTTTTACAGTAATACCCTTGCTGCATACTGCTTTTCAAATAACAGCACGTCGTGGGTGTATTTATCTTTTAAATAAATATGCTTTAAACACGTTTCATCGTTAGTCACTACTGCTCGTTTGAAATGCTCACAATAATCAACTCTTTAGAATTTTATTTTCTTTCAATTTGTCGTGAGATATTTCCTGAGATTGATACAAAGGTTGAGAGTAAAACAGAAAGAGGTTTAAAGAGATAGATAAAGAGGTAAAAAATAGTTCGAGAAATTTTTAAAAAAGAAAAACTAAGGAAGAGGAGATTTAGAGAAATATAGTATTAAGAGAGAGAACGAGACTAAAAGAGATCATTAATGAAAAAGATTCTTAAAAGGAAGGAAGAAGCTAATAGTATATGGATCGTTAAGAGGAGGAGAAACCGGTGAGCGAAAGGGAGAGGAAAGATATTGTGTGGTAGGAGTATAAATATTTTTGTAAAAAAGAATGTATGTTTAGTAAAATAGTGTATATTAATAACAATTATGATATCAAAACCAAGGCTTTTTATTATTTTTTTCAAATTCCGAATGGAGCAATCGCTCTACCGGGGCTCAATGTAGATTAGCAACTGGTTTTGGTGATGCAAAATGATTCCCAATACGAGATTTTGAAAGCTCGATATAGTATAATATTTATTTAAACTTGTGATGAGGGAAGTATCCAAGAACCGAAGTTCTTCCCAAGAACCAAGACCACAAGGAACCCTACTAAACCAGTTCATGCTGGTTGCTGCACTACGGGGTAAAGCTCTCCCATCACTGGTTTTCTTCATTCACAAGACTTGAACTCAAGACCTTCCTAGGGAAATAAGTGTTGAACCACTTGCAACAACCAAGAGTTAGTGGTTTGGTTTGGTTCCAGTATTCCTTACATGCAAAACTAATGCTAATCCATCATCTAATGAAACATTTTCTTGAGCTTATTGTAGATCATATCCCCTCAACCATGGTTTTCACTCAAAAGTTTCCGGTCTTTTCGGTCGAACGGTGAACCCGAAAAATCACGAGCACTTTTTATGTTTACGATACTTGAGAAGACAGGCGAAAGCTTGTGAATCATGAATCACAACGGGGTCGAGGTTCGAAAGAGATTCCCTCGATCTCGAAAGCAAAGAATATACAAAACATGAAAGAACATTTAACTAAGAGATTAAACAAGGCTAAACTATCTTCTAATTGCGGTGTCGCAAGGTTTACCGGTAATGACCCTGCTGTTGTGAGGGGATCTACGTTAAGCCAAGGTGGGTTATCTGCAGAACCCACAAGTCGGAAAGTTAATAAAATGTATTGGCCACGGTTGAATTTGTGAGCCATAATACATAGTCAACCTAAAAGGTTTCATTGGCTATCAATTACAGCCTAAGAGTTCTTTCAGATATGCCATTGCACCATAAGCAATGACATTCTTAACTAGACATAGTTGATTATGGGTAAACTGGAATCAGCAGTTTGAAACCTTTTGTTCGTTGTGGTTAAAACTTGAAACCTAAATCAAACCGAGATCTAACCGGTTTGATACTGACAGTTCAAGTTTCGACACTGATTCCGGTTTCAGCTCGCGCCTAACCCGATTTAGTTCTAGTTGAAACCGCCGATTTGGTTCTAGTCGAAACCGATCATGTCTATCCCTAACAACTTCTCCTCCACCTTCCCTATGTTACAAGGGAGAATCGTTTAGTACCATAAATCATTTCCATCTAGAAAATCTCAAAGACTAAACTCCATAGATATAAAGAATATTGAAAATATTTTTCAAAACTAGGACTGGTAAATGAACCAACCCGCTCGTAGTTCAGCTTGGTTCTGTTTGTTAGACATGGTCGGTTCCAAAATGGTCTGGTTTGGTTTGGTTGGAACCAATCAGGGTCAGGAATCGGATCCAGTTTGGTTCTGGTTCAAGCTTTTGTAAAACTGAAACAGTAACCAGCTAGTTTGAAACCGTCGGTTTCATAAATTTTAAATTTTTTTGATTCGAGACCATTTAGGACCTAAACCAGAACCGGCTAAATCCCAATCCAATTTCAATTCCTTATTCTAGGCAAACCCGAACCGACCATGTCTACTGCTTGTTGCCTGTGTGTGATTGGTCTTTTCGACTCGTGAAAGCCCGTCAAATGACAAATTTTCTTATTTTCATTAAAATTTTACCTTCTCAAGATTAATAAATTAAGGCATTTATAGGAATTGGAAATTTCATTTTTGTTTTTATCACAAATGAAAATTTCAGGTAAATTAATGGCACTCTATTCGGGTATTTTAGAAGATCCCTCTCTCAATTATCGGCCAACTTGTAAAAGGCTAATAAACCGATTGTAAACATGTTCGAACACCTGTTCGGTCTCGCTATGTGTAAAACGGACCGAGCAACAAACAAGGTTTGTTCGACTGGAAGGACTTGTTTAGCTACATATATGTGCATGTATATACGGAGAGTGAAAGTTGCTAGACAATATATCATGTCATTATCATTGTTAGTGCGATCAATCAAATTTTATTGATGAAAGATATGCATCGTCCATGCGATGGAACTCGGTGATGACGACCTTTCTGGCTACCCACGGAGGACTCAACAACCCGTGTGATCCACGATAAGGACCACCAAGCCCGTGCGAGCTCTCTTCGCCTGATCGTGCATACACCTATTCAGAATTTCACGCTGGTCAACTAGCGTAACCGGCTCATCAAGAATCTCAAATTTCACGCTCTTCTTTCCTCGATCTTGACTAACATCGCTCCATCCATCTACCTTATCACCCACCTTATGTGTATCAACTTGGAAATGGCCTCAAGGCATACCTCGATACCAAGACAAGTTATCGGACAACTCCAACTCAAGTACCGGAGGTACTGAATTAGGCAACTGATTGCCCATGCTCACACATAGCTCCTGTACACTCTCCTGTTAGCAAAATCTGCATCAACTGCATTCGTGACGGCACAATGCTCGACTCTGCACTCCTCAGAGGCACCTCTCGCTATCAATGAACACACAAGAATGATGCTTTACAGTAGCAGCAATTCCGACAGGAACCAACAAACAGCATCTCCCTCCCCCTCCTGCCTAATGCCGCAATCAGTAACACACTCGATCAATGGTCCTCTCAATTATTGTGTCTGCTGCACTCTACAATAAAACACAGTTCTACCCGTGACAGAACGACACTCTACGTTCACTCGATACAACACATGCAACAACAACTGCATGCACACAACACCCTCTGGTTTGGTCTTTGGTAGCCGTTCACCTCGCAACAACTTCACCACTTCAATTGCAACAAGATTATTACATCAATGCAGAATTTTTGCTACGTACTACTGCAACAATTTGCAACATGTATACTCAATTGCTTGGCAATACTTCAAAAAAAAGTTGTATCTTTACGCAAGAACCTCGCTTGGATCAGCTCCTTACAGCAGCAACAACCACCCAAAACAACATTTAACGGCTATCTTGTGGTAGCAATAACGCAAAACTCATTTATGCGTTCTGCAACAATTCTCGTATTTCTGTAGCAATCTTCAATTGAATCGGTCCACCACAAGAGAAACATCATTATGTTGTTTAACTTCTCTAGATTCCACGCTACAAGGTTTTCGTCATCTCAACAATAAGAAAATTTGCTAACAGCACACCCCATGCAGCAGCACATCTATTGTTGCTCGACAAGTTCCCTACTACAATGAGTATCAGCTCCTCACTGCAACACTTTCTTGGACAACTAAAAATAACAACACGTGGTGTTTTTCTTGCGCACAAATTTTAATGTCCGTCACGCTCTTCATTGCAATCGTCAATGACATAAGTGGATCTCTTCTACTTTTACTTTTAAGAGCCACATACACAACAACCTCTCACTGCTAGTTCTTCAACTGAATCAAGTCAGGTTTTGGGCAACTTTTCAAGACATGAAAAGGTGTCTAGTATCTCTCTAATATTATACATATATGTACTTATTTATTAATATTTTATTGGTGTTCTAATCTTTTTAAAAATCTCAACTATTTAATCTTTATAATATCAATGATTGAAATCTTTAAGCAACAAAAACCAAATACTATCAATTACATTTATTTAACATGCAAAAAATATAAAATTAATTTTATTTTAAAATTTAAATTTTAACGGTCGATCTCATAGTTATAAGAACTCATTTGTATATATTATAATAATAATAATTTCTTCATGGTTTTCTTGGTTTCAAACTGTTTAATAAACAAAAACCGATGGTTGCAGAACTTAATTGCAACTGACCCAGCGATTCGGTTCGAGTTTCAAGTTTTGGGTAACCAGAAGCAGCACCTTTATAACTTTACCCGAAACCGGCCATCTTTACCCAAACCTATTAAAGCAGGGTGGTTTCTTCTTCAATCTACTTTGTTTGATCGAATGTGGGTCTGGATTTGGATCCGAACTCTCAAGCACATAAATTGGGTTTCGAGGCGACCAAGATCAGAACCGTTTCCCACTCGCGATTCGTCGGAGGGATCTCGGGAAGTCGCCGGAGCGTCCATGTCGGCGGCGACGGGTGAAGACGAGGAAGGCCCGCGTTGGAACAGAGAGTCCGTCCCGCGCGTCTTAATCATAGTGAGCGATAACCAAAAGTTCACACAAGCCACCGTCTATCGCCTCTTGCTGGTTAGTTCTTGCTGCTACCGTGCCCTCCTGTCTCACGCGCCGCTCTGGAAGGTACTCTCTCTCTCTCTCACACACACGATGGGTTGAAGAAGCCAATTGGACGACTCGGACTGCTTGCTTAAGTAACTTTCCACCCGAGGGATTTTGGTTAGGTGGTTTTTGGGCAGAGTGAGATGGTAGGGCTTTCATTTTATGGTATTGTCTAAAAAGCCGCTTGGACTAATGCGTTCGATCATGAAGTCGCGGAGAAGCTGGGTTGTGCGTCAAGGAAATGGCTGATTTAATTGAGAACACCCACTTTCTTGCGTTTAATCACTGTAGGCACATGGAAATATTAAGTCTTTATTGGTGCCATTGAATTGGTACCGACAGAAATTCGATAGTTTCCTCGAAGCAGGAGGGTCGCTTTATTAGGCTGATTTTGACGTAGATGCTGATTGATTTGTCAAATGAATTGAAGAAGTTTTCCTTCTGGAGCTGTAAATTAGTGAGCAAATGACTGACAATGAATGAGTAGCCTTTTTAAATTCATCCGTCAGACCTCGAAAAGTTGTTTATCTAGGTCTGGCCGAGGCGATTTCAGAGGCTTGCCAAGACTTTTCATCATGTTCCTTCTTGTTTATCTGATTTTCATATATCTTCTTGTTATTCGTTTTTTAGTTCTTTGGCTAAAAGCTTTGGTGTTCAACTTAGAGAAAGGTACGATTAGGTATGTCGAGAACCAATGAGAGGAGGATAAGGTATGATGAGATATATCAGATTTGATACCCAGAATGATGGGGTGCTTCTTTCAATAATTTGGTGTAGGATTCATTTGCGAAATGCATTCGTTGTGCATATAAATATGTTAAGATTTGGCGAAATCTTTTAGTACAGCTGTGCTTGCTTCAATCCTTGCAAAATTTGCGTAATGGTATCTTCCCTTTGAGGAATGTTTTTCTTTTTTCTTAATGCCATGCATGTCATGCCATTTGGGGTTCTGTCAAATCAAATAAGTTTTCTGAAGTAAATAAACTGTTGGTAATCCAGGTGCTTGACTTACGGGAAACTAACCGTGCTGGTGACCGGCTTTTAGCTGCCCTTTCACTGGTTGGTATAACTTTTCCTTTTATTGTTAATGTTTTTTTAATGTATATACTATATGGATGAAATTACCTCTTAAAATAGAGTGTTCAACAGACATGTATACAAGCATGTATGCGTAGCATTTGCAATGCATGACTTTGTTGATTTCAGCTATAGGGTGTGGCTTCCATTTTGTACTGTAATTTTTGACATGTTGGTGGAGAATGTAACACGCCCACCTTTCCCATGAAACGTCTTGCTGTCTGTGCAGCCAAGGTACAAGCACATCAAACAGATAAACCTTGAATTTGCAAGAGATATTGAAGACAAACATCTCATTCTTCTGAAAGGCAAGGTCCGTCAATTCCTTTCCTATTATTTATTTAGAGTTACATTTTAGAGAACCCTTATCTGTTTTACTGTAGTAACATGCCTATGTGCAACCATATAGCAATGTGTGCTTTGTATTCTCTAACTGCATTTCCATACCAACAGTTGTTTGAAGATTTGCAGCGGCTTAACTTGAATGGTTGCCAAAAGATTTCTGATGAGGGAGTTGAAGCTATGACTAGTATTTGTCCAAAACTCAAAGCTTTGTCCATCTATTGGAATGTGAGGTATTGTTTTCCTCCCTCAAAATGCCACACTACTGTTTGTACAGATATCATATCAATATCCCACACTCCTTGTGGAGAGGCCCTTTGCATGATTATCTCATTTTTATTGAAGGCATTGGACATGCCCGATGATTCCTTATTTGTTGGATTTCATGTTGCTCGTAAGAGGGTCCAAGACTCCTTGTGATTGACCTTATTCGTTAAGATCTCCTCCAGGTTCAGTGAGGTGTGGCTCTAATGGCCAGCTGGTGTCTAAGTATGACCACATTCCCTTATGAGGATCCTATTTTCCAAATTTGAACAGTAAATTTTTGTTGACCACTGGTTATTTCAGATACATGCCATTTATTGACTGGTTCAGCGTCTTACATGAGGTATGGCAAATCCAGTCACGCTGATGATCTTTTTGGATTGGTCTGGCTGTCTATGACTCATTAACCTACCTGAGGCTTGAGCTAACTATTGTTTCATTACTTCAGTCTTGACTAGGCAATAGATATTTTGGTATTGCTTGTGCGTGCTAAATCTACAGTTGTATTTCTATCATTTATGTACAGTCTTCTGCGCTACGGTTAAAATTAAGGTTTTGTGTCTCTGGCTTTTTTGGCCTTTCTGTCGCAATGATCAGTTTTTTTTTTTTGCATTTTAGGGTCACAGATCTGGGCATCAAGTATGTTGCTGCCAACTGCAAGGAGATATTTGACCTGAACCTTAGCGGCTGTAAGGTGTTTGTAACAGTAATATCTTTTCTTAAGCAGCATACCCTCTCAATCACTCTTGATGCAGTAGAATTTGATAATTGATACTGCTTGTTTTTTGTTGTTCAGTTAGATCTTTTAGCAAGTTAGTTTTCTACTTTTTTTCCTGATTGTAATAATTAGTGGTGTAGTGTGGTCGAATTATGATGTGTTGCATTTGAATATTGTTTTTCAGTCCTTCAGAAATTATGGAAAAGCGTAACTGTGCTTTTAGACAAATAGTATTTTCCACTGACATACGTACATACATACATACATCTACATATGTGTGTCTGTATTCTTTTACTTTGTTGAAAATGTTAGATAGTTTTGTTTTTCAGGTATTTTGCTAATGACCTGCGATGACTGGTTATAGTGGTAGCATGCAGAGAAAATTTATATTTGTAGCTTTAAGCTGTTCTCCTGATGTTGTTCCATATTGGCTTCCCCGAGGTTTCTTTTCAATCATTATCTTTCTTGATACTCTGCTTTTATATGTTTTATTATTGATTTATATGGATAAGTTGGTGGCGTGCAGAATGTGACAGACAAAGCTCTGCAACTAATTGCTAACAATTACAAAGAAATGAAGGATTTGAATTTGACAAGGTATGCTGGAAGTAACTGCAACAAGCTGCTAATCATAAATCGTTCTTGTTTCTGATTTTTCTATGTTGTGTTTTACTCTAGATGTACGTCTTCTTTATCCTGCTTGCTACTCGATATGCCGTACTTTTTCTTTACCCAAATTGTTTGGGGTTCTATGAGGAGCCTCGGCTCTCCTTGGCAGGGGTTTGACTAAAACAAGTCTTGAAGTCGTCTGAATTTAAAGGATCAAGTTTCTCTTTCACAAAACGATTTGTGGCAAGTTGGATCATTCTGATGAGATACTGATTTGTGAAACTCTGGAATTATGTCAAATTTAAACTATCTATGCCATGTTTATTTGGGTGAAAATTGTCCAAAAGGCTCATCTCGTTGGCTTCTTTTGATGCATATGAACTTGAAAGTTTCTTGTGCATTTGTGTGACGTCTTCTATGGATCCATTCTCTGTATAGGTGCACGAAACTCACTGATCATGGGTTGCAACAAATATCATTCAATTGTACAAACCTGTGGAGTTTGAATCTTTATGCCCTTTCAAGGTATATCACCACAGCCTTCATGCCATGAAAACAGTCTCCAAGTTTTGTTTGTTATTAGTTGATTACATGATATTGCTAAATAATTGCAGTTAAGAACTTAAGGATGATGTGATATAACACTAAAGGCTAGTTCTCCCTTGTCAGTTTGACAGACAAGACATACAAAAACATTTCTTTGCTCTCTCAACTCAGGCTTCTGGATCTTTGTGGGGCACAGGTAAATTAGATATGCAAATATATCTGGTTAAGTAGTATATGAAATTTGAAGTTGGATTGAACTTGTCAAACTTGTTCACAGAACTTGTCTGATGAAGGCCTTTCTGCAATAGCTGAATGCAAAAATCTAGTTTCGCTGAATTTGACATGGTACTTTCTCACCTTTAAGGACTGTTGAATTGTTGCTTGCTAGCAGTAGATGTAAAACCAATTTTTACTGCATGCATCCATGGCAGGTGCGTTCAAATTACAGATATTGGAGTCGTACCACTTGCAAGGAATTGCTCCTCCCTTGAATTTCTTAGGTAACGATGTACATCCCTCAGTCGACTAAACAAGTTGTGATTGGTAATGCTTCCTATCTGTTATTGCAAATTGATATGCATGTTGTGGCACACAGTTTATTTGGGGTGGTTGGTGTGACGGATCAAAGCCTGGAGGCACTCTCGAAAACTTGTGCACACACTCTTACAACCCTTGATGTTAATGGTTGCATAGGCATAAAGGTTTGTTTGCTCACCAATTTTGACTATTAATCTTGTATCTGTGCGTACAGCTGGGTTGTTCTTGTAATTGAGTTTGTGGTCTTCCTTTTTACAGAGACGTAGTAGGGAGGATCTTTTACAATTGTTCCCCAACATTCGTTGTTTCAAGGTGCACAGTTAATGCAACTTAGCCACACCATTGAAAGGATGACACCCAGTACTTGTGCCAATTCGCAGCAGTTCTTAGCGTGTTCATGTTTTGACACCACCATTGTAGTCTCCAAGTAATATATAAGAACAACTCTGCTTTTCGAGTGTCTATTTGGAAAGAGTTTGTATAAGATTTCTCCACGGGTAGTAAGTTTGTATTCGGTTGGGACACTGCAGAGTTGGGAATGGCTGGGCAGAGCAAGAGTAGTTTTTCGCTGCAGACCTCATAGGAACTCCCTTTGTTGCACCCTAAGTCACACAGACACTTCTAAGGGGTGGAGTGTCGACCCCGACACCGGTGCGACACCGACACCGTGTTGGTGCGGCATGTCCAAAAAAAATTGCAATTTTTTTTTTTTGCAACTCACAGATAAATGGGTCTGGATAATGAAGATTGATTTGTGTATTATGATGAAATTAGTAGTTTTTTACCATTTATATGTTTTGCTTTAATATAAAGTTGTGTACTTACTATTATAGCTTTATACAATATAAAACTGCTTGAATGATTTTTGGTGCGAACAATTGGACTCCATACTGTATGCCTTTGCAGAGAATAATCTGTGTCACCAAACACATTTAAAGACCAGGAACATTGTCAGATCAATAGAACAGAAGCGTATGACATCACTAGTGGATCCTAGCACAAATACTAGTATATGTTATATCCTACAAAAGATCTTGAAACTCTTTGAATCCATAACTTATATTTTGCAGCTCATAAAATCACTGTAAGTTTGAGATCATTATGAGGAAACTTGTTAATTGATACCTATTGCACCCAAAATTAGCAAATACTAGTTGTATTATGATTGATTTATGTAGCTTGAATATTATATATAATATTATATATTATATATCCTAGTTGTGTCGCAGCACCCAAAATTTTTGAAATTTGCCGTATCCCGCACCCGCACTCATGTGACATAGGTTGCACCCTCTAACTGACTTGACCTAGTGGACGAAAAGGCTTGGTTAAGGTTAATATTGAAAAGTTTTGGTTGAGTGAGCTTGAATCTCTTGTGGGTTTTGAAACTTGAAAAATGGCTTCTTGCTAGAAAGATGAGTTTGCCCTTTTGAAGTGGTGATCAATCCATGCTTGCTATGAAGACATTCCTGCCTAGATGAATGTTTGAACATTCTGTTGTGCTTCACTCTTTTGTGTAGCAAATTAAACATGGTTGGCTTGCCAATTTGCTCCAGTATTTGATTGCATTGAGTTCAAGTCCAAATCTTATTCGGTAACTTAGTCCTGTCAATCTATACTTGCATGAAATTGGACCAATTCTTAGAACCCGACCCCGTGGATCTAAGTTTAAAGTGCAACATGAAATCAGCTATGCACAAAGAGCCGCTGTGCTTCTCCTGGTCAGTTTAGACTCACAAAAACCTTTAAAAGTTCGATAATAGGCAAGCCCACTTACAAATCAACTATTTGAGAATGAAGCCAGGCACCGCCACCTTTGCTGCCACCACTCGTGGGTGTCGTAGCGGAGATGGCATTTGTATCTTTTATGAGCTATTAAAATGGCTTGTTTTGCAAGGCTTTATTATAAGTACCTTACAATAACATGCTTGGCTTGTTGTGCAATTGTAAGGTATAATAAAACTCAGGGAAGAACTGCCCTGTGTGTGACGATGTGCGAGAAAGTATACAATAGGATCAAGGATACAAATTGGGAGTTTTGTCCTTTTAACACAACTTCCTCCTCAATCAACAGAAGATCACATTATCTGACAGGCAAGGGATCTGAGCTTGTTGCGAACAAGGAGACAGATGATCGAAGCGCCTTGATCTAAAGTGGTTAGTGCGTTCATGGAAAAGAATAAGTTCAAATAAGTCTCACTTCGATCTTGGTTTTCATTGTTTGCATCAACCTGAACATGTCTTGCTTGATACTCAGACAAGATTACACATGGATCTTGATTCGGTATCCGAATATTCCATCTGATTAACCCCAAAATGGAGTGCTCTCTCTCTCTCTCTCTCTCTCTATATATATATATATATATATATATATATATATATATATGTGTGTGTGTGTGTGTGTGTGTGTGTGTGTGTGTGTGTGTGTGTGTGAGAGAGAGAGAGAGAGAGAGAGGTGGGCCTGTGGCATATACTCAAATTCATTTGTGCTCAAATCTATTTAAACATTTCTAACGTGATCAATGGTAAAAATTTGAATTGAAAAGCGAAATGTATATTGTATAATTTATTTTTTTATAATGTATTTGTTTAAATTCAAATATCTTGATCGTGTAGATGAAATTTTAAAAATCTGTGTAACAGGACACAGGATACGTAACAGTACGTAGTGTGTGGGTGGTTGACAGTTATCATCTGTTTGCTACTTGAAGGCCTTTTGCAAACAGTCGAGCTTGAGTAGGGATGCCATGTAAAAGCTTCATCCTTCGGTTGTACATTCATATTCCCAATCATGATCTCTTATGTAGCTAAAGATTGGAGATAATCAATTTGAGGGTAGCTTGCTCTTCCTTCTTCACTGTCTTCTTTTATCCTTCGTTTCTAATTCATCTTATATGCACTCTTTATTGTAATTTTACCGGCATCCGAATCCAACAAAAGGATATGTATAGAGAGGGGTATATATTAGTATTTCCAAACAAGTTTCAACCATCAATTTTAGGTTATGGATAGTTGAAATTTGATTTGAAAAAGCAAAAAGTATATACTTATGCTTTTTTAAGGTATACTTTATTCACATCAATAGTTTTTTATTTTTTAAATTTAAAATTCAATTATCTATCATCCTAAAATAAATTGTTAAAATTTATTTGAATATGCTAGCACACCTCATGTCACACACACACACATATACATATATATTATAATATCCACATTATTTTTTAAAACATTCTTAAAGATTTCAACCGTTCGATTGATGTGATCAAATATTGAGTTTTCCAATAAAAACAAAATACACAATAATACTTTTGCTGAGTGCATTTAATGTATTTTGTACTTAAATATGATAGTATATATATATATATATATATATATATATATATATATATATATATATATAGAGAGAGAGAGAGAGAGAGAGAGAGAGAGAGAAGAGAGAGAGAGAGAGAGAGAGTTTGTGCTTACGCACTCCAAGTAGGACTAGAAGATACTATAAAAACAACTTTTTGGGAAGAGTTAGATAAGGTGATTCAAAAGATTCCACAAAGGGAGATGATTTGTTTAAGAGGAGACTTAAATGGACATGTTGGTAAAGAGGCATTAGGATATCAAGGTATTCATGGAAGCTTTGGTTTTGTTGATATAAATGAGGAAGGTAGGAAGATTTTAATTACTTATAAGAGTGGCTTATCACAAATACAAATTGATTATTTTATTTGTAGAAAAAAAAGATAGAGCATGGTGTAAAGATTACAAGGTAATTTCACGAGAAAGCTTAACCACCCAACATCGACTTTTAGTTATAGATTTACAAATAAGAAAATGGACAAAGAAGAAAAGAGTGCATCGAGCTATTCGGACTAAATGGTGAAACCTCAAAAGCGACAAAGAAGATATATTTAAACAGAAAGTCCTTCAAGGAGATGTTTGGAATTATGTTGGTACACCATGTGATATATGGAATAATATGGCTATACATATTAGGAAAGTAGCGAAAGATGTGTTAGGTGTATCTAAGGGAGGTTTACCGGTACACCACTTTGTGGTGGAGTGAAGTAGTGCAAAATAAAATCAAGGCAAAGAGGGCATGTTACAAATTACATTATGCTAAGAAAACTAGTGAAACTTTAGAGGCTTATAAGAAAGCAAAGAAGGAAGCGAAAAAAACCGTGAGTAAAGCAAAAGCTAAAATTTGGGAGGATTTATATAAAAAACTCAACTCAAAAGAGGGTGAAAGAGATATTTTTATGATAGCTAGGGCTAAAGATAAGAAAACTAAAGATCTTAATTATATTAGATGCATCAAGGACGAGGATGAAAAAATTCTACTAGCAAATGATGATATAAGAAATAGATGAAAAAACTATTTTTATAAACTTTTTAATGAAAATAAATATGTTAGTATTAGGTTAGGAGAGTTAACCAAATCAGAAAAGTAGATAAACCACAATTTTTACCGACGTATTCAAAAGAATGAAGTCAAAGTGGCTCTTAAACATAAGAAGGGTGGTAAATCGGTAGAAACAAACAATATTCTTATACAAGTTTGGAAAATACTAGAAGAAATAGGAATCACTTAGCTCACAAGACTATTTAATGAAATATGAAGAAACCAAAAGATACCCGGGGAATGGAGAGCGAGTACACTTATATTCATATATAAGAACAATA
Source organism: Brasenia schreberi (assembly GCA_036023115.1). Classification (NCBI taxonomy): domain Eukaryota; kingdom Viridiplantae; phylum Streptophyta; class Magnoliopsida; order Nymphaeales; family Cabombaceae; genus Brasenia; species Brasenia schreberi. The sequence goes on along the minus strand of JAYKKT010000088.1, from coordinate 1,005,429 downwards.
GATACATTCGGAATTGTGCGAATTATCAAGGTATCAAGTTAATGAGCCATACTATGAAATTGTGAGAAAGAATTATTGAACGTAAGTTAAGACAAGTATCAAGTAAAATAGAGAACCAATTTGGATTCATGCCAGTCAAATTTATTGTTGAAGTGATTCACCTTTTGAGACGTCTTATGAAACATTTTAGAGCAAAAAAGAAAGACCTTCACATGATATTTATTAATCTAGAAAAAACTTACGATAGGATACCGAGGGAGGTTCTTTGAAAAACATTGGAAAAAAAAGGTATCCCACTGACATACATTAACCTTATAAGAGATGTGTACGATGGTGCAAAAACATGTGTGAGGACTCATAAAGGAATGACAAACTTCATTGAAGTTAATATTGGGTTATATCAAGGATCAACTTTAAGTCCATACTTATTTATAATGGTGATTGATGAGTTAACAAAACATATTTAAGATGAAGTACCTTGGTGTATGTTATTTATAGATGACATTGTCTTAGTGGAGGAGTTTAAGGAAAAAGTTAATAGAAAATTGGAACTATGGAGAGAAAAATTAGAAAGCAAAGACCTTTGACTTAGTAGAACAAAGACAGAATATATGGAATGTAAGTTTGATCATTTGGTTACTTCAGATGACATAGAAATTAAAATTGGCACACATTGCATCCCCCAAAAGGAAAGTTTTAAATACCTAGGGTCAATTTTTCAAAGTGATGAAGAATTGATGGAGATGTTATGCATAGAATTAATGCTGGTTGGTTAAAATGGAGAGAAGCATCAGGTATTCTTTGTGATAAGAAGATATCATTAAAATTAAAAGGTAAATATTATAGAGCAACAATTAGGCATGTCATATTTTATGGTTCTGAGTGTTGGGTAGTTAATCATCAACATGTACAAAAGATGTTTGTGATAGAAATGAAGATGTTAAGATGGATGAGTGGTCATAAAAGAAAAGATCGTATACATAACGAGGTTATTAGAAACAAATTAAGAGTGACACCAATAGAGGATAAAATTAGAGAATATCGTTTAAGATGGTTTAGACATATAGAAAGAAGATCAAAAGAAGAACCTCTAAGGAGGTATGGAAAACTAAATTTAGAAAGTATTAAAAGATCTAAAGGACGACCACAAAAGTGTTGAAAAGAAACAATAAAGAATGATCTAGCTTATTGTGAGTTAATGGCTAACATGACACACGATAGGGATATGTGGAAACAAAGAATCCATGTAGCCGACCCCGTCTAGTATGGGAAAAAGGCTTAGTTGTTGTTGTTGTATAGAGAGAGAGAGGGGGGGCCTAGTGCTAAATGCATAATATTCAATGAAAAAAATTTGAATTACTTTGCATTTAAGACATATGATTCATTAAATATAAAATATGAATATTTTTAATTTAAATCTTTATAATTTCTCTTAAAGATCGAATAATGTAGATGTTTAAGCATTTTGATGTATCTAAATACATTATGCATTTAGCACTACCCATATATGTGTGTCTTGAGGCATCTTTATCTCTGTACCCGAACCCAAACTTGATTCGGTCGGGTATTCTCCATCCCAGGTCTGTGTTCGGTCTTGAAAGGGTAGGCTAATATCTTGCTTTAAGGATTTTAGCAACTAAGCTTTGTGGTAAATGGTCGGTTTTGGAGACACGGTTTGTTAGAGTACGATTAGATAGTAGTTGTGGATACGGATTTGAGCAAGTACATTCGTAAATGCTCCATTCCCGAATTCAACCCATATTGGTCCGCGCCTTCCCTGGCTCTATGATGATGAATAACCGGAACGGGGAAATTGGGGGTGAATGAACGCACCGCCGCTGCTGTTTCCACTTCCGCTACGCGGCGAAATCCGGTTGCCTTCTTGCATAAAGCCGTCCACCTGCGGGACCGCTGAATTTCCGGAGAGGGAGAGAAAGGAACTGGGAGTTTGGAAGGTGCATCTTGACGGATCCAAACCACCTCAGTTTGGCCGCAGCAGGTTTTGATAGATTGATAGTGCTTCTCTGTTTGCTCGTTTAGGTTCTTCTAAGTTTTCTCTTCTGCGTTCTCGTTTTCTTCTGGAACTGCTAAAACAATGGATGTGTTTGTGTGGGAGAGCAGTCGGGCTGATTTTTTAAGGCTTTTTGAGGATTTCTTTTTTGGAGTTTCTTGTTGCTTTCTTATATTTTCTGTTGAATCAGACCTTGTTGAGTCAAACTGTTAGGATTTATTCCCCATTTATCTATCTGACTTTTATGGTTTCTGATATACAGTTGGGGATCTTGGTTCCACCTAAAACGTAATGATATGATGAAAGGATCCTCGTTTCGAAAACCAGCACATTTGGGTTTACCTTACTACAAACGTATAAATATGGTTGTCTCTGTTAAGTTTCTGTTAATTAATGCTGAGTTACTTCTGTTGCAATTGATGTTCGTAGTGAATGCATGGATCGAGTTCGATTTTTTTGTATACTTGCGTCTATCGATCACACAAACAGTGTTCTTTCTATGATTTTCTTATTTTAATTTGTTGCTCATCTCAAAGAAACTTTTATTGTTTGATAATAATTCTTGATTAATTTTTGTGGTACGTAATTGGAAATTGTTGACTACACTGTAGGACAGGTGCCACTAGCTGAAACTCATAGGTATGGATCGGGTGCTCTGATTTAAAGTGATGATTTTTCCTGATGATAAAATGTTTTTTACATTTTGGAACCTTAAAGTGTGAAGTTCCAAAATACCGTTTATATGGTGCTAAAGGTGATCTAAACCATGTTATTGACCACCAAACCATATAGGCCATTTAATTTAACTGTATCTTAATTTGCAAAAAAAAAAGTTCAAGAAATTAGTTGGATTCTCATGGGAAGTTGGGTACACATGAGTGAAAATTACTGTAGTCAATATGCTCCAACACATAAACATTTGCACTTCAATAAACACATGCGCACACATCCACGCATGTGTGACACCAGCATCTTTTCAAAAACTTTTCTCGTCTTGTATGCATGTTGCTTATACTAGCACAAAGAGCAATAGATGACCTGGCTAGGGGTTGACTCATAAGTTTAAATCCATGAGTTTGATACCCAGGGAGTGCATCTGCTATGGCCTCTCCATTGACCAAAAAAGAGTTGCTTATAACTTGTAAGTAGGCATCCATGCCTTGTTTTACATTACTTATTTGCGAGAAAGAGCATTAAGTTCGAGAAATTACATAGGATTCTAATAGAGGTTTTGTGCACATGTTTGAAGGATTAGCCGATAGTCTCCAATATGCATACATGTATCTCCTAGTATTTTGAAAATTTTGCTTCCCTTGTATGGTAGTGGTTACAACTTACAAGTCTCTATCCATATCTGCTGTGCTGTAGCGTACCCTACTTTCACGAAGAGATATCCTTCCTCAACCCTTAATAGAAGACAAAAAGTTATTGAGACAAGACCATGTTAAGGAGACTCGTGCCCAGCCCATCTGCAGTAGCCCACTGTCTCACCTCACCATATGTTCCCTGCCGATCTTATGGGCTCATCCCCATGGTGATTGAGCACACTTCTCGTGGAGAGCGTGCTTATGACATCTTCTCTCGGCTGCTCAAGGAACGTATCATTTGCATCAATGGCGCCATCACAGATGACACTGCTGCTCTTGTCGTGGCTCAGCTACTCTTCCTTGAGTCAGAGAACCCTGCCAAGCCCGTCCATCTCTACATTAATTCTCCGGGTGGTGTTGTCACTGCAGGCCTTGCTATCTATGATACTATGCAATACATCCGCTCCCCGGTCACTACCTTGTGCGTCGGTCAAGCTGCATCCATGGGCTCGCTCCTCCTTGCTGCAGGCCAGGCTGGTGAGCGCCGAGCCCTCCCTAATTCTAGGGTCATGATTCACCAGCCCTCTGGTGGTGCTTCAGGCCAAGCATCCGACATTGCCATTCATGCCAAGGAAATCCTCAAGGTTAGGGAGAGGCTCAATGCTATTTATGCCAAGCACACTGACCAGCCCATCCAACAGATTGAGACGTCCATGGAGAGAGACCTCTTCATGTCACCTGACGAGGCAAAGGACTTCGGCCTCATCGATGAGGTCATTGAGCACCGACCAGTTTCACTCGTCACTGATGCTGTTGGTGAGGACCCCCCTGCCCCTTCTACCTCAGGAGGAGGAAGTACAAATGGCGGGAGCAAGGTAAATTAGTCAGACTCTGTGAGCATGACCTCAAACATAGGGGGTCCACTGTTGGTGCTCCAACTTCATAAAATACTCACGTATTCACCCTGAACATGGTTTACCAACTGCAACATTTTTGGTTGGCTCTAGCCAGTCGACAAAGTCACACTAAATTTGAGATTCCCCAAAAGATAATGTGCCATTCGATGCATTTCCTGCAGTTCCGGATTGTTTTTGGTCTTAGAAGCTTTGTAATTGAAGCTAAGGCTGGAAATCTCTCTCAAATGAATCTTTGCGTCAAACATTTCTGTAAGTCAAGCTAGAAATTGTTTAAGTTGACATGTTTTCCATGAAAAATGTTACTTTGGTAATCTACTAACATTTCAGGGAGTGACTATCCCACCATTTATTTGAGTGCTTTGTTAGTTGGTTGTTCGTTGCTTGGCATCGAATTTGTTTTTGTGAGGGCATGCCTATTCACATAAATCAGAATGTGGAGAATTTACATATTACTTGTTCATTTGGTATGGGTGTCTTGCTGAATCTCATAATTCAAATTGATGGATAATGGCCAAGAAGCTTAAGATATTGTCATCGGAAATGGTAAGGCCAGGCTTGTTTCATTGTTCATCAGAACTTACAAAGGTTGAAACTCGCCCAGTTCTGCGGCCTAATGTTGTGAACACCTTAATCACATTGCCTATAATAATTTCTCTATACCTTTCTTTGCTTTCATTTGTAACATGCCCTCTTGCTCTAAGAATCATGTAGCTGATCCCATTTAGTGCAGGATAATGCCCAGTTTTTCATCGGGATTTTGGTGTGTACTGCGTCCCTCTTAACAAGAGGGACTACAAAAGCTCCACATTCTTAAATTTTGATTATGTGGGTTATGATGTATTTGTAGCAGGAGATCTCTTTCACAGGGTCACTAGCATTTTTCGTAGCTGCTGGTGGCAGTCACTCAAGAACCACATAATCGGCTATTGAAATCAACACATTTTATGAGATAGACGAGCCATTTCCCTATGACAGACCGAGTTAATCAGGGTAAACCAACACGAACAATACAAACAACAACAACCGTTAACTTTTTCTCATACTAACTGGAGTTGATTACATGGATTTTTTTGTTTTCATAAAGCCCAATCACGTGTCATGCTAGCAATTAATTTAATATAAGCTAGATCACTTTTTAACATTTTTTTTCAATACTCTTTTAGTCTTTCTCTTTTTTCTTTTAATATTTTTACAATCTAGTTTTTCATATCTTTTTATCATACATTTATTTGGTATCTTTTCTGAGCCATCTTAAACAATTTTCTTTCATTTTATCATCTATTAGTAATCACTCTCAATTTATTTTTAATAAACTGTGAGACCATTCATCCATCTTAGTATCTTCATTTTTATCATGAAAATCTTTTATAATTAACTAAACAAATTCAAACTAACAAAAGGAGGGATTCAAAGCCTTTCTTGTTCTTTGTTCATAATGGAGAGTACCATCTCCCTTAGAGACTTCTCAATTGTATTTTTTTTTCCTGAGCGAACAAAGCTTTTATGATAAAGGCCTTTGGCGTCGGCAATACTGTATTTTCATCTGGTGAAGATCAACGATAGACAGCATCGTACGCATCGAAGCGCAATACTGTTTTTCTGTCGCTGAAAGACCCTCAATTTGTTTTCATGGGGAGACAAAGTCAGTTGCATGCCCTGGACATCGAACTCATAGCCTTATGAGTTGAACCCCATGCCAGGTAAGCTACTGCTGCTTTTTTTCTGTTGCTGAAAAGACCCTCAATTTGTTTTCATGGGAGAGACAAAGTCAGTTGCATGACCTGGACATCGAACTCATAACCTTCAAGTTATGAGTTGAACCCCGAGCCAGGTAAGCTACTGCTCTTTTGCAAGTTCCCTTGACTTTCTTCTTTCTTAGGTTACAAGAGGAGGCCTAAGCCTAACGCACACACACCTACACATGCACTCCCTAGGAGTTGAACTCCCCACCCCACCAGCAGCAACGGCACTAGAGCACCCTATCCTTGAGCTAACTCTGTCGGTGCAAGGCCATCGACTTTTCGAAAGGTGCAACAATAGGAATGTTAAAGGGCAGCGTTAAAGAACTTGTTGATGGTTATATTTGGAATATTTGGCCAGGAATACAAGGTACAACAATAGGAATGTTAAAGGGCAGCATTAAAGAACTTGTAGATGGTTATATTTGCAATATTTGGCCAGGAATACAAATCCCTGGTTTCCGTCTTAACTGTTTTGGTTTAAAAATCTTGTTCTCCAGATACAATCGTCGGTAAATCCTACAGCAATACAAGAATAATCTCATCGTTCCAACTAGAACCACATCGTAAATTCATTGAGGAATCTCAGGTTCGAATCACATGGTGGGCAATAATGCCTACAAAACGCTAATCAATTTGGACTTTGAACCAGACCGCTGAAGCAATATCATAGGTTTGATAGGCGCCATAATGCCTATGGTAGTGGTACTACTGTGGCCAATTTAATTGCATATTTGGGAACAAGAGACATTAAAACACACACAGACAGACGCCGCACGCACACATACACAGATGGACGGCTTTAAAGAGGAAAGGAAGAATTGGATTAAACAAAAGAAACATGTTAGAAAGCCTATAAACACACCGACAGTCAAACGAAACTCACATGGCTCCAACCCCCTTTGCTCACACACCAACAATCTGAATTAGAATTAGACGAAGAAAAATTACAAGAAGCCAAAGAAGAATCGACTCTAGACACTCGTTTGTCATGCTTTTTCATTTACATAAGGAGAAAAATGTAGCTCGCAATGACCAGGAGTGAAACCAGCAGCGGAACACCACCACCCCTCGCAATCAGTGCAGTTCCTGCCGACTTATGTACTTGAGGCCTATAACACAAAATCAAGTTAAGATAGAGGTGAATTACTCATTTCAATATTAGAGAAGTGGTAATATCAGAGCATGAACAAGCTTGTGGAAAAGCAATACATACTTCTGCAAATGAGAGAGAGCACCACAATAGAGGACATTATCAGGCATTGCCAGCTCAGTTTTGTTAGTGGCCTCCGGATTCACAACCCTTAGATACACTTCCTGGCCAAGATACCACGAATCTAGATTTTCTGCACGAAGGTTCCATATCCCTACATTGTCTAGTGAAATCAATATTGCAGTCCATGCTCCAGGGAAGACCTGAGGATCCAGAACAAACTTTTTTTAAGATGTACCTAAATAACATATAATTAAATCGATTATCTGTTTCGCACAAATTATCTACCTGCGTAGTAGAGCGTGCGACTCCATCCCATTTGTTATAAGTCCCCCTGCTGTTCTCCGTCCACTCACCATAGTCCATTCTGCAAAAGATTTTCATTTTCAGGCATTCATGCTATTTTGCAGCTCATAACAGAACAGATGAAGAGGATTTTTCTTACCCAGCCACAAAGAAGGCGTAACCATCCAAGTGGTAGCTTTGAACTGTAGTGTCATTGTTTTGCAATATAATTTCCATAAATCCCTTGTAAGTAGCATCGATGAGAGAGGTCCCCATTACGGGGGGTCCATCCCTTGGTTTGGGTGGGAAATCAAGAGTGTAGATTCCTTTTAGCTTGTACTGGTCGGCTAGCCTCAAAGGAGTAGAAGGAGGATCATATGAGATGCCATTAAGGGCTGCTCGGCGCTTTCCTTTTATAATTGATGGTGCTTTATTTTTCAAAACGTACAATTGGGTAACATTGATTGAACCATATCTGAATGAACCCTGAGGATTTGGACGGGCAGCACTGGCTGAGACATTCCACCTATGCATAACATACAACCTCTTCTCAAATGTGTGTTCAGTATATTAAACGCAATATCAAAGAAAATTTCCCACAGAAAATCAAGACTCAGTTGTAAACAAGGTTTAGATTGAACATGGAGTCGGACCTGATTGATCTGGCCTGGTTCATTGAGAAGGACTTGTCATAAGTGTCATCAGGAGCATTTGGCAAAGGGCCGGTAGCAGGACCCTTGGAATTGGAGTAATGCAAAACTGCAACGCCAGTGACTCTTTGCCAGATTGTTGTGTTTACGAACCGAGCGCTTGCTACAATATAGTAATCACTACTGGCATTTTGATCCATGGTCACCAAGAAGGAATAAGACTGACCAACATGTATATCTAAACTTGTATAGTTTTGTTGACTTGTGTACGATCCTTCTGTCTCCACAAGGTCCAAGTTATGGTTCTGGATTCTGAAGTTCAAACTAGTTGAGATACCAACGTTGTGAACACGAATTCGATATGTTTTGCCTGCATCATGTCCAAAAGGCAAATTCTATTAAGAAACAAACTGATAAAATGAGGAACACGGATGAACTGATACAAAGTGCTTAATATACCTGAATTGACATTAATAGTCTCATAATCAATGCCGGCAGCAACAAGGGTTTCATTGTAACGGTAAGGACCTTTGCCATTGATGATGACTCCATCTGGCATCCCAAGTTCTTTCCCATCATCAAGGAGCTTCCTCAGATCCTTGAAATCACAAGGAAGGTATTAGTCAACAAGCTCAGAGACGTCTCACAGAGTAAGATATAATTTCAATGGCTGTTCTCAACTCACCGTATGGTTTTTGTTATACCAGTCAGAAATGAAGATGGTTATGTCCCCATCAGGTGTACCAAAAGGCACAGTAACAATAGCGCGATTGTTAATAGTAAAACCCCCATAGCCACCAGCAGCCCTCTGAAAACGTGTACTGGGGAAGTAGAAAAAGCTTCCAATCTGATCCTTAACTTGGAACTGATAAGTCCAGTTCCATCCGGCAGGAATAGGACAGTTTGTGCCCAAAACACCATCTTGCCATGAATTTCGCCTTTGCTGTATCCCTGACCTGTTCACATCCAAGCAGATGCACCAACGGTCAACAGTTGAATCCAGATACCAAAATTATGAAGCCAGTCCCTGTATAAAGCTTACCATGTTATCAGCAAAGGCTCGTCCAGATTGTTTTGAACATTGACTACAACGTTGTAGTTTGTTGTCACATTGACGATAGGGCCAGGAAACTTTCCATTCACTGCAATCACCTGTATGCCAAGCGTGCAAAAGACTCAAATATGTCTTCTTAAATGAATGCTTAAGCATTTCTAAACGAGGAAAGATACCAATATCCCATTAGAAGACATTTTATTTCCCTTGACAGTTTACTGTAACACCTCAAAGAATATAGTCACTTTAGATAAGATATATCTGCTCGCTTAATATCATGAAGCTTAGAACAAATGAAAGACAAATGTGTAGCATATGCATTCCAAAGCTATTGAGACAATAGAGAATTGGTTACCTTCACAAGGAGGAAACCAATAAATCATGCAATGTTATCCATATCGCACCGTATCATGGGAAGCCACGATATGATACACGTTACTATATCACATTCTGTAACTTATTGTGTCATATCGCACGATATGGCACGTATCACCCGTATCGTACGATACAAGCGATATGCTCAAGGACTCTTTCAAAGAGTCCGTGAACAAATAGAAACCCACATTTTTGCGAGTTTATGAGCTCTTTTCACGGCTCCCCATCGCTGCTTAAGCCTTCCTCCAGTGGCTCTCCCCCTCCTTGGTATTGAAGGCTCCTAAAAAAGTGTTCTACGATGTCTAAGCAAGCCTCTTAACTCGGATTGTGGTATATTTTGAGTATTTTTCAGAATTTTTTTATTTGTATTTGTTGTTGTTTTTATGTTATTTGTGCTTTTTTTAATGACAAAATATGAAGTTATTAAGTGCGTGAATATGATTTTTATTGCATTCATGAAGTGGGAGATACTCTATTTGAGTATTATGTGAAGACAGGGGATTTATGAAGTGTTTTCATTTTAAGGTTTATGATTGAATTGAAGTGCTCAATTGATATGACAAGAAGAGGTATTAGGAACTCCCAATCTCGATCTAATGATCCAGCATGAAAGTGAGGTACAACAGTTAAGGGTTTCAGATTGAACATCAAATATTTGTTTTGTGAGAAGGTGGTTAGTGGTGGAATTTCATGATTGAAATACCACCTAACAGAAATTAAGAAAGAAGTTGCTCCTTGCACGGATAGAGTTAAAAGTTTGTCAGAAGGCATTAAATGGCAATGTCTTCAAATGATTGAAAGCATATATGAGAGGAGATAACAAAAAGATGATTTAGGGATGTTTGACGAAGATGATGATGATGTTATTGGATTGACTAATAGTATTCCTTCAGTGAGTAGAGGAAGAGCTTCTTCTAGCATATATTCATTTTTTCCTCCTAATACTATACATGTGCTCAACCTGGAATTCGTGTTGCTATAGTTTCAGAACAACTACATGATCAAGCAGACCTTCAGTGGACAGATGGTTTTATGATGCATGCATTTTATTTAATGCAGCAAACAGTTTTCATTTTCAAGCAATGACAGGTGCAATTGCTAATATTGTTCCAGGATAAAAGATGCCCTCTTATCAGAAGTTAGAGAAAAATTATTAGATAAGACCGTCATTGAAGTAAAAGAATATTGTTCGACTTTGAGAAAGTCATAAAGGAGACATGATACACTATCATGGCAGACGGATGGACAGATAGGCAAGGAAGGACTTTGTTAAACTTTTTTGTCTGTTGTCTTAAAGGACTTATGTTTTTAAGATCTCTAGACATGTCAGTAGAGAGGCATACTGCAGAGATCCTAAAGCATGAGTTTGAGGAGAAGCATACTACAGAGATCCTAAAGCAAGAGTTTGATAAGGTGATATGCAAGGTAGGGTTAGAAAATGTAGTCCAATTCATTACTAACTATAAAGCAACTACGAAAGAGTTAGCAGATAGCCAGATACTTGTGAGACTTTTTATTGGACACCATGTGTACCCCATTGTTTAGATCTCATCAAAGATATTGGTAAGATGGATGAGATAAAGGCAACAACTAAGTGTTGCAAAGATATCACCAAATTTATCTACAATCATGCCTTTGTATTGTGTAGGATGAGGAGATATACAGATGGTGTAGAGCTTTTTCATACAACCGCAACTCGGTTTGCAACTAATTTCTTATTCGTACAGAGCATTGTGAGACAGAAGTAAGCCTTGAATAGAATGTTCTCCTTAGATGAGTGGAGACAATTTGTAGAGTTACCTCAAAATAGAAGAAACATAAAATTAAATGAGATTTCAGAGACAGTCTTTAGGAGTACATTTTGGAATGCATGTGTTAGGTTGTTGAGGGTTACATGTCTTTTAGTAAAGGTTTTGAGATTGACTGATAGCGAGGAGAAACCATCAATGGGCTACCTTTATAAAGCTATCGATGGGGCTAAGCCATTAGAAATAATTTTAATGGAAGAAAGAGGGATTATGTGCCCATGTGAAACATTATACATAATAGATGGAACAAACAATTACATCAGCCTATTCATGAAGCAACATATTACCTAAACCCAACATTCAGGTACTTAGCAAGCTTCAAAATAAACGATGAGGTTAGTCGAGGCATCATTGATTGTATAGACAGATTAGTTCCTAATTAGAGTAAAGCAGATGCTATACATCGAGAGATGGAGATCTATGATAATGCTCTCCACTTAATGGGTTTGCTTGTAGCAATTCACAACTGCAATAATATGCTCATAGGTAAATTATTTATCTTCATATTTAAGTTTCTTAAATCTTATATTATTGTGGATAAGTCCCTAATGAGTTACAATAACAACAACTAAGCCTTTTCCCATACTAGACGGGGTCGGCTACATGGATTCTTTGTTTCCACAGATCCCTATCGTGTGCCATGTTAGCAGTTAACTCACAATAAGCTAGATCATTCTTTATTGTTTCTTTCCAACACTTTTGTGGTCGTCCTTTAGATCTTTTAATACTTTCCAAATTTAGTTTGGTGAAATAGGTTTGGAAGTGATTGCCCAAACCTTGAAGATTTTGCAGTAAGAATTATGAGTCAAACCTTTAGTGCAACGGGTTGTGAAAGGAATTGGAGTGTCTTTAAATGCATCCATACAAAAAAGCGCAACAGGTTGGAACATAAGCGGCTCAATGACTTAGATTTCATTCATTGTAACATGCGGCTTTGCCAAAGGTAATCTTGTATTAATTACTACTTAAAGATTCAATTCAATATTTTGTTTGACTTCAATTGTTAATGTTATTTACTAATTACTTATCTTTCTTTCTTATAAGCAATTAAAAAAGACAAATAGAGAAGAAAGCCAATTTTATCCAATAAGTTTGGATAATTTTGATATATTAGAGGAGTGAATTATGAAAGATAAGGAAGAAAATGCACTCCTAACCGAAGAAGACATTGCATGGATTAATTTGGATGGAGCACAACAACATTATCAAGGAAATGAAGATTTTGATTTTGAAGCAGAAGTATAAGATTATTTAGTTGATGATCCTGCTTACAATCTGTAAATGTATTTCATTTTTTGCTTCAAAATATGTAATTTTTTTCAATTTTTCAATGGTGAATGATCAATATGTACTAAATTTTGCATTACATGAATTCTTTGCAATTATCAGATTTTCCTAATTGTTCTGATTTTTTTTGGATTTTTTCTAATTTTTTTAGATTTTTACTATTTTTTAATATTAAAGTCCGATTCGTGTGGAACAACACTCAAATCATGTGTGACATTAAGTGGCTATCAGAACTGTAATTTTAAATATTATGTAGCATAGCAAGACAACCGACAAACACTTGGTGGAGCCTGCCATGCGGAATCAAAAAGATAACCTCCACCTTTATTTATTAATCAGTAATTTTCATTTTTACTATTTATCTTCACCGTTAACATTTATTTGGAAGCTAAAGCAAAAGAAGAATCTTTGCATGCTGCCGAAAATCAAACAGGGTAACCTCCACCTTTATTTGATAATCAGTAATCTTCATTTTCAATATTTATATTTACCATGTTAACGAGTTAAAAGCAAAAGTTACGAAGCAAAAAGAAGAATATTTGCATGCCAATAGCATGGCTTCCAGTGCACAACATTCCTCTTTTGACACACAATTAGATGCCATATATCATAAGACCTTTCTTTGTGGGGAAATACGAAACCAGGATCCCTACCAAAAGGAACAGTACATGAAGATCGAACATTAAAAAGTGGACTGAAAAGCTAAAGTGCGCACGCTAATATGAATGTCAGAAGGAAGTTACACATCAACTTCCATCCCCATAATTCAGGCCAAACTTTCATTAAAAGGGAATACCTATAGATCCCATTTCCGCAGTTTAAGATCCTCAGATCAACTTTCATTATATAATTTCGGCTAAAAGTATCACTAAGGCTGAAACAGAACCACTAAACAAGGGCAGGCCAACCACTACAAGTTAAGATATTTCATCCCCTTACTCGGTTAAATAGCCCAAAGAATCCCACCTTTATGGATCGCACTCTGAATGCAATGCCGACAAACTTCGAAATAGGTCTCTATTAGAAGAAAAGAAATTTTTAGAAGAGACTAAAACGCCAACACCAACGAAATGGAGCTTCATTGGGCAACATTTTAGTACCAAATGAAAATGAGCTTAATACAAGGGAACGGAAAAGCTTTATCAGTAGAAGGGAGGAGGAAACCCCGGGCATTAATCTACTTGACCAAGAAAACGATTTTGGGTGGCAACCGTGAAAATGCTAGATAAATCTCAGGCGTCCTAATCAGCTCTCTTGACTAAAATAACTTTAAAACCTGAAATCGATAAACCCGTCTCTACAAACTAACATAGAGCCCATAGTTTCCATTTCTCATCACTACCGATGAAACATCTCTTCATTCACGAGAGAGAGAGAGAGAGAGAGAGAGAGAGGTCCACCTGCTGCTTGACACCCAGAGGGGAGGCTGTAATATAAGAGACTTCCCAATCGTAGAAAGCGAACGGGTCTAGGGCCAGGCACACACCAACAAGCAGCAGCAGCTGAACCAACAAATGGAGCAAAGGGGAACGCCTGATTCCAACTACCATCTTCTTAAATCCAACCAAAACTCCTTGACTCGAAAGCAGCAAACTGAACTCTGGGCCAACTCTTCACAGTCTCACACCGCCACTTAACTACATTACAAGATATCTTCTTCTCCAAAGAAACAAGTAGAAAGGCTAGAGAGAGAGAAGGCACTCAGCAGCAACTAGTATCTTTTGCAGTTTCTGGTGACCTTTAGTGCAGTTTTGCTGCTGCTTCTTGTTGCGTTGAGAGAGGTGAAAATAGTAAAGTGGTGACCTTTTGGGCAGTTTCTGGTTGAGTTGCCCTCAACTCTTGAGAAAGAGAGATTAAGTATAGCTGTCGGCCATATGCGGCGATTGAGGCGATGAGAGCGAAGATGGGGTCAGCTTTTGCCAACCCTCCCAACGTTCAATTTTCTTCTGCTGAGGGAGGCACGTGCCTCTCCACGTCAGCTGGACCCCGCAAAATCTCTCTCTCTCTACTCCACGTAGTACGGATTTCTTTGTCTCTCTAAACATACAAATTGCAGTCCATCTTTTGACCGGAAGAGCCGTTGGTTTCTTTTTGTGCTCACAATCATCATACGGTCTATACTAAGGAAAAGGGTTTGGTTCTGTTTGGGCAAAGGGAAGAGAAACCCTTCGTAGTTTCGAAATTTTCGAATGGTCCAAAGGTGGTAGCTTTTGGTGGCTCTCCTGTTTCATATTTGACCAAATGATATGAAGGCTACGTATAAGAAGATGAACACGATTTATGATGGGAAAAGGACTATCATACTAGAACACAGTCTAATTTTAAGCTGACCCGAAAACCATGTGATTCGATGAACTGGACACGGAAACTAGAGGTTTGTATTGGTTGCAGAAAGCATGAACCAATATGGAAGAAAGAAAAGAGCATATAAAAGGATATGCGTCGGAGTTAGGTTGAGAGGCTATGTGAGAGATCACTGTATCGTCTCACCCTTTTTCTTTTTACAACAGAAGGCCCAAGCTTAATACACTTGCATGTATGCCCAAGAATCAAACTCGCCACCAGCACTGTCAGAATCGGACAGCCCTGGTAGTGAGCTAACGCTTTTGGTGGGTATTGTGTGTGGCTTCATTATAGTGAAAATCTTCTTTATGTTTGATTCTTGTGGCAAACATCCCTCGCCAAACCACAAAAGCTAGTGTTTCTCTTTCTTTTCTTTCCTCTTCTTGATTTGATTTTATGTGTGCTTTCCAATTGAGTATCTGAACACAAGTTATTAGATAAATAGGTGTTAATAGATAATAAGCACAGAGAAACACATTTAAGGAGCAATATTTGGAGAGATCGACTAACAAAATTCTTGTGAGAAGGCACAAAATAATTGCTTGAACACTTAAAAGGAAGCAGGAGGTGCCGACATAAAGAAGATACGATTTTTTCCTTGGAATTGGTTGACTATATAACACAATATACAGCACAATGACAACAAAAAGATCTTGGAGCTGGCCCCATTAATCGCGGGTTCAGGTCAATTTCGGTTTGGTAGCTTCTTGATAAGATTCATGAACAAGCTTTTGGGAATAAAATCCTGTGAAATCAGAGCACATGTTGCTGGAGTCTTTAATCACCAACTGGCAAAACCAGCTTGGTTTTAGAGTGTTGATGTGGGAAAATGCACTGAAATTTGACTTGACAGCTATCAGCATGCATCATGGAGCTCAGTTTTTCAAAGAGTAGATGGTGGTTGATGACTCTTTCTCTCTCTCCACACATGATCAGTCAGTTGGATGATTATAAAAAAATGCGATAACAAATTTAGGAACAAGTGTGGGAGGCACTGATTCATGTGGAAATCTGAGACAGGATGTCTGCCGACCTAAGGGAATTGAATCAACTACCACAGAGTCTTGTGCACATTCTGGATTTGGCACTACCAACTGCAGAGAAACCAATTGTTGACACTCACCAAGTTTGATTGTCTTTTGGTTGTCTTTTTGTATGTGTTTAAATCATCTTAAATTATTTTTTAAATTTAATCATCTTTACATATAATAATTACAGTATATTTATATATGTATATATATATATATGTGAATTTTCTTTTGAAGGGTTCTAACCCACGGATGCAGAAGCCCACAAGGACACCAATTAATCTGGTTTGAGCCTGATCAGCCATTGTGGGGTAAAGGTCTTCCAGCATTGGTTTTCTCCATTAACAATTCGCGAACTTACTGCAGGAGACGAAGTGGGGAACCACTTGAACCAATGATGCAAGGCTAAGAGTCGATCACTGAGCTGTGGCTAACAATAATAGAAGCTGGAATAAAAAATGAACTATCATGCGAGAAGTGAAAGACAGTTCGCTTCTTATTGTTGAGTCAGACCATGTTTTTGTCCAGTGACAGATCCACGTTAACGTGAGGACCAAACTGTGAAAAGTAAAAGAAAAACTATCTTTTGACTGTTAAACCATGGTCTGGAGAACTGAAGGCAATGCGAGGTTTTAGGAAGCGAGTATAGCCAATGGTTTTAACCACAGAATATAGCCTACCTTCCAAGATTATTGGCGGTCACCATAAAGATACAGTAAAAACCAAAGGAACAAACGGGATCTTTGTCAACAAGGTTGGATTATGTTTGTGTGGAGAAAACACATACACACACACACACACACACACACACACACACACACACACACACACACACACACACACACACACACATATATATATGTGTGTGTGTGTGTGTGTGTGTGTATGTATATGTGTATATATATATGTATATAAATATATATATATATATATATATATATATATATATATATATATATGTATATGTATATGTATATGTATATGTATATGTATATATATATATGTATATGTATATGTATATGTATATATGTATATGTATATATACATATACATATATATGTATATGTATATATATATATGTATATGTATATATATATATATATGTATATGTATATATATATGTATATGTATATATATATATATATATGTATATATATGTATATATGTATATATATGTATATATATGTATGTATATATATATGAGGGGGCGCTGCCTCCAGCCTATATCAAACGTCAATTTGGGTTACTACCCAGTACCGACCAAAATGTACATAGTTATGTTACACACACACATGCATATGTATATGTATGTATATATATGTGTGTAAATGTATATGTGTATATATATATATATATATATATATGTATATGTATATGTATATGTATGTATGTATATGTATTTATATATGTGTGTGTTTGTGTATATATATATATATATATATATATATATATATATATATATATATATATATATATATATGTATTTGTACATGTACATGTATATATATATGTATGTATGTATGTATGTATGTATATATAATATATGCTTAATCCAATTCATACTTAAATCTACTCTAACGTCTATATTGCGATTAAGGATGAAAATTTGAATAAAAGTAGATTGTATTGTTCTTTATTAAATCTTGTTAAACATCTCACCTTTCAATCGACACAATTTATACTGAAGATTTAAATCTAAAAGCAATTTATACCATTATACATTCTGTATTGCATTTAATATATAGTAGGACAATTTGCTTTTTATATTCAAATCTTCATCGTTCATCACATCGATCATACCATGGAAATGTTAGAATAGATTTAAGCATAAATTAAATTGAGCACATATATATATATACACACTCCTAAACGTACGTCACCATTAATGGATGACTAGAGACAGTGCTTTGCAACATTATGGGGGCAATACAGTGTCTTATTCAATCAATCATGGGTGAGGAGTAAAAGCCAATGGGGGACTCCCCAACCCAACTGTCCTGGCCATGCTCCTCCTCCAGCATCGATCAATGACTGTTCCATGAACTTGGACCTAAGTAGGCAACCCAACTCTCTCTCTCTCTCTCTCAATATATGTGTGTGTGACTAGATTGCCTTTAGTTGAAAAGATTTCAACTTTTTAATAAGAAAACTGACAGGCAGATCAGACTCATGAGGCCCAAATTAAACTCAGAGTTTAATATGTTATTGTGCATCAACAATACGTAGTTGGCAGTGTCCTATTCGTTCATAAATGAAGGGTGGACAGTTCATTGATATATATATATATATGGAAAATGAAATGTACATGGAGATCCTGTGTGCTCTCGTCTCTAAAGAAAAGTTAGGGGTTCAGCATGTTCAGTGTCTTGACCTAAAACTATTTATAAGTTGGATTTGGTACTGTCACACCCTGGGTTTGCTGGACCCACCATGGTCAACCACACATTGACCCATCCGACGTGCACTCATTTGGACCTGGGGTGTGTTGGGTTCACAGAAATATTTTACTAGCAATTGGTACCCGACACAAAAATATTTGACCCGACGTGCATATTTCCATATCTTCGTGCCCAAGACGAATTTGATTAATCGAATTTGGTAGAGTTATATCCGATCCAAATCCAAAATAGACATATTGCCAAGTGAGATTAAACGGCCAAGAAAGAAAGCCGTTTGGCCCAGACAATTGTACTGCCCTTATTTACCTTTTTTCAGGTATTAAGGCCATAGATTTCATATTTTGAATGTCAGGACAACCCAAATAAGGCCCCATTTGATCAATGCTTTTCTTTTTTTATTACAAGAGGAGGTTAAAGCCTAACATACACATGACACATGCACCCTCTGAGAGTCGAACTCCCCACTAGCAACAAAGCTACAGCACCCTGCTGTTATTTTGAGTCTAACACGTAATATGTGTGTTGGGTCATGTCAAGGTGGGTTTTCGTGTCTATGTTAAACTGCCAACGGAGTTGATAATTTACTGTGTCAAGTACGTACCGTGTCATTTCATGTTTATGCTACAAGCACGTAAGCAGAGAACGCCCTTTTTGTGGTGTTACTTTGATGGACACGAACACGACATAAAGCACGTGTACCTTGACAGAATGATGTACTTTTCAGGTTATATCCGTATTGTTTTGCGTGTCGTGTCTCATCGTCATCCTGCCCTGAAACAAGTGCTCATTCATGATCATATGCAGCATATGCTTCCAAGAGCATCTGGCAAATGCCAGAGTCCATGATTCTCTTTGTTGCATGCGCCCTAGCAAGTGGCATCATGCATGCCAGCATGCTTCAACGCCTATAAAGAAAGGCTAGACATTTGATGATGAAGATGGAGCAAGTGACAACCATTTGAGTACCTTTAGCGAACTTAGCATACACATACATCATTATTCTCGGGTCCAAATCGTGTCTACATCTTTTGCTATTTGAAATAGATCTGAACCCATGAACATCGTTGCCTGTACCCTCCCATGTCGTGTTGTTTGGTGTTGGAATCAAAATTGAACAGTTTCAGTAGACATGGCCGGTGGCTTGACGGTTCGAACCTATCCAATAGTTCGAATTGAAACCAAATCGCTCGTGAAACCAATGATAACCCGAACTGACAGTTTCAAACCATCCATATTCATTAAATATTTTTTCTAATACCTCTTATCATAAATAGATTCTTAACTCAAATGGTAGATGGGTTCCGAGAAAACATGGGCTTTTGTATTTTAAAAAGAAATGTGTCTTTTTAAAAAAAATGCTTTAAATATATTTTTCAAAGTCTTTTGTCACAAACATACAGCTAGCTCAACAAGGAGAAGCATTCCACCATTAAAACCATAATCAAAACCGCTCTTGAAACGATTTGGTTCTGATTTCAGGTTTTCAATCAAATAGGAGGATGAGGAAGTTCCCATTTACTGGTGGTAACCGGTGCCAAAAGCGGTTTAATTGCCTGCTAGTAACCGACTAATATCGGTTTATCTTTCCATTATACGCTATCAAGTAGACCTGCCAAGTTTGGGTCCGACCCAAAAAAAAATCCTGGTACAGGTCAAGTTTTAAGCACTTTGGATCAGATTAGGGTCAAGAAAGATGACCCAGCAATGGACCAAACTCGAAACTGACCCAACCATGTGTCTTTGTGTGTGTACGAGAGAGAACCTTGTGTATGCTAACACATTTAAGTACTAGAAATAGATGGTTGAAATTTGAATTTGGAAAACAAAATTATGTATATTTTATGAGTTATACTTTATTCACATGCGTACTTTTTTATTTTTTATTTTAAATTTAAACCATCTATTAATCTTAAATGAATAATTAAGATTTGTTTAAATATGTTAGCACCAACTATGCTAGCATATACCAAGTTCTCTCTCTACATATATATATATATATATATATATATATATATATATATATATATATATATATATATATATATATATATATATATATATATATATATATATATATATATATATATATAGGAAGCTTGGTATACCATTACATGTGTAAACATATCCAAACAAAGCCCAACCATCTAATTTTAAAAACAAAATATACAAAAGTTAATTTTGGAAGTATAATTAACTTAAAAAGGAAGATTTTGTTTTTTAATTAAAATCCAACCATCTCTCTTTCAAATTAAATAGCTGAGACTAATTTGAATATACTCATATGTAATGTTGCTAGCATATGTCATGCACTCTCTCTCCATCTATATATAGTGATTGGATCCTATCCACTACAAACGTACCCAACAATTATTTTCCAAAAGTATAAGTGTAATAACATTGTATTTCATATTTTTTTATAAACCCTTAAATTTTTTTAAGTTGCAAGATAATGTAACCCAAATAAAAATTGGGTCGAATCAAGGCCGCTGCAATTTTGATCCAATCTGAAGTGACCCGATCCGATGACCCAAGTTGCAGGTCTAGTGTCAAGAGCGGCTACTCTACCGATTACTGCTCTTCTCAAGTTACTCTCTTCCATCACAATGGAGACCTCAGAAGAACCATCTGCGCGTGCTGTATGGCAGACCGTGTTGCTTGATCAATTCCCCACCTGCAGTACATTTCAAGATTGGTGGGAGTTGTTTATTCTTAATGTGCAGCAATTACAACAATGGCAGGACTCTCTGGCTTTGCGTGGTTTTACACTCTGGAGAATAGGGTGCGCCTGCAACGATGAAGTTCTTCAAGAAATTCAAAGATCATTGTGCTTTGTCAATCCGATTAGCAGATGAATATCGAATCGCGAACCTGCTAACATCTCTCTTAGCATGAAATCTGATATATCTCGTCTCGATGTCTTTGATCTTTCAACCTTTTGGTCTCTCGACCATCTGTCAGTTTCTGCGTGCTCCATGAAGGTACTCGCACTCATCAACGTGCTCCGTGTCTCCTTCATGAGAAGAAGTGAACCCTCGTCGTGTAAAGAATCTTGCACACAGTTTTGCGGTTAACTAAAAGCCCATATTTGGCAACCAGTGAGAAACAGATTGTCTTTCGCTCCTCACCCTTTGTTCTTTCGATATTCGAACATGATGAGTTTATTAAGGATGCATTTCTTTGTGCCACTCTTCCCTTGATCACCGCAAACTTTCCTCGTCGATCGCCATTGTTTTGCTTTGCTTTCCTTTCAAGCACCAAAACCACCATTCATCCCCATGACCATAAGCTTGCCCTTGGACTTCTTCCTTAACCTATTTTTGTTCTCCCTCAAGAGAGAGAGTTATGTACACCGAGTTCCATGCCCAATGAGTATGTACTAACACCTTACACCGCCCAACACCCTCTATATATATATATTAACAACTCCACCCATGTAAGGGATCACCCATGCATTGCCGGTCCCAAGCTCGGATAAAGGAGGAAGGTTGCGTTAGGCTTCCAACAACTAGCGTAAAACTTCGTCGAATTTTTATAACATTGATTACAAAAATTATGATCATTGCTTTGAGGTGTCACTGCCTATCGACGTGTTGTAGAGCCCGAATACAATAATAAGTAAGTAAGGGCCACTACATTTTCACCCGCCCAAATGTAGTGAATTAATTGCAGAGAGGGTTCCCACATCATATACGGGTGTGGATAAAGAAGTTAGTCCCGCTACATTGCCACCCAAATGTAATGAATAATTTTCAGAGAGGGTCTCTTTATTTTGATTATGAACGGATGCAGGGGGTAAGAAAGTTAGTCCTAAATAATAAGATTCGTATTGATTCTTCGAATATCGGAACATTATCTGATAAGCTAATGGAGGTGGTAGATACTATGATTCAGAGAAAGATTCATATTCTATATTTACAAAAGACAAAATGGGTTGGAGAAAAAGCAAAGGAGATAGAGGATATAGGTTTTAAATTATGGTACTAAGATAAAGAAAAGGCTCGAAACATAGTTAGTATTATTATAAATAAAGATTTAAAGGATAGTGTAGTAGGGATACAACCATATGGTGACCGAATCATAACGTTGAAATTAGTGTTATAAGCAGAGGTTTTGAATATAGTTTGTACTTATGCACCCCAAGTAGGATTAGAATATAGTATAAAGACAACTTTTTGGGAAGAGTTAGATAAGGTGATTCAAAAGATTCTACAAAGGAAGATGATTTGTTTAGGAGGAGACTTAAATGGACATGACGGTAAAGAGGCATTAAGATATCAAGGGATTCATGAAAACTTTAGTTTTGGGGATATAAATGAGGAAGGTGGGGAGATTTTAAATTTTGCTATGGCATTTGATCTCCTTATAGTCAATACAATCTTCAAAAAATGTGATGAACATTTAATTACTTATAAGAGTGGCTTATCACAAACACAAATTGATTACTTTATTTGTAGGGAAAAAAAAAGATAGAGCGTGTTGTAAAGATTACAAGGTAATTCCAAGAGAAAGCTTAACCACCCAACATCGACTTTTAGTTATGGATTTATAAATAAAAAAATGGACAAAGAAGAAAAGAGTGCATCGAGCTATTCAGACTAAATGGTGAAACCTCAAAAGCGACAAAGAAGATATATTTAAACAAAAAGTCCTTTAAGGAGATATTTGGAATTATGTTGGTACACCTTATGATATACGAAACAATATAGCTATACATATTAGGAAAGTTGCGAAAGATGTATTAGGTGTATCTAAGGGAGGTGTACCGGCACAAAAAGAAGCTTGGTGGTGGAGTGAAGTAGTGCAAAATAAAATAAAGGCAAAGAGGGCATGTTACAAATTACATTATGCTAAGAAAACTAGTGAAACTTTAGAGGTTTATAAGAAAGCAAAGAAGGAAGCGAAAAAGGCCATGAGTGAAGCAAAAGCTAAAATACTAGGAGAAATAGGAATCACTTGGCTCGCAAGACTATTTAATGAAATATGGAAAAACCAAAAGATGCCCGAGGAATGGAGAGCAAGTACACTTATACACATATATAAGAATAAGAGATACATTTAAAATTGTGTGAATTGTCGAGGTATCAAGTTCATGAGCCATACTATGAAATTATGGGAAAGAATTATCGAACGTAGATTAAGACAAGTATCAAGTACAATATAGAACCAATTTGGATTCATATCAGGCAGATCTACTATTGAAGCGATTCACCTTTTGAGCCATCTTATTGAACATTTTAGAGCAAAAAAGAAAGACCTTCACATGATATTTATTGATGTAGAAAAAGCTTATGATATGGTACTTAGGAAGGTTTTTTTGAGAACTTTGGAAAAAGAGGTATTCCATTGATATACATTAAACTTATAAGAGACATGTATGATGGTACAAAAAAATGTGTGAGGACTCATGAAGGAATGACAGACTTCTTTAAAGTTAATATTGGGTTATAACAATGATCAACTTTAAGTCCATACTTATTTATAATGGTGATTGATGAGTTAACAAAACATATTCAAGATGAAGTACCTTGGTGCATGTTATTTGCAGATGACATTGTATTAGTGGAGGAGTCTAAGGAAAAAGTTAATAGAAAAATTGAATTATGGAGAGAAACATTAGAAAGCAAAGGCCTCCGACTTAGTAGAACAAAGGCAAAATATATGGAATGTAAGTTTGATAAGGACATAGAAATTAAAATTGGCACACATTGCATCCCCAAAAGGAAAGTTTTAAATACTTAGAGTCAATTTTTCAGAGTGATTGAAGAATTGATGGAGATGTTACGCATAGAATTAATGCTGGTTGGTTAAAATGGAGAGGAGCATCGTGATAAGAAGATACCATTAAAGTTAAAATGTAAATATTATAGAGCAGCAATTAGGCCTACCATGTTTTATGGTTCTGAGTGTTGGGTAGTTAATCATCAACATGTACAAAAGATGTCTGTGATAGAAATGAAGATATTGAGATGGATGAGTGGTTATACAAGAAAAGACCGTATAAATAATGAGGTTATTAGAAACAAATTAGGAGTGGAACCAATAGAGGATAAAATGAGAGGATATCGTTTAAGATGGTTTGGACATATAGAAAGAAGATCAAAAGACGAACCTATAAGAATGTATGAAAAACTAAATTTGAAAAGTATTAAAAGAGCTAGAAGACGACCACAAAAGTGTTGGAAAGAAACAATAAAGAATGATCTAGCTTATTGTGAGTTAACGACTAACATGGCACAGGAAAGGGATATGTGGAAACAAAGAATCCATGTAGCCGACCCCGTCTAGTATGGGAAAAGGCTTAGTTGTTGTTGTTTGTTGTATATATATATTACCACCAAGACATACGTTATATATTTATCATGGTTTCCTACACAAAACTGATGGTGTCCGCTCTTACACGCCTTTTTCTTTTTGAAAGTAAGAATGGAATATATTTGCTCCTTTTATTTTTTAGAAAAGCCTTTTAAAATTTATGGTGATCACACTTCTGCCTCCAAAATCTAAAATGTGCAAAGAGGAGTGAACACCATGTAGTGGTGTACAGGATTCTCTCTCTCTCTCTCTCTCTCTCTCTCTCTCTCTCTCTCTCTCTCTCTCTCTCTCTCTCTCTATATATATATATATATATATATATATATATATATATATATATATATATATATGTTTGTCATATTTTATTCTTCATCATATTCTTCAAAATACCAACCACCCATTTCTATGAAAAATATAATATCTTTACAATGTTATATACTTGTCATATCTCATTGAGTTCAAATGAAAAAGGACAAAAGTATATATGTACTTTTTTTCTGATATACTTAATTCACATATTTACTTTTTAGTTTTGAGCTCAATCATACACATTTTAAGAGATAAATGCTTATAAATTTTCAAGTATCAAACACGTACATTAGACTCTCTCTCTCTCTCTCTCTCTCTCTCTCTCTCTCTCTCTCTATATATATATATATATATATATATATATATATATATGTATATATATGTATATATGTATATATGTATATATATGTATATATGTATATATATGTATATATGTATATATGTATATATATATATATATATATATATGTATATATATATATATATATGTATATATGTATATATATATATATATATATATGTATATATGTATATATATATATATATATATATGTATATATGTATATATATATATAAAGAGAGACTATTGCTTTGTGAAGGCCTTAAAATGTTCATAAAGTTCATATACATCATGAAGTGGGCATAGAATATCCTTACAGTCACAACTTAAACCATACAACGCTGTAAAATCCATCTAAAAATAAATATTTCAATGTACAAGTGCACCTCAAGGCTCAAAGTACATCAAATAGATTGGGTTTCATCTACAGGTATGTGACAATCGTTTCCTGTCGGGACACTACTGCTCCGTTTGCACCACGGCGTCTTAAAGATGATATAAATGCCATGAAATTAGACTGCTAAAGTATTGCGTGATTATGCTTGCCTTCGTAAGTAATGATCATTATAGACGGATCTTCTGAGCATCTTTCAACATGCTTCCTTGCCGGACACCCCCTCAAGCTGCTGCATTTGTAGTAGCTCCTTCAAAATTACAGAACAGACGGCAATTTGAAGGTATTTATATCTTATTAATCCATTAATCAGTCATAAAATATAACAAAATACATAAAACTAAAAGTTATCATCTGAAATTGATGGAACTAACAACAAATTAAAGAAGCGGAATCTTTGAAATGCTTCTAAATATATCTTAAGATTAAGCTTCACCCCACTTTCAATGAACCCCATTTAAGCTATGGTACTCCTATTCTCTATTTAGAAGTCTGGATTGAATAAATGATAATACTTAAAGGGAGCATTATTGCATACCTTGGATGAGAAGATCCCTTGATGGGTTTCTGCCCATACTTTCTCCATGTAAAATCATCAACAGGGATGTCAGCTAGCCTGTTACTAACAGCAGGAAGTCTGACGACTCTTTTCAACTTGTATTTTCTGCATGAAAATGTCGAGTAAATGAACAACCAAATAGAAAGCGATACTGTTGCATCTTTAATTGTCAATTTTCAGGAAAAAATACCATGATCACAAAGAAATTTTTTATTCGTAGAGTTGAAAAGATGGCTTCCAACTTCCTCCTATTAATGGAAGATCATAAAGGATAGAAATTTAGGCCAAGTTACCTTTTCTTTGAGCAGTGACGAATTCCTGAATCAGATAGCAATTTTCTACCTGACTCGTCCACCTTCTCTAAGCATCTACTCGTAGAAGAATATAAAGTAAATCCATCTTCAGATGCGCCAATTTGATTGTATTGAAAAAACCTTCTGTGAGGCATAAGATCAGCATATCCAATTGTCGAAGAAATAATAGGGACACCATATCTAAACATTTGCATATTCCTTGAGGAACCAGTCAAATGGGAAGATGCCTTAGACTGACTATGCCTTGGTTCCCACTGTCTGAAGACAAGATTCTGTGGGTGACTACCATGAGAGAAAGAAGACAAGCTAAGCTTTGGATCAACTGCAGAGAGGCCGGTACAATTGACAGGAAAAGGCTGTGGTATGTTGAGATCTTGACTATCAAGAAATATGCTTGTATTGATATTTTTCTGATCAGGAAGAGGACCCTTCTTTATATGCTTGCATGCAATCATGTCAAGAAATGAAATCACTCTCCGGAATCTTGACACTGCATCTTCAGCAATGATACCCACATCCTCCAAGCATTGATATTTCGAAGAAATACTGCTCACCAACAAATTGGCTACCTTAATACCGCTCTGTGCAGCTTCAAATATTTCTGAATTGCAATCTGGTGCTTGAGAAATACTGACTCTAGCATCTCCATTTTCATCGTGACAAAATGGCAAACCTTGATGAAACTGAGATCTCATCAGATTATCAACAAGTTTCTGAGAACCAATAAAGTTTTGATCCTCCCTATCGAATTTATGCACCACCGGACAAACCAAACTTACAGAGATTGATAATAAGCATACCTTACTTCTTCAGAGAACAAAGAATCTGACTTTTATCAGAGAGGAGACGGAAAGAAAAAAAGGAAACTAAAATTCAAAAAAAGGTGGCCGTAATGAAAAGAGTCAATCAGGAAGCCTGCCTCATTAAAGGAAAAGACGAAGCCGATGTCAAAGAAAAGTAGAAGGTTGGTTGCCTTGCATGCGTAAGATCTAGTCTTTATCCTCACAATTCCCTGTCTGGACCACAAAATTTTGGCCAACAACAATGAGAAATATGATCTAACATGTAGCAACCTCCATTTTACGTGGAAAACTTGAGTATCCGTTTGAGTACCAAGTTCAAATTCCTCTCTCTCTCTCACACACACACAAGAATTCAGGGACCAGTGGGGCTTAATGTACTGCGTTAGTTTGTCCACCATGGACAATACTCTTGTTACACGATATCTGGTAGAACACTCATTCAACAACAATGGCCTGACTTATTGAAAAGTGACATCATATATATATCCAAATTCCTTAAATCAACACTCATATATCGATCCTCGGCCACATGTTGACATGAAGCGACTTGCTTTCTAGGTTTACTGCGCCTTCAACTATGACCAAATCCTCCTGCAATCAATTCTCAACTGCATATGATGGTGAATAATGGCCGGATAGTTTCTATTTCTTTATGCCTTCTTTCAAGTAGAGAGATGTCAGCCTGCAACTCGAGTACGGAGTGACCAAGAGAATGATGCATGCATAGCATATGCTAGTTGACTATGTCATTGTGTAGTGGTCCTAATATAATTTATGGTTATGTTCCTTACCAACTCATAAGCATGAAATTAAACATATTGATGTTGTAAAATTTGCACGATTAAGCACTAATCGTGGTCCGGGAATGGGATAAAGCAGTCTCACAAAGTAAAATCAATCTTTTTGCACAAGCACTTGGGGGGGTCCACAGGTCGGTTTGGTTCTAGCCTCAAGCTCAAGCCAAATTATATTACTTGTGGTTCCTGGTATTTTGACAGCTTAACCAAACCATGGCATGATCTAAACCGAACCGACGGTTCCAGTGCTACTTATTTAGGATTTGGCTAAAGGTTGTATCCTCTTTTGAAAAAGAAATTAATTTAATATTATGTGATCAATGATCACGTATCAGATATTAATTTGATAAAAACAAATACTACACTTGATCTTAGCCGAAAGGCGTATGTTTTGTTCAAGCCCTTACAACCCATTTTTATAATGAGTATGGATCCCATCACTCTGCCTGCCTTCTGAATATGATACTAATTTTTTTCTCCAAAGGTTTTCCTAAAGGATTGGTTCGGTTCTCATGGTTTCATTTCAACATTGTGAACCGAGCCATCCATTATTTTTCATGCGAGAACCAAACCAAATCAAACGTTTGATATCTAGAGCCAAACCAAACCACCAGTTCAGTTCAGTTCTAGCGGTTTGGTTTGCTTCCGACAGTCCCTTGAACACACCTACAAGCACTATAAGGGGTCCATGCATTGACAGTGGGTTTTGTTTAATGCATAAAAACAGCCTTGGTTTGTTGGGGTTAAATGATAATATGGCACGAGATGGAGCCCAAAGATTATTAGAAATCTATTTAGCCAACCCTATTATTGTGGGATAAGGTAGGGTTTTGGTTTTAGTAAAGAACTTTTTCCTATATTCAGAACCTGAGATAAGATCGCAGCGAGACGTACTTAATTTCTAGTGAGAATACAGATTTTCATAATTCTCGAGAATGCTTTTCAAGACATACATGCTAGAATATCGGATCTCAAATAGGCTTGATAAGAACCGGACTTGGATTCAGAGTAGTTGAACAACCTTACTCTTAGAAACAACACAAAATGCAAACCCAAAGTATTCAAACCCATGTCATCTAGCGATGCCAATGTGTCAGACTCGGACCTGAATCCAGTCAGAATCAAATCCAAATAATTGGGTTTGGAATACAAATTAGGATCTGATCATAGAATCAGGTGCAATTCAGATTCAGAATTTAGGATCCCATTGAGCACAAATGGTTTCAGGTTCAAAGTAGACTCTCCTAGCATGTGCAACTGTAGCCTGCTTGTGCCTTTTGACCGTTCTCAGTGCCCTTTCCCATTCTTGAAAAAGTGCATTCTCGAATTTGAGAGCTCCAAGGCAGCAAGAAGACTACGCAGAACTTCATTTCACACACACACAAAATAAAAATTTTAAGCTCTCATGTTTAACAAGTCAGATTATCTTCAGCTTGTCGATGCCTTCATATGACTAGCTCGTTAACCCTGGCCGGTCTGGGAACACCACTATCAGCAAGGGGCATCTCCAATTCATTCCCTCTATAGATTACATGTCTAGAGAATGGTCAAAAAGGACATGAGCTCAGACTTGATTTTGCACAACTTATTAAGAAACATAGACAACCCAAAAGATGAGCTTAAAAACTGATGGTCCAATGGTTAGTGTTGAATTGCAACAAGTAATGAAATAAAATGTGCCTTTCATATTCATAAGATTAGTTAAGAATCTACAGAAACAGTACTTTCCTTATTCAAAGCGCTAAATAAGCACCACAAGCCATATTTGCCTCTTGCGACATGTTTGGGGCACTTTACAGATGATGAACGTCCCTTAACTCTGTATGTGTGCGTGCGTGCTTGTGTGTGTGTCTGTGTGTCTGTGTGTGTGTAAGAGAGAGAGAGATGGAACTAGGTAGACTTCCATTTCTATGAATGCTAAGCAAAATTCGGTAGGAACACCTCAATATTTGACATCCAATAGCAAGGTCATCTCATCCTACAATCATTTTCCAGTCAGGGGTCTTAGACGCATCGTTTCTTAGGTATTGTGAAAGATTACACTTTCAAGTCTCAGCACGGACGCCCTGTCTCTCAACCTGCGTGAGCAAAAAAAAGTCTGATATCAAACGTTGCGATTAGTCTAGCATCAACATGGCTTCCCAATCAATTCCCGTGCACCGACTTGACCAGCAAATATCCCTAAAGCTAGTATGTCGAGATCAAGAGTCCAGTTTAATGGATGTTTGCAGATAGGATGGAAGTTACCTCCTCATTGCACAAAGAACCGGTCGGTAGGCACGCTTCACAAACACCTTTTGAGACATGGCAGGTCCAACCGGCCCGAACAAATGTCAGAATTTTCTTTTCAATGAGAGCCGGGTGCAGTTCCACATGATCCCTGAGAATGAAAATTTAGAACATTATTATGCTATAATCACATAATATTAAAGGAAGAAGCTCTGGTAAGATAGTATGAAAAAACTAATCGGTGAAAATGTTAAAAGAGAAAGAAAAAAACACTTTAAAAGAAAACAATAAAATGATATAATGTTGATTTAACTGATAGCCTAACACATGATCAAACTCTATGTACCCAACCCCATCTAATATGGGAAAAGGCTTTTCTTGCTTGTTGTTTGATGATGATGCTATATCATATAGTATGCATATATGCAGCTGCTATTACACAAGCTGGTTGGCTAAATAAACACAGAGAGGTAAGAGATTGAGAAGGATAAAAGTGTCACCTTTTGATCATTTGGAGCGGTCCAGTTTATATGATGGTTCAACAGAAGGTGGAGAATCCATTGAGCATGCCCGTACGAATTGCAGCCAAGTCACAGATAATGCTTAATTGGGTATTAGCTTGACTCCGATTCTTTGTTCATCCAATTTATATTTTCAATAGCAACTAGATAAACAAGATGTCAAAACGGAGTTAGGATAGGTTCATCATGCTTGATGTTTGTGTTGGACAGATACTTTCTCATGTTTAGAGGACTATTTTCAGAAGATCTAGACACCGAGATCTGACTGAAGGTTCTTTCTTTCAACAGCAAATGAGTTATGGAATGTCTCATAAACCTTGAATTTCAAGCAAACATAGGATATGTTTCAATAATCTTCGCTTTTTCATATTTTATACAAGATGAGATCTTTCTATATGGCTGGACATTTGAGTTTCAAGCACTAAAAAATACCTCCAAGAAGATACATATCCAAAATAGTAAATCAGCTCAAGAGCTTGTTCCATGTTATTCGCTTGGAATTTCTTCTCTTGAACATGATAATCACCACAATTTATATGGAAAAAGCTTAACTACATATACAAGCATGCATATATTTATGCATGACTATTTATTTCGAGGAGCATTGGGGTGAAAAAAACATTCTCCATCCGCTCAATTGATCTATTGGAAAGTTCTTTAGTGTTGTGAACTAAGGGGGTCATAAAATTGTCTTCTAAACCTGCAGAAAAGGAAATTAAGTATCTGATTTATATGAAGCCCTGATGTGTGCATCGGCAGTACCAGAACTCCCATCATGGCAGTCTTGTGCATGTATCAAGAAATGCTGTGGTGGATAGACATGAGGCCCACAATGCACGCACCGCAGCTAAGTCTGTCTCAATATTTAAAACAGTTAACAGCACAATTTTGCAATGCTTTTAAGTCAGTTGTTTTGAATCTGTAAAAAAGCATTCATCTATTGTCCATGGGAAAACTCACAGGAATTAGATAGAAAATGAAGAGAGACAAGCACCAGTCAACTATTACATCAATACTACGTGATAAGTTTAATCATAGGCATGGGCATATTGCCAAACCGATCACTGATCACAATGGCAAAATCTTGAATGATACAATAGGAACTAACGAATTAAAGTTGAGCAGGTTTTCAACTTTCTAGATCCAAAGCAAGGGTTTCAAGCAACTTATGGCCACATTTTCATAATGAAAGGCCTAAAGTATACCAGTTTCACCTCTGTGTCACCAGAAAAAGTGAATGCAAGCAAAGAACTAAAGAAATGTAAACCAATCCACGCTAACAAGAGCACATTTTGGTTAAAGGGTTGCCATAAACAAATAGAAAAATTATAGAAGTACCTCGCAGGCTCACATTATTTTATTATCAGAAATGCTTCCACAGCCTTGGCAATGATTGACTGTACTTGAAAAGCAGAAGTACCAGTGGCCAATAAATGATTTCTCCCTTGCAATAAAACATGTCCCCGTAAAAAATTTCTGTGCAGAGATTTTGCTCTCTGATAGCCGCATTCACAAATTCATGCCGTTTCCTGAAGAAGATTGTGGACCTAGCAGATGGTGTAAACCACATTCTGTATTGCACAACCTTTCTCCAGTTCTTATAGGTGTAAGTTGGGGATACTTGTATTTACAGCATACGAATTATTTATCAACATGTTCT
Source organism: Brasenia schreberi (assembly GCA_036023115.1). Classification (NCBI taxonomy): domain Eukaryota; kingdom Viridiplantae; phylum Streptophyta; class Magnoliopsida; order Nymphaeales; family Cabombaceae; genus Brasenia; species Brasenia schreberi. Next base: position 972,775 of record JAYKKT010000088.1, on the reverse strand, counting down.
CCATAGCTTCCACAATAAACATTAAGTGACTTTCAAGGTACTTGTACGTCTCATCCCTCAGAGCAATTTTAAGCAAAAGGTGGCTTCAGAAGCCATAACACGATGCTGCAATGGAGTTCCCATTGTAATGAATGCTGTCTACAAGGTGTTGCACTATGTCACAAGGGTGCGGGTGCGGGATACGGCAAATTTCAAAAAAATTGGGTGTGGCGATACGGCTAAGGTATATAATATTATATATTCAACTAATTCAAGCTAGAAGCCTAGAACAAGTGAGACATCAATTAACATAAGTATATGACGACAACAATAAGTACACAACTTTATATTAAAGCAAAACAAGTAAAGAACTACTAATTTCATCATAATACACAAATCAATCAAAAGAAAATCAGGATTTACATATCAACAATATTATCATTTATCAACTATGAACAATATTAATGTTTGATAAATGAAATGAACATGTACCTTATAAATTATAAATCTTCACTATCAACAATATTATCAACTGAATGGACTATTGGATCACTGAGTTCCATATTAAGAGTATGCAAATCTTGGTTGTCATCTAAGTGATATTCCTCCGGATTTGCATCCCAATATTTTGATGCTCCTTCACTGCAATATGTTCAAATAAATAAGAAGAAAATATCAAATATAATCATCATGATTAATAGAAAAGAAAACAATTTTGAAAGATTAGTAATTTTAAGCATTAGATCTTGAAACCAATCTCAAATTTGAGTGGACATAAACCAAGTCTTCAACACGACTACTTGATAGATTGTTCCTTTTGATATTGTGAATTTGAGAATATGTACTCCAATTTCTTTCACAACAAGAAGTAGCTGGTTGAGATAATAATTTTGATGCAAGCTTTTGAAGAAGAGGCATCTCAAATCCATAACATGCCCAGCAATCTAGTGGATCTTGATAATCCCTTGCTTTCAGTGCTTCTAGTGAATAAAGTCTGAAACAAGAAAACTTTTCATATTCAGAATTTACTTTCCTAAATAGGTATGAGTCACGATAAATCCTTCCCAAACACATTTGCCTATTCTTTGCTATTTTAGGATCTTGATTAGGAGGACAACGCCCAATGATCTCATGCAACCATTTATTCTCATAATATCTTGGATTTAAAGAATGTGCTAAACAATACAAGGGAATGTTTTGTCCCATCTTGAAACTAATATAGAATGAATATGATCATAAAATGATCATGTCTCATGAAGTTCTTTTCCCTCATACTTCAAAATTATTGACTCAACTTTTTTAATCATGGTATTCCACATTTCATAAACTTTATGAAGCATTTGTTCATCTTTATCAACTTCTCTCAACATCTCCCACATAGGCTCTGTGAATTCAAGAAAATATGATACCTTATCCCACCATAAATCATTAAGAATAATAGTCTTCACTGCGTGGGCCCTTGTTTGATCTTCAACCTTGTTACCACGGTATGCATCCCATCTTGGATCAGTAACCATCTGAACCAATGATGTCTTTATTGTGTTAATCCTTTTACCATCACAATCAAAGAAGCAAAATGTGTTTCTGAAAAATAGGTTTGCCTATTTTTTATGGGAAACTAATGGTGTTTCTATTATTTCTTATGGATGGAGTGATATTCAAAGGCGTCCACTCATTAATTTCATTGCTTATTCAATTAGTGGGCCAATATTTTTGAAGTCGGTTGATGCATCTGGAGAAATTAAAACTGCAAGATACTTCAAAGATTTATTTGTAGAAGTTATTAAGAGTGTTGGACCAGATAATGTTGTACAAATAATCACTGCTAATGCAGCAAATTGCAAAAGTGCAGGGTTAAGTTTGGAATATGATTATCCACACATTTTTTTGGATACCTTGTGTAGCTCACAGTTTAAATTTGGCTCTTTCTCATATATGTAAGCCATTAGAAGATAAAGATAATCTTCATGCATATGAATTGTGTTCATGGATTTAAGATATGGCAGCAGATTGTATGAAGATAAGGAATTTTGTAATGAATCACCATTTAATTTCAGCGATATTCAATAGACATTCTCACTTAAAGTTGTTGAAGGTTGCAGAAACACGTTTTGCTTCTTTGATTGTGATGGTAAAAGGATTAACACAATAAAGACATCATTGGTTCATATAGTTACTGATCCAAGCTGGGATGCATACCGTGGTAACAAGGTTGAAGATCAAACAAGGGCCCACGCAGTGAAGACTATTATTCTTAATGATTTATGGTGGGACAAGGTACCATATTTTCTTGAATTCAGAGAGCCTATATGGGAGATGTTGAGAGAAGTTGATAAAGATGAACAAATGCTTCATAAAGTTTATGAAATGTGGGATACCATGATTGAAAAAGTTGAGTCAATAATTTTGAAGCACGAGGGAAAAGAACTTCATGAGAAGTCATCATTTTATGATCATATTCATTCTATATTAGTTTCAAGATTGGACAAAACACTCCCTTGCATTGTTTAGCACATTCTTTAAATCCAAGATATTATGGGAAGAAATGGTTGCATGAGATCATTGGGCGTTGTCCTCCTAATCAAGATCCTGAAATAGCAAATAGGCAAATGTGTTTGGGAAGGATTTATCATGACTCATACCAACTTAGACAAGTAAATTCTGAATATGGAAAGTTTCCTTGTTTCAGACTTTATTCACTAGAAGCACTGGAAGCAAGGGATTATCAAGATCCACTAGTTTGCTGGGCATGTTATGGATTTGAGATGCCTCTTCTTCAAAAGCTTGCATCAAAATTATTATCTCAACCTGCTACTTCTTGTTGTGAAAGAAATTGGAGTACATATTCTCAAATTCACAATATCAAAAGGAACAATCTATCAAGTAGTCGTGTTGAAGACTTGGTTTATGTCCACTCAAATCTGAGATTGGTTTCACGATCTAATGCTAAAAATTACTAATCTTTCAAAATTATTTTTTTTTCTATTAATCATGATGATTATATTTGATCTTTTCTTCTTATTTATTTGAACATATTGCAGTGAAGGAGCATCAAAATATTGGGATGCAAATTCGGAGGAATATCACTTAGATAACAACCAAGATTTGCATACTCTTAATATAGAACTCAGTGATCCAATAGTCCATTCAGTTGATAATATTGTTGATAGTGAAGACCTATAATTTATCAGGTACATGTTCATTTTGTTTATCAAACATTAATATTATTCAGAGTTGATAAATGATAATATTGTTGATATGCAAATCATGATTTTCTTTTGATTGATTTGTGTATTATGATGAAATTAGTAGTTCTTTACTTGTTTTGCTTTAATATAAAGTTGTGTACTTATTATTGTCGTCATATACTTATGTTAATTGATGTCTCACTTGTTCTAGGCTTTTAGCTTGAATTAGTTGAATATATAATATTATATACCTTAGTCGTGTCACCGCACCCAAATTTTTTGAAATTTGCCGTATCCCGCACTCGCACCAGCACCCGCACCCGCACCCGCACCCGCACCCGCACCTGTGTGACATAGGAATGTATTACCAATTTCAATTGTTTCTCATTATGAAGAAAAGACATCAACTTCTCTATCTTCCACAAGCTTGAGCATTTCCTAGAAAAAGACAAAAGCACGCACACACTATAAGTACTATAGTACCAAAAAAGACAAATGCTACCAAGAACAACAAGCAGAAACACCTTCACTAAGAAAGGTCCACGGTTTGCTAACATTAAAATTTGATAATTGTTACACTTTAATTGGGAAAACCGCTTCACCTGTTTGCATAAGCACCAGAAATTCTATGCTATCAAGCCAGCATAACAAATAAAATTTCTCGTAATTTATCCATAGCTGAGGAAAGGTTAAAGAGTACGGAAAGAAAGAAATATTACAACTAAACCCAGATCAATGTATCCAAGTAACATGAAAGCCAATGACAGATATCCAAGAATCCACGCTTAAGACTTTGTTTATGAAGCTGCAAGTCAGCTTTCAAGCAGTTCATACATGTAAAGTATTTTTCACAATGGAAATAACAATTGTTCTTTCTATGAAGACAAATAAACTTTTTCAGTAAGCTCATGACTCTGTGGCTGGGCAATATTGAGGTGGAGCATGTGTACACCGGAACAGACCCAAAAGCAGGCATACACTTGTATATATGTCCAACAAGAAGTTCCTAACCCTTTAGAGTGGGATTCCTTAAAAGCTACAGTCGCAGACCTGGAAATTTTTCTGGCATTGGGTGAAGTACAGCAGGGTGAAATTCAGGTGAGGCCGTTCATATAATTTTTCGAAAGAATAAGATGGCCTGCAAAGTTTTCTTTTGGATTTCCACTGAAAGACCACCATATTTTCTTCTTCTATTTTCTGGATTTCTAGATGCACTTGGAGCAAATTGTACATGTATTCTTTTCTATTAGATAATTTACATCAACTATAAGTACACTTCATAAAAGGGAAAACCCAATTTTTCATATCGTGCTGAAGTTCGGTGAAGGGTCGAGTTTTTCATCAAGTGACTTTAACGTAAAGGATATGTTCTAACAAGATATGGCAAGTTCACTTGTAAGTTCAAGGTTCAGCTTCAAGAGAAAACATCACGAGATATGCTCGTCAAAGGGGCCTGACCTTGGGAAATATCCATCACACACTCGCGCGCGAAAGTAGAACTGTATCTCGGGATGTTTGTAGAAGAATACTAAACCATGTTGGCAGTGACAGAGCACTTCACAAATCATGCACACAAGCAGTCATCCCAATTGATGCTTGCTAGCTACCCACTAACTGCCTAAAACTCACGATTTCAGTAACAAAACTCAAACAGTAAAATAGAAAAACGAATCTTGAAGAAATAAATTCACCATCCCCAACAAAGCATTATGAATTATCTAAGGAATGCATGCATGGTGAGGGTCCAAGTCCGGTTCCTCAATCATTTATTCGATGCTCTAATTATTAACAAGCACACTGCATGCCGCTTTTCAAGGTTTTAACCGTATAGTAAGGGGTTCTGTGCTCTCAAATGTCCTAAAATAGGCATTCAGGCAAACCCATACCATCTGAGGCATCATTATCAGGAAAGAAAGAACACAAGAAGGCGAAATTTCTAAAGTAGATGGAAACCCCCGCAGATTGTAGGTCCGATTTTCCGCTCGAGATTATGCTTTGGAAACAAAAACAAACAAATTAACGCCACAACCCGATAAAACACAAAACACACACTCACGCAGAAACTCACCGAGTCTGTAAAACCGCCGGTCGATACGACGAGAGAGAGAGAGAGAGACGGGATGTCAGATTCGCAAAGACGCCGGTAGGTTCTCCGGGGTGTGGATTTCAAACGGGTACTTTTCTGGTTTTAAGATCGACGTTGGCGTCTAGACGGGAGAAACATGATATCATGAGGCTTACACCGTCCATCGTTACGTCTATCAAGACTCCGGAACACAAATATATGGCACCAGTTCTAAATAGGAGCCCTTTTCTGTGCAACGAAGTTGTACAATAGCATACTTTCAGAGCATTTCAGCCATTGATTTTGTACCGAGTCAGTTTGGTTCACTAACTCAACCGAACCAAAATTAATACGAATTAAGAGAGAATTCAAGGACCAGAACCGAACCACATTGTGGGGATAGTGAAAACCCAAAAATACAAGTTTGGTTCACTAAAGATATTTGGTGTGTGGATTCAGATTTCTAGGAATCATATTCAAATATGATTTGATTTGGTTTAGAGTTGTTTGGATCTCATTTCGATCGGTTTAATTATTTGAGTAGTAGACCAAGTATTGGATTTAGATTTGAATCCAAATTGTGTTAGGATCCATTTTAGAGTTATTGTGTTACATTTAAAGTCCATGTGATAGTGTAATTTTTCAGTAGGTCATATTACTGGTGTGATGTTTAGGTTCATCTATTTCAATAATTCAGTCAGTTCATTTATGCTCGGGATGCAATAATTCTCTTATTTTGAGATTTCAAAAATAAAATAAATTGAATTAACCAAACTTGCTCAGAATGTAGAACTGGACCAAACCGAAATATTGTAAACCCAAACTGAACCAAAAACTCAATTGGTTCACTTTGGTTTTCCTGTCACAACCAATTTTTGTTCAACCCGATCTTGCAACTAGGTATGACAATGCTCGTGTCGGTTTGCACCCGACTCTAAACTTATTTAGTTTATACTCAACCTCGAGTTCAACCAATATAATTTGGTTCTTAGAGTCAGGAGCGTACCGAAACCATTATAAGTCGTAAACCTAAACCTAAACCAAACAACACCATGAGTTTCATCTTGTTTCAGTTCAAATTATGGTTCATGACTTGTTCTACATGTTCATCACTTATATCTAACACAAAATCAAACATGATAAAATATAGAATAAGTTGTTCACACATAAAGCACCATTATAATTTATACCTACATAAAAAGCAAAACTTTATACAAACCACCCATACCAATTTTTGAACCATTGGATCAACGGTCATAGGAAGTTAAGATTGAAAATTAAAAAGTGAAAATGTATGTATTCTTTTTGTTGATTACTTGATTATCTCCATATAGACTTTTTATTTTTTATTTTTCAATCTCAATCATGATTGTCCTTAATCAAATGGTTGAGATTTGGTTTGAATAGAGTTTGCACGCAAGCGATAATAACTTCTCTATATATAATACAAAATATAAAAGTACAACACTACTTTAAATTAAAATCTCTATCATCAATCTCAAAGATCGAATAGTGAAAATGTTTATACGAGATTATGCACTCAAAGATATTATGGATTTAAAGCACACTCTCTCTTCATACATACATATATATACATACATACATATATATATATATATTTGACACTACCTTGATACAGTGCAATGGCCTAACAATTACGTGCTAACCAAATCCATACGAAACTTTTAAATTTTCCTTTCCAAGCTAAACCAAACAACAAGCTAGAGAACCGAAACAAATCACCAATTTAGATCATTCGATTGGTTTAAAACGTTACAAGAATATCCCTACCTAATTACCCAAACAACATCTTTTCTTGACAACAAACGGTCGCGCCCAATTTAAAACGTTACAAGAATGTTTATGCTTGCTAATGTCAACAAGGCATTAAAATTTTATGTAGCAACAAAATTGATTAGGGTCTCATTCTTGAGCTCAACCAAACATGGTAGCTCTCTTTCTCTAACCTTCCCGGATTGAACTCACCACCTGCGTCGTGGGAGTTAGATAGCTCCGCCAGGTGAGCTAATGCTGTCGGTCTGCCGCCTACACATTTTTAAGAAGAGAAATTGCAGCCAGACAGTAAAATCTTAAGTGAAGGGGTTGGTTTAGACATGGCCGGTTCCTAACAGTCCCAGCGGTCCAACCAGAACCGATCCACGCCAAGAACCGTTTGAACCAGGAACTAGGACCACCTGATTCAGTTCCTGTTTCACCTTTTATAAAACCGGAAGTGGAACAGGTTCCAAACCATTGGTTTTGTTTTTCATAATTTCCTATGATTTATTTATTTTTAATAAAATTGTCGGCTCTGAGATGTTTTAGACTCAAATCAAAACTGCTCTAGAACCGACGGTTTCGGAACCATAACTGGAACTGGACACAAGCTGATTCGGTTACTGTTTCAGGTTCTGGGCCAACCCAAATTGGACATGTCTAGGTTGGCTGCCATGAGATTCAAAGATCGGATCTGACAATTAGCTTCTATTTTAAGATCTGAGTAGAGCCGGCTTTATCCCACACTATGTAGGGTTGTTTAGATGGATTCTTTTTATTCATCGTTGTGCTATGCAGCAGTATCATGTGCTTGTCAATTTTCACTAAAAAAACACTTAATGCCTCATTAGACATCTCCAGTTCCAGTTCTCCTGGAACCACAAGTCGGGACCGAACTGGGACCGAGCCCGTTTCAGTTCCACCTACAAACCGTTTAGAAAAAGGAAAAGAAGTTGATAGGTCGGCAGTTTGAAACCACCGGTTCTGGGTCTGGAACCTACTTTGTCCCATTGTGTGTGAATCCATGCACGCACGAATGTGTGTTTGTTTCGAGTTCCATCTTATCCCACTGTTTGTGGGTTTCATGATCGTGCTATTTAGCAATACAATGAAGCGTGTTAATTTGCTCTAGGAAACCATTTGATACCCACATAGCATCTCCAGTTGTTTGTGTGCACCAAGACTGTTAACTCACCAGCATGGCTCTATGAGGCCCACTCTAAGGTGGCCAGTTTAATAGTCAGACCCTTGCAACACGACCCGATCAGGTACAACCCGCACCCAACCTATATATGCACACATGCCGGAGAACCCGCACCCATCCATTAATGTTTGGGTTGTGCTGGGCCTGCCCCATTGCTATCCCCAGTATGAAACTTTAGTCCGACTGCAAGTATCGCATTGTCCTCTCCTGAATCAGATCCATAGTTATGTTCCAAAGGAATTGGGAAATTCAATTGCAACATGTTAGACAAGAGAATTACCAAAGTGTAGATCTGCACACTTACCTAAAACTTTTTCAATATCCCTTCTTATCCAAGGAAAATGCGAATTTAGAACGACTTACATTTAACATGCAGCTAATAAAATTCGGTCGGACTCATTTTGAATATATATATTGAATATAAAAAACAGGATCATCATCTATTTTTGACATGTTCATTGCTTTTAGTAAAATAAGTATACAATAACAACAACTAAGCCTTTTTCCATACTAGACGGGGTCGACTACAAGGATTCTTTGTTTTCACATATCCCTATCGTGTGTCATGTTAGCAGTTAACTCACAATAAGCTAGATCATTCTTTATTGTTTCTTTCCAACTCTTTTGTGTTAAATTTTTAAATATCTTTATAAAAAATACCTAAAAGTAATAGATGAATAAGTATTAATGATGAGCCAGATCCACTCAATCAATCTCTTTCTCTCTATATATATATTATGAACCGGCCTGAGCTTGAAAGTGGGTAAAAAATGTTTGGTCTAGCGCTGCAACATTTCAGGGCCGGGCAGGCCCAGCCCGGGTCATGCCCATCTTGACATCCCTCAGGTTACCTAAGTAAAATACAGTTTCGTTTTGGCCATTGTATTTATATTAATTTTCCATTTATTCGGTTCGATTCTTGGTTCTTGAACGTACTAGTTCATTCCCCAAAAGAAATATTTTTGTGATGAATATTTATTAAAGAAAAATTAATTATAAAAGAGAAAAATCCTTTATCGATAAAGATTAGCAAAGAGATCTCGTGGTCTCCACCCTCAACCCTTTCCCGTTATTTTACAGCCAAAAAGAACACGCGGTAAGTTTTTTTTACTGACCTTCCACAGTTCACACGGTGGGTTAAGCAAAAGGCTAAAGTAGTAAAAGAACTTTTTTAATGTCTCGAAACTGGAAAATATAAATATAAAAAAGAAAATAAAACAGGAAACCCACATTAATGCTGCGAGACACGTGTATAACTGTTGTGTGCTTGCTGTTATTTGTAAACTCAACAGCCTAGATGGTGAAAGAAAAGGAGGGAGGATCCGTGGTCCCCACAAAACGTAGTGCCGCGCCGTACACCTGTCCTCGAAATCCACCACTCTTAAGAAATGATATTAATATAAACATTAAAAATGCATTTTGAAAAAGCGCGGGAAACCGGATGGCGTGCTCCTTGACCGTCTTTTGACTGAGTAGGGGCATCTCCGTCATTTCCTGCTCAGATAAGGACGGCAAGGACGAGTCAGCACGCGAACGTCTCACCCGCCAAATGGGCGAGATATCACGCGCGGCCATTTTCTCTTTCCTCTCTCTCTCTCTACCTCATGCTAGCTGTCTTCCCAAAGTAGCCCTTTAACGGTAAAATAGCTAACCATGGTTAGTTGTTCCTAACCGGAGTAGGAGGCAGGAAGCAAATTGCCAAAAGGTATTAGACGTAGCGGAAACTTTTTCTAATCCTTTTTTTCTCGTTTCGATAGACTCGCCGCATACTCCCAATCGCTTACCAGATATGATTGAGGAAATACACCGAAATTCACCTAAATTAACGCGTTTGCCACGTAATTTTAAAGGCAAATATGTCCTTGAACTTCTTAACTATGGTCAGGTGTAGACTTTTTTTTCATTAATAAGCCATGGTTCGATAGTTGAACAATGGTCAAATTGAACCCAAAGTCGAGGACAAGTGGGTTCAGTTTCAGTTTCAGATTTCATGGAACTGAAACTCTATCAGAACCAGAACCAATAGATTCAAATTGTTAGTTCCATGTTTTTTATTTTTCTTATTTCAATAATTTTTTTAGTTTTGAACAGTTTACCATTCAAACCGAAATCAAAACTAGAATTGATCCAGTTCTAATTTGATTCGGGTTCCTGATTCCAATAAAGTAGAAACCCGCGTAGTTTGGGTAACCGCCAAGCCATGTCTAGTCTTGAGTTTAATACTCGACCGTGGCACGACGATCTGGTGTCGTTGAGGGCATATTAGTCATTTTGAAAATAGTAGAACGGGGCGAAGCAAGGCTTGTTTAAAGTGAAGACTTCGAATATTTAGAAATTGAAATATTTTTATAAAAAAAGAAATTATAAAAATAAGTAGTAAATGATGTAACAATTTCAACGTGGAAATCTAATAGAAAATGAGATGTCGGGTTGTCCGCAAGTTTTGATGAATGTTGAGAATGACATTTGATTTCTTCTCTAAATAATCTTTTGTCCCATCGGGCCCCAGGTGTCCGTCCGATCTCAGTCCTACAGCAATTTCAGCCGTCCATCGGAGGATGCCGATGTTTTGACGAGTCTCAGTTTGGTAGGTGCTTCATGTGAAATAATGCAAGGCACTTTTGTCAATTTAGTCCGCAGATTTTCTGCTATTTTTGGAGGTTTCCCCATTTGTGGTCCTCCAATTGTCCAAAATAGCCCTCGGTTATGGTCCTTGAGGATTGATAGCATGCGAACTGTGTGCCACGGCATTTCCTTGAGGATTGATACCCCAACTCACTTGTACCCAGAGCATTAGCTCAGCGGAAGCTTGCCGTCTTGAAGCTGCCGGTGGGGAGTTCGACTCAGGGTACATGTGTGGGTGTGTGGCAGGTTTCGGCCTCCTCTTGTAACCGGAAAAAAAACTCACTTAGGTGTTCCTGGTGGTTTTGAATAGTTTTTGAAGGTACGATATTTGTTCGCAATATAGGCTCATTTAGGAGGAATTTTGATGCATGAATGCTAAGCAATTTTTTTTATTTCGCCTGATATCACCAAAGGTATTAAAAACTAGAGTTTGAAAGTATTAAAAGAGGTAGAAGACGACCACAAAAGTGTTGAAAAGAAACAATAAAGAATGATGTAGCTTATTGTGAGTTAACTGTTAACGTAACACATGATTCGAGTAAAGTGCATGATTCGTCTCACTCTAAAATGGGTCTGTCATTGCAATTGGGGACTCCTTGTTACAATTTGTACCAACCAAGCATTTTCTAATTTGATTAGATATCTTGACAATTAAGAAAGACATTTTAGTCATGATAAATGGGATTACCAACTGAATTATTACTAAATGAAAAAATGGGTTCCATATTTTAAATCTCTGATCAAACACCACCTGAATTATTCAAATAGGCTTGTGCGATAAGCCTCCAACGCTAACGCTCAACATAAATTCCAAATCCAACTCCATATTACGGACGTCAATTTATAGTAATATATAAGTTATGGGTGTTTTGTAATTATGATAATATAGAGGAGATAAGATTTAGAGAGAGAAAGTCATCGTTTTTGGGCGTTTTTGTAAATATGATAATATAGAGAGAGGAGATAAGATTTAGAGAGAGAAAGTCATCGTCTACGTGTGTGATTTGTCGTAGGCAGTGAATGGTCTGCCATCCTCTGGGATCCATGTGGTAGGGTTTAGGGTTTTTAGGGAACGTAAAAAAAGAAAAAGGAAAGTCCCTCTCTCTCTCCCCCTCTCTCTATAGACATGGCAGAGCCTGGTTAAATGAATGGGAGGCAACATACTGTCTTGAAGCAACGCACTGTTTCCCCGTTCGCAGCCATTTACAACGCTCCGTTTCTCTTTTCAGACGAGGACCTCCCCTTTAATTCCTTCTCTTTCTCTTTCCTCTTTCCCCCTTTTCCTTTTCGCCTTTCAGAGACAGTGAAGAGAGACTGAAGAATTACCCCTTTACTGCACTGCATAACGACTCACTCTCTCCTCTTTTCTCATCTCTCATTCCTCCCCTTTGTCGCCATTGATTCCCCGTCGGAGACCATCTCCTCCTTTATCTGTAATTTCAACACCATGTATAAATAAGTCTCCGGACGACGCAAGTTCGTGAGAATTTCTCGTGTTTTTGATCCTTGATTCCCCAAACGGAAACAAAATGGTGGGTCGTGTTATTTCGTTCTTGGGGTTTCGATTTGAGGTAGACTAGGAGGGATCCTCTGTTGATCTTTGTAATTCATGGTGGTGTTTTGTTTGAATTTTGTTTGTAATGATTAGGTGGGCTACGCATCTGAGAATTCATCTACCAATCCACAGTGGTTGGAAAATCTCCTTTCAGAGAAGTTCTTCGTCCCGTGCCCTCTTCATGAATCTGCTAAGAAGAACGAGAAGAACGTTTTTTGCTTGGATTGCTGCCATAGCATCTGCCCCCACTGCTTGCCTCATCACCGATGCCATCGTCTTCTCCAGGTTCTCTCTCTCTCTCATATTTGTCCTGAGACTACCATGTTATTCGTGACTCAAATTCGGCGGCAACCATCTGATTTTTCCTTCGGAATAGGTTCGGAGGTACGTTTATCACGATGTTATTCGACTGGACGATCTTGAAAAGCTCATAGATTGTGCCTATGTTCAGGTTAGTTATTCAATCTTTGCAAGAATTCATTCGTCTGTTTCTTTCTCAGCACATAAGTGATCGTTTAATAAGATCCCACGAAATTCATTCATTCTCTCCGACTTGCTTCTGTTTTTTTGATAGAATTGCGTTACTTCTCTAAATTCTCTTTTCTTATATAATGCTTTTCTAAATTCTAATGCAATTGTCTTTTCGTCGATTGCTGTTTTACTGTTTAGGCTTATACTACCAATAACGCGAAGGTAGTATTCTTGAATCAACGGCCTCAATCTCGTCCTTTTAGGGGCTCCGGAAACACATGCTATACGTGTGATCGCAGTCTGCAAGAACCCTTTCTGTTTTGCTGTTTAGCATGCAAGGTATCTGTCTTCATTCCCTAGATTCCTTGGCTATTACTTAAATTTTAATCAAGGGTAGCTATCAATCAATTAAGATTTAGTCATTTACTTGAGTTTCAGTCATGGGTGGTCATGAATCTGTTGATTTAGTTGATTTTGATTCTTGGTTTCGATTCTTTGTTTTCTTGGTGTATCAAAAATTAGGTGCACCATTTGCTGAAGAGTGAAGGCTCACTATCGAACTATCTGTACGACTGCGACTACCTTCCCTTACAAGATGGGTTCCGGGGAGAGAGCGATGATCTGGACGACGGTCAGATGACGCCGGATTCCGTCCTGGACACGCCGGTATCCTTTCAGATGCCACTGCAGTTTGTCTGCGCGGATTCGGAGCTCGTTAGGAAGAAGAGAACCAGCGTATCCGTCTCCCGGGCGCTCCGCAACTGCTCGCCTCCGCCGGAAGCGGTTGCCAGCCTGATGAACAATCGCCGGAAGGGTGTCCCCCAAAGATCCCCTTTTTACTAATATCTTTTCTCTCTAAATTATTTTTGCTCCACTCCCCGGATTTTCTGGCCTGCACGTCTTCAATTTGGCGGGATTCTCTCTCTCTCTGCGGCTGATAATTTTATTTTTACTGTTTCACCTTCCAAAACAGCGGAATTGTGGTGGTTGGAAACCGCCAAATTTTGTAGAGAATTATTAGTATATATTGTCTCTAATTTTATTGACATATTAAGAAATATTGGATCTTCTTCCATCAGATTTTGTTGTCTCCTCATTTAGAATGTATGCTGGATATGTGGTCTTGCACTCTGCAATATGTATCCTTTTCACTTATTTTTAGCAAATAATTTATTTATTATATATCTTTGATTGCATATAATCATATAATGTACTGAACCGTAAAGAATCCATCATAATATTATCATCGTTGAGATGAACGGTTGAGGTGCAGAATTGCATTAAATCATTAAATGTAATAAATAAAAGTATTTAAATTTAAATTTAAATTTTTATTGGTGATCGTGATGATCAAAAAGTGAAGATAATGAGGTCCTATTTTTATGTGAAGATCATGAGGGCCTTCTGTCTTTTTATCAACTATGGCAGCTCTTTGATCGGACTAACCAGATCACGTCTGAGTTTCAATAACCACTCAATCAGCAAGTTGCATTAGTTGAAAATTTAACGTGTCAGTCTCCACTCCCCGTCGCAAAAGTCTCCATCGAATTTTCATCTCTTTATAGAATGGCTGATATGTTTTGTCAATCAAAATAGCTAGCTAGCCACACTGCACCAATAGCTCAACAGCAGGACACTGTAGTACCGTTTTTGCTGGTGAAGAGTTCGACTCTCGTAGGGTGCATGTGCAACCTCTTGTAACAAAAGAAAGAAAAAAAAAAAACTAGTACACTTTTCCTTTACCTCCTTGGCCGTTTATATATCTACCACTTGGTAGGATATTACGTTCTCTCGTTATGATTTGAATTAGGAATGTTCATGGGAGAGAGAATTCCTCGCTTTTCATGAGAACCAGTATTAAACGGGGGAGACTTGGGGGAGTGGAAACGGGAAAGTGGAGAAAAAAATCTTCGACAGGAATCGGTGCGGGGATTTGGATAGTAGGTTTCTGTCTCGCGAACCCGGCTCCAATCCTTTCATTAATTGAATCAAGAAAGTTAGGTTCATTTAAAAATAAAACAAATTATAAGAGAAAATAAGTTAACCTATGTTCAAGCATCTTTCTTTCTTTTACGGGTCTCGTGAAAACACGAAATAGGGATGAAGGTGTTTTTAGTTCTCATCACGGGAATGGAGACTTTGATCCCTGCCTCACTCCATAAACATCCCTAATTTGGTTGTAAGGACATCTTGTTGGAAATATTTGATTCTTCAATTGCCAAGGATTCCATGGTAGAGTTTAAAAAGGTAAAGCTGTCAAGTGCCCCGGAGGATTCACATTCATCACTGGCCTGTAGTTGCCTCGAGCTAGGCCGTTGGGTGGGTTTAGGTTTACTTACACGAAAGGCAATAAGCATTGGAACATGAATTAGCTCAATCTTTTATGCCCAATCCTCAACCCTCATAATATGAGGATTGGTTCAAAACCACCATCTTAGGGTGCTCCCCTATAACCAGATCATCACATCACTTTCAATACATCCACTCCTTCATATGTGAGCTCCATCTATTATTTGTCAGTAATAGAAAATAGTATAGTTCTAGTATCTAAGCAACACGAGATCCCAACCTCTACATTGCTTGGAAAACTAAACCGATGCCTTCGAAGTCGCTTTTGTATTACAGAACTATTTTCAAGACTAAAGCAGAAGCAGAGAGCAGCTCTAAGGAAATGCTTATGGAACCAAATGGATTTATACATTTTGGAATCTGGTTCCTTTTCTCCGAAAGAGTTCCAAGCATTGCTACCAGTGTAACCAAAAGTGTTTGTATGGCCATTTCTAAGAGACCATTTTGTTTCATCAGCTACAATTTTGGCTCTCTCATATGATCCCACGCCAACCATGAGAATAATGAATGTTGGTACTTTGTGGCCACCAACATTTTCGGTGTAGATATTTAGAACAAATTAGAGTATTTATTTACTTTTGATATTCGAGAAAAAGTTGGTCCACCAAAATGACAACAACTAAGCCTTTTCTCATGCTAGATGAGGTATGTTATATGGATTCTTTGTTTTTATAAAGATCGATCATGTGTTATGCTAGCAATTAACTCAATATATGTTGGATCATTATTTATTGTTTCTTTCCAATATTTTTATAGTTTTGTTCTCTCTTTTGACATTTTCACAATCTATTTTCTCATTATTTTATTGGAGCTTCCTTTCATAATGTTTCTACATGTTCAAACCATCTTACAATTGCTAAAAAAAAGACGGTGCACTAGCAAAATGGTTTTCACTTACCACCCTGGGAGTAGTTGACCTAATGCTGAGAATGTGGGCAATTTTGCAACTTACTATTGCTAAAATCTTTTAATCTGCATGTGATTATGTGCATTTAATGTGGGCAGCTTTGAAGTTAAGAAGGGAAGCGAGTTGCCCAATTTTGCAGAAGGTCGGCAGGAAAGACAGTGCCGTGCTGGGACCTGCAATTATAAGTTTGACTAGGCGGATACTTGTATCACAGGAAGGCAGCAAGAACCTGAACGGTCCGATTGGCACAGGCAACCACCAGAAGGCTGATCTGAGATCCATTAGTCATGTCCCATTGGCCTGCCAACGTGGGGTCCTAAGTCTATATGGACGTTAATAATTGATACCATTAGGGGGTGTTTGATAGCAAGTCCGGGACTACGGAGCTGGCACTCTGGCTCCAGTTCCTGGGGGTGGGCCACTGATGGGCCTCATAATAGGGACCCCGCTTTTTATTGTGTTATAAGGCTGAAGCTGTTGGCTCCTTAGGAGTGAGAATGGCAGCACCATCTGGTGATGAAGTAACGTATCTCACGTGTCATTTTTTTTTGGTTACAAGAAGATGCTCAAAGATAGTTTAAGATGGTTTGAACATATAGAAAGAAGATCAAAAGAAGAACTTATAAGAAGGTATGAAAAACTAGATTTTGAAAGTATTAAAAGAGGTAAAGGACGACCACATAAGTGTTGAAAAGAAACAATAAAGAATGATCTAGTTTATTGTGAGTTAAATGCTAACATGGCACATGGTAGGGCGAAAACAAAGAACCCATGTAGCCAGCCCCGTCTAGTATGGAAAAAGGCTTAGTTGTTGTTGTAAGATGCCCGAAGCCTAACACCCATACCCACATATGTACCTACCACATGTACCCTGTGAGAGACAAACTCCTACCAGCATCATCAGCGCTAGAGCACCCTCTCACATACCATTTAAAGGTGCTAGAATTAAAAGAACAAACAAACAACTAAGCGTAGAATTATTACTTTGCGGATGTTGGAGCCTGCACCATAAGTCCATTTTGGGGGGCATGGTGTGTGGGTAGAGCCAGGTGATCAGAAATGAATAATTTGTACGAAACTGCAAGACGCCGTCTCTCCTTTCCTGAGTATAGTGAGGCCTCATCCAGTGAACAACATAGGTGTTCCACAGTCTGTTGCAGTGCCTCCCTACACTTGATTGCATTGCTACCAGGGCTTGCAATATAAGACACGACTCGACAACACGAAATCATGTTGTATTTGAGATGAACTGCTTATAGCACAAACATGAAACAACCCAGACACTGTTGGTAATGTAAATAAAATCACCACATAGACACGACTGGTGTTGTTAAGCTCACCTACCTAAAGCCACGTGAGGATCCAAACATTGACGATTGTGGGATTCAATCAGGAACTTAAGATCCGATGGTACCTCTAATGTTTTCAAAAGATAAAATTTTGTTTAATATATATGTATATACATGAATAAAGCAGAATTGATATGCACAAATCCTTTTTAGTATCCAATCTTTTTTCTTATACTTCTCAAAATACCCTTAGTAATTTTGGAATCATCTTTATAGAGAAAATTGGGATCTTCTCTCTCCTCCTTCACGAACCTCCATCCACCTCCCATTCTTTCGTCCACTCTTCGCTCTCCAACTCATTTCAGTCACCTATTACTCAGTCTACAATCATTTTCAACAAAAGAATGGATCAAAATCCATTGAAAAAGATGAAGTAGAAAAAGAGAGGAGAATAAAAGATAGAAAAGGTTGATTTGAAGGAGGATCCATTTATCAAAGTATGTTGTTGATTTGGTTTTCTTTTTTTAATTGTTTTAATTGATTTTTGACTGATTTATTAACCAAAATCAAAATAAAAAAAAAGTGAGTTTCCTACGAGAGAGACGCACGTCTCGTCGAAAACTTGACCTAGGTTTTGATTTTTGATCTTTTTTTTGTAAGTTAGTTGATTATCTTTTTATCTTCTTTTATTCTTGATTCTTAGTGTTGTTATTCTCCTTTTTCTTATTATTGATTTCATTTTTAGTTTCATTTTTTTTTCTTTAACCAGATTCACAAGAATATACATTGAGTTGCGAAGAAGGCAACAAAACTAAATGAAACTTCCATAACTATAGCAAAGAGATCCGACGAGATAGACCCTTCCTAGAATTAGGTAAGAGAAAAAAGGGTATTTATATAAAGGGTAATTTTGGTATTTGTTGAAAAAGAAGTGTGTAGACAGTAACACCTAAATAGAGTGATTGCATCCTGCCCACTCATTGCTTATAAGAGTAATAAATATAGCTTTCCTACTTTTTCAAAGCTCCTTGAAAATTTTAAATATAATATAAAGAGGGAGAAAGGAGGGAAGGACTAGATATTGCTTGGTCATCACCATCCTTCTTACAATCAATCGAACAAGGGTGATCAAGGCCCCCATCCCATATCGCATTTAATGCAATAATTAAATATCGTTGATCCTTGTGTCAATGTTAACGAGCAACTCGCCATGAATGGCACAAATCATAGAGTTTGGGTTTGATATGAAAAGGTGCCCAGCAACTCCCTATAAATATTACATAAGAATAATTCCTAACATATATAAACAAATCTTAATCAAAGATGGATAATTAAAATTTAAATTCAAGAGCAAGAATTGCTTTTTTTAATGAATTATACTTTTAAAAGTATAACAATATCAAGATAGGAACCTCATTAAGATCTTAGAGATTGGGATCTTACACTTGGGATCGTGATCTTCCAGCTTTTTAGAGGATCATAAAATTCTATGATTTTAAAATTGAGATCGAGATCTAGAAACTATAAACATGACCCTATAATTCAGTGAACGTCTACTAAAAGTAACATATAAAAGTGGATTACGAGGTTCTTCTCTTGTTCTGTGGAGGAATGGTTGCATCAATATCCGAAGGAGAATTTAAGGAGGGATCCACCACGGAACACCACTTTTGGAGTTACATGATGGTTCACCTAAGGTTGTCTGAGTAAGGCCATCAAAGAATCTTTGATTTACATAGCACGTAAATCGGATCCCCAATTTTAAGAAGTATGGTATCAGGTCCATGTCCTGAGTTAAACAAGAAACACGAGCGAACTATGATACTATAATTCCATGAGCCAAATTTCACTTTAAAAAATCAGTGAAACATTAACCATACGAAACAAGACTCGCAAAACGCCAAAAACCAACCTTTGCTGAATCTACATGTACTACATCAACTCAACTTCTGGCACTTTATCACCACGAACACTTTGGGTTAAATGATTCAACATATGGATATGATGTTGTATTTATGATTATTGTTTTTAGCACTAATTGAAATAGTTGATCAATTGATATATATGTGAATGATATTTATCAAACATAAAACTAGTTGTAGGAAGTTGGAACTCAATTACCTTGTTCAAGAGCAAATCAAACGTAGTTCCAAGTGTCAATCGAAGTACAAACCAAACAAGGAACTACATATTGTCTTTACCATAAGTTTCAGGTCCCATGTGAACCTAGAACTGTAGTTCCAATACCAAAGGCTTGGTACTATAAATCAAAAACACTCTCAAGTCCTATCGCCTTAAGCGCCTGTTAGAGGTTTTGTTGTCTAGACGCTAAAATTTTGTACACTTATAACACATAATGTTTTTAAGGCCCGAAAGCTTGGGATCACACTACCCAATTTTATAGCCCCCAAAGTTTGTCCCAACTTAAAATTTTTGCTTTAGCCTCAGTGTTCAGCCACTCCCACCTACGGACATGGTGGCAGTGACCTATGACTAAGTGGACCAGATTACGAGAGCAGTCTCTAAGGCTGATAACAGTGGCAGATCTACACTGAAACAAGGTGAGCCCCCAAAATTCAAAAAACCAACTTAAAGTAGCCCATGGCAGTATCCATGCCCTATAGTATAGTTTGCCCCACTCAAAACCATTCAAGAAACTATTCACCCCACCCCAAAAGAGTTTGTAGATTCACCACTGGTCAAGAAGCTGTTAGACAAATAGCAGCCACACAAAAGGAATCAGTTGGATCCTCCTGAAAGAGTAGCGAAGTGTGGAAGTGAATATTAAAGGGTGCACGAGGTAAAACACAGATAAATTTGGGTGTGGTGGTCTTAAGAGATGAGCAAGGAAGATGGCATTATGGCCTCCCATTTCACTTTTGCTTATTCGAACCCATTTATTTATTCCAACGTTTTACATGAACTGATAGGAATATGACTGTGTGTGTATATATATATATATAGAGAGAGAGAGTAGGAGATGCCAGATAGCTTCACATGTTAGACATTACTTGATCATCATCATCGTCTATACAATTCATAGCTTAATGATGATTAAAACACTCATCCCGAGTAACATTTAATGAACTCATGTGTATTAAATTACCTCGAATCTCATATTGATGCTGATGGGCAACTCGATATGTGTAATCCATGCGATTGCATGAGCGATACATATCGTCTAATAGAGTTTGATATGAAATAGCGTCTAACATCTTCCAATCTCTCTATATATACATACATATATATACCTATATATATAATATGCCAATATATCCAAACAAATCTCAGCTATGATAAGAGATGGAAGATTAATATTTAAATTTAAAAACATAGAAAAAGTAAGCATGTACATTTTGAATTCAAATTTCAACCATCAATCACCTAATATGAATAGTTCTTTAAATCGATTTAAATCATCTATTACCTACATGATTGACTTCCTAATTCAAAATTCCAACCATCTATCACTTAAAATAGATAGTTGAAATGTATTTAGATATGATAACACTTAATGAGTTGTTTGATTACAAGGCTTCAAATTATGGAATTAAAACTAAATTTTTAATTCCTGTTGTAATCTAAATTTTTAGACTGTTGATGATCCTACAACCTGCTTCTTATCTGATTACGACGCCTATTAGCCATCCACCCCAATGGTGGGCTGTTGGAACTTTGAACTTGACTTCTAGTTCCATAGTCTCAACCTTGCAATCAAACACGCCCTAAGTCTGCTAATATATACCAATCATTCTCCCTCCCTCTTCACACACACACACACATATATATGGGCTTCTGCTAATCTAGCTTTTGTGCCTAGTTTACCGTCCCTTCAATGTGTGCGTAAGATATGTATATATATGGGCTTCTGCTAATCTAGCTTTTGTGCCTAGTTTACCGTCCCTTCAATGTGTGCGTAAGACCCACACACATTATAGGAGGCGAGAGATATGCTCCTTGTTTGGGCGCAAGTAAGACCTTCAAGCAGGAACAAAACAGAGCTCCTTCTAAAAACTCTTAATTTTTTCAAATTATACTTATGCTACTGAAAAATAATATATAGACATGAGTGAGTACGTCAGGAGTGGGTAGGATCCAGTTTTCATATATATATATATATAAAGCTTGATTACTCTCAAAAGGAATTCAAGTCGAGTATTGGTAAGTTCAAGCTTGAGTTATGACCGAATCAATCTCGAGTAGCTGGGCTCACTTACACTCCTACCCCTAGTAAGCAACATGTTCACTCATGTATCTTTCCTTTTGCATGAGTCCATATCCACCATATTCCTCGGGTCCTACCCTTGGGTTTTAGGCTGCCTAGTGGAAAATGATCCATTCAATGAAAGAGATAGTGGGTATTTACCTAAACACGAATGGATCAAACCAGTTGAGGGAGAGCTTTAGCCCCATAGGGAGCCAACCCGGCCTGCATAGGATTAGTTGGGCTTCCAGGTACCCGTGGTGTAATTCAACAAAAAAAATGCTTTATCAACTACTATACAGTTGATATATGTACTTATGTTATCTAGATACTTCATATCCGCCTTGATCTTAGAGAAATAGTTGGTGCGCCAATGAATCAATTTTGGATTCTGGATTCTCCATTGATTTTGGTTTAGCTACTGAAATTATTTCACTTCATTTAAGTTTGAGAAGTAGTGCAGATTAACCATATTGTTTATCTGGACAGGACATCCATGGATCATAGTCATATATCTCTCAGTTCAGTCTTAGCTGGCTTCAAGCTAAAGACTGAATTGGATTTTTTTACCATGGATTCTTGGTTTCGGAACTTTACTGAGAAAAGATGAACCAAGGGATAGTTTTGAAGTTTAGATGGGAAGCGAGAGTATTGGCCGTCCATTTTCCAGATGGACGGCAGAAAATGACAGCGCCATACTGAGACCTGTACATTTATAAGTTTGACTAGGTGGATGGTTGTATACTGGGGAGGGAGCAGATATTTGAAGGTTGGCACAGGTAAGAACCAGAACGCTGAGCTGAGCTGCACTTGTGACCCATTGTGTCGTACCCGAAACTAATTGACATTTTCCTTTGACAGTCGAATCTAAATGGACCTTGATATCTATTTGATGAAACAAATATTTGCAGGTCTCAATATATTTCTGTTTATACTAGAATACTTTCATCATATTAATTAGTAGGTCGTTGGAAGATGCAAGAGAAGATTTGAGCTTCTACTTCAGTTAAGGACGTACTTTGATGCTAGGATTAAATTCGAATAGGACTCTCTTATTTTAATTGGCAAGCAGGGGTTGTGGAAGCACCTTACCAGACATGGATACCCAGACCATCAACTTGAAGATTCTCTCGAGTTGACCGACTAGCCGGTATAGCCATGGTGCCTGCACACCAAAGTGCAAAATTGAGAACTACACATCACAATAGCTACCACAAAAAAGGATCGGTATGAAGCAGCATGTGTGTATATATACCAGTGACATTTTCAATTATGCTCATCCATTATAATCCATTACTTTTAAGTGACATGAAGATAATTTAAAAAGTGTAAGGTTTTTGAGGAAAAGTATGTAAGACTATTACTACACTCATACCTCTAAAAGTATCCATCAAGCATTAATGAGTAGAATCAATGGTAGGCAGAATCCAATTATATATATATATATATATAATTTCATAAAAAAATATCTTTGATCATTTGCATGTGGATTAAATGGAAAGATGAACATTTAATAGAGGGAGAGGAAGGCCTCGAAAGTGCTGGAAGGAAACAATTAACATCAATGGTTGAGATCTTTAAAGAAAAAGCATTTAATCCACTTGCAAAAAGTGTTAAATCAAACGGTTGAGACCTCTAATAAGATTAGAGCATGAATAGATGTAAGCATCGACTAATCTCTCTCTCTATATATACATATATGGCCTGATATGCCATCAAGCTGGTGATAGAGATCACGAATCGGACACCTTTCTCATACACTATAATTAAACATACCATCTCTCTTTTTCTGCATACAATGCGGCCTTACTCAAGGGAACAACATGAGTTGTCGGGCACTCTGTTGTGCTTCCTCTACTTAATCCTTTTGCTACAAGATCTGCCAATACAAGACACAACACACTAACCCGACAACATGAAATCGGGTTGTATTTCAGCTGACCTGCTTATGGCAAAAACATGAAATAATCCAAAAGATGCACTGCTGGCGATATAAAAACAACAGACATGGCACAAGATTTCTGTTTTTCGTGTCCACCCAATGTAGCACGTAAAAGTTGGTTGATCCTTCTTCGATGTTGTTCTTGTTCATGCTGGTTAAGCTGGACAAGCTAATTACCACACTAAATAGAACCCCAACAAGAAGACAGAATCTCGATCATGTCAGTATCCATGAAGAACTAAGAACCAAGGTGGATAAAGAACTCAATAAAACAGAAACAAGAGAAGCAGAAGTTACATGTTCATGCAGAAAAGACCAAGTACATGGACAGAAAACGTTACAAGTGAAGATAGAAACAGTAAAAACAAGAAGCTGACCACTCACATTCATGCAAAGCATTAAGCAATCACATGAATATGTAGAACGCATCATTTGCTTGTAAAATAAGATCACAATCATCTAAAGTTGTCAAGCGTCAAACAATACTCTGCAATTCTCTATCCTTGAGCACCCTGTCCCCTCCCTGTTAATTGTGCATATGATAAGCAGATGCAAACAACACGAACACAAAAGGTGGTGAAAGTAAACCCATATTCATGGGCAACAACCACACAAGCACATGATCAAAGATGAATCCACATGTCATTTTGCCATTTTGATAATCAAAATAGTAGAACCCAACACAAGAAGATGGAGAACCAAAAACCCTTCTGTTATCTATATCCCACCCTCGTCCACACACATTGTGGTCTATGATGGCTGAGCTAGGAAACAAGAAAGATAAATGCCAAGGAAAGCTGACTTGACAGGCTCACAGAGAAACACATGAATACAGAGAAATTGCACATAATCTATTATCTTAACAACATCCACCACTGTTGAATCAAGGCCCCATCACAATTATAACAAAAAGGGAAACCAAAACATCTGATCATCTACCCCTCATATGCTTATGCAAAAAAAATACATACAGACACAAACACCCGCTACCATAGATAGCAAGCACCCATCATTTTGACTGAGAACAAGCATTTAAAAATAGCTTAACCTATTGTAACAGAATAACCAAAAACATTTTCATTCTATTGAAAAGATAAATAAAGTGTACCATCAGCTGATCTCATAGAGCCGACTGCTAAGGTTAAACCCAATCCATGAATGGTTACATGATACTCTGCCTCATTATTGGTTAGGGATTCTTACCTCCACATGTCCTTTGTTACATTTGGTGCCGTCAAACGTTATTCTTCATTATTATTCGTCGAGCATTCCCTATACCACATCCAATGGATCGGAGACTTCAATCGTGTAGTGAGAAAATCTGCCACGAGCCTTTAACCGCTCTAAGTGGGAAGTACCTCTAATCTTATATCCGCCCTTCGAATTCAGGTACCTAGGAAAAATTAATATCTACTCAACCAAGAAGTAAATACCACTGGTGATATAAAAACACAGCTTCTGCATTAAAATTTACAGATCATAACCACTACTATCCCAGTCAAAACATGCAGCAAAGACAAAACTGCAGCATCCAAGTATACAAAACGTGTGGCAAAAGCATGACAATGTTAAAGGGCAACTGAGGAAAAAGATATTTTTTATTTTGGTTAAAATAAGTAAAAGTGTACATTTTTGTAATGGAAAGTAACATCAAGCATAATATTGAACCCCAAACTGACAACAGGGACAATATTATTCTTATGTTAAAACATGAGAGGCAATATTGCACCTTTTCCCAACCACACACGAGATAGTTAATGTTGATTATCCAAACAGCCAAAATCACTAACATTCATTTTGGAGCTCTATCTCGTCTCAAAGCATGAGATGAGAGGCAATATTTCACCTTTTATCGACACATTTTCCAAATTCCCGAAAAGAATATAAGTGTTTCAAGTGGCTCCATTCTATAAATTAATGTACAAAAATCTTCATTTAAATCAGTTATTAAAATCAATGAACTGATCCATATAAAAGAAATTACCACTAATAATTAAATAACATCATAAAAATAACATAAAATTTAAAAATAATAACTTACTCAAATTAAAATTTCCCAAAATATCAATTATCAATAATCATAAATAGTCAAATGTCATAAGTTGCACCAGAAAGAAGAATATTCTACCTCAAAAGCAATTGCTCGGGCGGCATAATAACCCAAACGGTCATTTGGGCAACACCTGCTCTACAAGCAACTCTTTGAGCTAAAGAACACTTCTCTAGTCACATCTGCAACTGCTACTTAATTAAAAGCTCGAAACAATTTTCAAATTCCCAAAAAGATATAATAGAGTTCAAAACGGGTCCGTCCTATCAACTTATAGGAGAAATAACAACGTTTAGATTAACATACATATAAATAAGTTATTGCAATTAATTGAACTGGTTTGAAAAAATCAATACCAATAACTAAATAACAATAGCAGAAGCTTTTAAGATATCAAAAAAGTGAATCAGCTACGCAAATGCTAAGGTTACAAAATATCACTTGCCAATAAACATAAATGCTCGAACTCTATAACATAAGTTGAATCTCATAGATGAACATTCCACCTCAAAAGCAATCTCAAAAGCAATTGCTCAGGTGGCGTCACTAACCAAATCGGGCAATGGGGGCATCACCCGCTTTGCAAGCAACTCTTTGAACCAAAGAATACTTATCTAATTACTGACACAACTGCCACTTAATTAACAGTTCAGCACAAATTCCAAATTCTCAAGAGTACAAAAATTTAAACGCCTCCATTCTACCAACTTATGAGCAAAATATCATCATTTAAATCAACATGTTTTCTAAACAACGGTTAATCAATTTAACTGGTTCACATACCACCAATAATTATCTAACTCCATAAATATTATAGAAACTTAATAAAAGCCATCAAAAATAAATAAATCATTCACTCAAATTATAAATCTACGAAACATCATTTTTACTACCAAATAACTTAATTAAACGATCGCCAAAATCAAGTAAATAAGCCTTCCATGAAAAATTGGTTGTCTACAAGTGTAACGTAGTAAGACAAGAGTCAAAACAATTAAAATGAACAAAGACCACAGACTTTTCTAAATTTTCATAACACTATAACATGATTCGAAACTAAAATTAAAACAATATAGATAAATGGCCAAAACAATAAGACACCGGCTGTGTATAAGTGATAGGAATTCCACCTCCAAAGTAATTGCCCAAGCGGCATCACCAACCCAACTTGACAACAGGGGCAACACCAGCTTCGCAAGCAAACCCTTGAGCCTGAGATTTATTATCCAACAACAGCCACAAATGAAACCAATTTAAAGTTCGACACATTTTCAGAATTCTCGAAAAAAATGTAAGTGTTTCAAGTGGCTCCATTCTATAAATTAATGTACAAAAATATTCATTTAAATCAATATACATTTAAATCAGTTATTAAAATCAATTGAACTGGTCCATATAAAACAAATTACCACTAATAATTAAATAACATCAAAAATTTACATAAAGTTTAAAAATTAATAATTTACTCAAATTATAATTGTCCAAAATATCACTTATCAATAAACATAAATAGTCAAATGTCAGAAGTTGCACCTGAAAGAAGAACATTCTACCTCAAAAGCAATTGCTCGGACTGCATCACCAACCCAGACGGTCATTGGAGCAACACTTCCTCTACAAGCAACTCTTCAAACTAAAGAACACTTATCTACTCACAACTACAACTGCATTCAAAACATTTTTCAATTTCTCGGAAAAATAAAAGTGCTTCAGGTGTCTCTGCCTATCAACTTATCTACAAATTATCTTCGTTTAAATCAAAATATCTAGAAAAACCAGGTGAGATCCGTAGAAAAACAATGAAAAAGTAGAGATAATACATGATCATGAGAAAGATCTAGAGGATGCTGAAGAAAAAACTTCCTAAAAGAGAGAGTACCGGAGACCCTCACTAGAAGGTTTAACAATCCTCATCACCATGAAATACAGGACTCAACAGAACATTGAACGCGTCCAAACTGTTTCTCTCATGGTTGAGATGGCTGAATTAGATATAACTGATTGTGAAAAATGGCTTTTTATCTACAGATCCTTGGGTCTAAGTAACACAATCTCTCCAGATTGAAATTTTCTCACGATCATCGGTCAACAGAATGGCAAAAGACGTCCATCTCCTTCACCCATGGCACTCAATAGATGCATAAACACATGCAACTGAAACGCCCTAAAAATCCCATCAAATCACAGACGAACTCATTCATCTTAGGCAACCATCGAGATGGTTGAATCAGACATAACTGTAATACGGAGTTCAGTTACACATCATTGGATTCAAGAAAAGTGACCTCTCTAGATTGTCAAATTTTCATGATCATCCGTCAACAGAACGACGAATGCGTCCAAATTCCTTTGCGATGACGCTAAATAAACGGGCGAACACCTAATGAACTGAAGCACCCTAAAAGTCCAACCAAATCATCGGAAAACTCGTTAACCTTAGGGAACCATTGAGATGGATGAATCAGAGACAATTGATGAAAATACAGTTTATCTGCAGATCCTTAGAATTAAGCAACATGACCTCTCTAGATTCCAAACTCTCGAATCCTAACGTTGACATTAGGCGCGAGAGAACATAGGAACCGACAGAATCGTTCCTCTTCAATTCACACAGAGAGGGTCTAACCAGATTGTAAAATGATCAGGGATGGACACAATTTCTGTCTCAGCACTTCCCATAAACTCAAAAAGCCCGATCATTGAAGCGGAACCAAGTTTTTGGTCTTCCTGAGAAAATGATGGCGTCGCTTCGCGATCAATGGATTCATCCTACAATTTCGGGTCAAAGAACATAGAATTTTCCCGCCTTCTTCTCGATAAAATATTACGACTACCGATAGTCCTCGCCGGGTACCTCGATTGAGAGAGAGAGAGAGAGAGAGAGAGAGAGAGAGAGAGACCAGTTTTTGTAAACTTTGCGTCGAAGTTCCACCAACTCAGATCGACCGGCGATTCAAATTCAAAGTCGGTGTAAGAATCCAGATCAGTTCGGGTTAGAGCTTTTCCGTAGAACCGATCTGATTCATCCCCCAAGCTTGATTAGACATTTCATTGGATCGGATATACTGGATTCGAATTAAATCCGGCAGAAAAGTTGAGTCTTTGTGTATCGGTAGCCAACACAACTAATCGTTCCTTCAAATGCAGCACAATAAGCAATAGCTCACCTGGCTAGGTCGTTGACTCACAAGTTGAAGGTCACGAATTCGATGCCTGGCATGTCCATATGACTTCGTCTTCCTCATCGTAGAAAAAAAAGTTCCCTTAAACGCAATATTGATGAGGTTGATGTGGATTTAAGGTTCGGTTCAACCTGTAACCAAACCAGGTTGACCCGTAACCAAAGCTGAAACCCAGCAGAGGACCCACTGGTTTAGCACCAGTTTAGGTGCTTGGCAAACCACACTGGAAATGGAACTGCAAGCTATTTTGGGTTCAGTAGTTTGAAACTAGTGGTTCCAACCGGAACCAGAACTCAGGTTCCATGTATTTTGAACTTCAAAATATATTCATGCATTTTGAAACTAATACTCATCTACTTAACCTGTGACTGAATGAGCCAGGCCAATGGTCAGCCTGGCCACTCAGATTATCTTTGAAATCCGAACCTTTTCATTTGTTTTGCTTCTCCTTACATGTATTATTAACTGGACCCAGAACAGCCCTAAACCGGGTTTGAAATTTAGCCCAAATCACCAGTTATAGAACCTTAACTGGAACCGTTCTGGAACCGGTTCAGTTACTGTTTGAGGCTCTTCGCGAACCGAAACCACCGGTTTTTTCTCGAACTAACCATGTCTAGAGTTAACCAAGTTTCGCTGAATTATCATAGTTGGAAATGATCTGGACGCAGACAGATCGTACCTAAGTTAACCTAGAGGTTTGCCTTGCTTCATTCCTAATCGTGTTGCATAAAATGCAAACAATAAAAGAAAAGCACCAAGTAGACTGCCATGAATTGTTCTGTGTTGCAAGTATAAGCATCTTGCGGAAGCAAACAGTTCGGAAATGGATTCCTACTGAGTTGCAAGTAGACCTGTTCGGTTCCGGGCAAACCGGGGACCACTGGTTCCAAACTGGCATTTTCTACTTTCACCAAAATCTGGAATTGGATCCGAACTGAACCACCCCTTCTGGGTCTGGATTCCACCTTCGACCCGGTCTCGTTCTAGATTCATTCAAAAGTTAAGATGATGCTTAAAATTGAAACAGAAAAAATCACTTGGAACCCGCGGGATGGTTCCGTGTGCAGTTCGATTTTTTTCTCAAAACTGAGAAAATTCAATTTAAAATGCCCATAAAAATAACAAATACAAAAAATGCATACATCGAAGCGGCACAGAAAGAGCCTCTAACTGCTAGATGGGCAGTCAGGGGTTCGAACACCGGTGGGCGCAACCCTTAGAATCTAATACCAAGCTTAGATTATTGAATAATGAGGTTGGTTTGAAGTCCGGCCGACGTATTTCAGTCGGCCTTTGATTAGACAGTATACCACTACACTCTGGTGGTTAGCAAAAAAATAATGTACACCAGTACGTATAATATACTATTAGGAATCTAGTGAATACATTCTGCCGCACGTGGATTTTTCATGTTACTTGGGAAGGCTATAAATTAATATATAAAAAACCTCATTCTTCAAGTTCTACGGCAACTCAATGGAAGTTTGTGAGCCGCATTTATGTAATTTAGTTTGGTGCTTGACTCTTTGAAATAATGAAAGGGCAGCAAGCACGACAATGGGAACATGCAGGAGACATGAGCTTTTCAATCATAAAAGTAAGAAGTTGTGATAATTGCATATCTCCAAACCATATATATATTTATAGAGAGAGAGAGAATAGTTTATGTACACATTCATCCGAGTTCTAATCTTAATTTTTTTTATCATTTCATCTTTAAGACCAACAATTAAGATTTTTAAGTTAAAAGGTAAATAACACTAAGTGCATTTATTGTACCTACAAAAAATAATAAGGTATTTTTTATTCTTAAATTTTGAATTTCAATCACCGATTTCATCGATCGAAAATTAAAATCTTTGAGATTGTTTAAGCATCTATGAATGTGTGCATGGATTAAATTCTCTCTCTCTATATATATATATATATATTAAAAAGTGACAAGATGTTGTAAAAGTATCATACTCTCAAGTCATAATCATTTGTCGTTATTGATGAACAATCGAGAATGATGCTAATAAAAAAACATTTCTTGTTATATAAGAGTCTCATCATGTGACAAACACGATGTTTGTTGGCTCCTTTCCACAAAATTAATCATCCCAAGAACCAGCCGAAAGTAGAACCGGGATAACAGGAACAAGGGATACCTGTCATATGAAATATATATATATATATATATATATATTGGTGCAGTGCGCCGAACGGAATAGGTAGGAATTACCATCCCAACATGACCTCTAAAACTATCCTTAAACATATGGTCATTTTTCGATATTTTTGAACCTTCTTGCAACTTGAATAAAATTCTACCTTATCTATCAAAAATCACCTAATAGCTCAGATAAAATTATGTTAAAAATCGACATACCATTTGGTTTGTGTCGTAGTCATTGAGAAATAGGTTCACTGACCGGCACAACCAGCTGCAAACCTAGACATGTCCGGCTCCGAGTAAACCATAACTAGTAGTTTGAAACCATTGGTTTGGGTTAGTCTGGAACCTCAACTCTAACCGAATTATTGTGGGCGTGGTTCTGGTTTTATAAGAGATGAAACTGGGCTGGTCTTCAATTTTCGGTGTGGTTGTGATCTTAGGTTCAATTTTTGAGAGCGATGGAAGAATTGATAGAGATGTTACGCATACAATTAATGCTGATTGGTTAAAATGGAGAGGATCATCAGGTATTCTTTGTGATAAGAAAATATCATTAAAGTTAAAAGGTAAATATTATAGAGCAACAATTAAACATGTTATGTTTTATGGTCCTGTGTGTTGGGCAGTTAATCTTCAACATGTACAAAAGATGTAAGTGACAAAAATGAAGATGTTGAGATGGATGAGTGTTCATACAAGAAAAGACTGTATACATAATGAGGTTATTAGAAACAAATTAGGAGTGACACCAATAGAGGATAAAATGAGAGAATGTTGTTTAAGATTATTTGGACATATGATAAGAAGATCAAAAGAAGAACATGAAAGAAGGTATAAAAAAACTAGATTTTGAAGGTATTAAAAGAAATAGAAGACTACCACAAAGGTGTTGAAAAGAAACAATAAAAAATGATTTAGTTTATTGTGAGTTAATTGCTAACATGACACGGGATATGTGAAAACAAAGAATCTATAGAAAAAGGCTTAGTTGTTGTTGTTGTGATTCTAAATTCAGTTGGTTTATGAACCAGTTTGGTTTTGGTTGGAACCACTGGGCCAACTAAGAACCGACCATTTTAACCTACGTTGAGCCAAGGCAAGCGTCCGCAAAGTCGACCAAAGTTACAACCTACGGTTGTGTTTGTAGCAAATAAATTTACTTAGTTTCCTCACCCTAAGCAGCTCGACCGGCTAATTTTGATCAAAATCATTGACTATAACGGTACAAACCGAGTTAAACCAAAAAATCATAATATAATTTTTAATATCACGTATTATAATGAGGTATACGTTATACGAAGCTGTTTAAATCATGTATACCCTACGACGAATTCAAACAACAGTGCGAGATCATTCAAGTCAAGGTGTAAAAAGTTGGCCCGAATCCACGTCATCAAGGGTGGACTTGCAAAGGCAGCCAACCTACCATGAGCAAAAACTGGGCCCACCCGCTTCATGCCACGTCAGCGAAATGACATAATTCGGGCACTGATTGGATCCGGGTCCGGCCTGATGATCTCGAACAGCTGTTCAATCAAATCAGGACCGTTCAGTTATGGTTTCGGGTCTGGTTTGACCTACTCCTATTTGGATCTTTCGAAGGCTTAACTGAAATCAAAACCCTACTTGAAACCAGAAACTATTCATACCGTCAATTCTAATATTTTATTTAAAATTTAAAATTTAAAATTTAAATATTTTTTATTAATCCGAACAAATAGTTTATCAAATTAGTAAGACTGTCGAATAAATAAATGATTGGACGGACTTTTCAATAAAAGAGGCTTTGTACTGTCAAAAAAATAACAGAAAAAAGGTAGAAGAGTTTTCTTGAGGGTTCAGTTCGTCGTGGTTGGCGGGAGTCAGAAAGGGAAGACAGAGACCCACAGAAAGAGGCAGGCAAGTGGTGGGTGTGACTCACTCTGACTCAGATTCTACGTGGATTCTCTCGCAAGGTTCCCACACGCTAACGACCAAACAAACAAAGGGACGTGTGCATCAACTACTTTTATTTTCATAATGGGGCGTCTTTACCCTGCCAACCCCCTTTTTTTTTTCCTCTCTCTCTGATATATATATATATATAGAGAGAGAGAGAGAGAGAGAGAGAATCTTCATGAGTAATATAAGTACAATAAAAATAACTTTATATTTTTCAAAACTCTTTAAAACTTTTAAAATTATACTCATACTACTAAAACGCGATAGGTGAACATGATCGAGTTTATACATACATATATATATATATATATATATGTACACATATATATATATAGTGATTGAGTCGTATCTACCATTGGCACTACTTACTTATGTTATACCATTAATTTTTGGAGGTATAAGTGTAATAACATTAAAAATCTTTAAAACTTTTAAATTACACTTAAAAAAATACTAGCATTTTGTCTACTACTAAGACTACTTATGTTAGACCATTCATTTTTTGAGGTATAAGTGTAATAACATTATCCTATGTACCTTTTTAAAAATCTTTAAAACTTTTAAATTACACTCACGACATTGAAAAACAGTAAGTACTAGTATTCTATCTACCACTAGCGCCAATGCATGTCCAGTGGCAAGGGTCGAGTAGACATGCATGGATGGCGGTATCGCATGAGTGTAAATGATTGGAGGTATTCACCGGTACTGCAATGGTATCACTTATGAGAAGCCCGAACATGACAGTCACATAACGGACAACCTACATGAAGATCGCTTGAGTGAGGCCAGAGCGGGACCACATAATGGATGGCGGTACCAAAGCGATACCGTCAAGGGAGTCCAAACATGCACACAGGTCATGCCTGACCGTTTGGAGAATACGAAAGAACATGATGCTTGGCTACTTGTGACAGATCTATAGGAGTATGATGAACTCCTACATAGTTCATATCCACTTACATGGATTGACAAGCAAGAGAGGTCATCGTGTAGGTGAAACATACTTGTATGTTGAGGGAGTATGTGAAGAAATTTTCCTCCGCTCTCCTTGATATAAATGACATGAATGTGAAGGACCAACTATTCTTATTCGTTCATGAGCTCCAACCGTAGTTCCATATAGAGATGAATGATGCCACGACCATCGCAGAGGGTTTAGTGGATTTACGAGCTTACTTATGTTGAACCCTTACTTTTGAGAGGTATAAGTGTAATAACATTGATAAACACTTTTTCAAAAAACTGTAAAACTTTTAAATTACACTCACCACGAAAAAGCAATAAATGTGCAATGGTGGCTTAGATCTCATTATATATATATAGAAAGAGAGGTAGTCTAAATACATAATATCCTTTAGTATAATTTTGCTTAAACATCTCTATTCTTGATGTTTGAGATAAACGATAGAGATTTGAATTCATTTTGTGCTTTTGTATTTTGTTCGTGCATTAAATACAAAGTAATTCAATTCTCGCCTTTAATCAAGTTTACAATAAGTAATTCAAATCTCCCCTTTGATCAAGATCACAATGAAAATGTTTAAGCAATCTTTTGTACCTAAGAACATTACGCTTAGCACTACCTCTCTCTCTATATATATTGTAAATTTTCTTTTATATATACGTAGTGATGGGTTCCTGTCCATAATTGTCGCTACTTACTGGTATCCACTCGATACTTTTCAAGAGGATGGAAGTAATAACATTAAATTCTATTTTTTTTAAATTATTTAAATGATATTCATGCCTCTCAACAGTAATAATGTGCATGAGTGGAGATGTTAGATTAGAGGAAGATAGAATAAGGATATATATATATACATATACATATATACACATATATATATACATATACATATATATACATACATATATACATATATATATATATACATATATATATACATATACATATATATATATATATATACATATACATATATACACATATATATATATATACATATATACACACATATACATATATATATATATATATATATATACATATACATATATATACATACATATATATATATATATATGTATATGTATATATATATATATATATATATGAAAAATAAAATATCTACGAAAGAGAGATGACTTTAGAACTGCACCTAGTTATAGCTGACGTGAGCCTGCTAGTTGTTATATGTTACGAGTTTGAATGTTACGACCTGGTTACGATCCCCCATTGTATCCTAAAAGAGGAAAAATAAAACGATGTTTTCTTATTTTCTTCACAATTAAATGTTAGATTTCTTAGAGCCATTAAGAGTCTTCATATGAACCAGTGGCGGGGATCTACATAAAGGGGCAGGTGGGGCGTCTGCCCTCCTCAAATTTGAACTCCTCCCCTCATGAGCCATTATGATCATCACCTACCACCAATTTTTAGATCCGCCACCGATATGAACCATTAAAAAAGTGTTTTTATACTTCTATGTAAAATTCCCATGACTTCTTTTATTTATTCTCTTCCTTAAACCTTCTCGAATAATATGCTTGTATTTAATAATGTCAAGTTAATTTTATAAGTCCAATAATGCCTCAATGACAGATCTATAAAATCCTTTAGCATGTCGTTCTAGCAGCTGCATCAAATATTTTAGTGTGACAACAAGGGGCTCGGTATTATAGCCCACAGATTCATGCAACTTTATGTTCATCACGACCCATTTCTACCTAACTTTTTTCCAACCTAGGTGTAATCTATAGTATATTCTTTGTATTTTTCTGATTTGGGTAGCTCTTAAAATAAAATGAGCATTGATCCATATGATTGTCATGGACTGTGAATCTTATGTTTGATTTGATTTATGAAAACTCAAAGAGCAGTCTTTTCAATATACTAGAATAGATGTAACGATGTAATTTGAAATCTCAGCCATTCATTTTGGTGATGATCGGTGGTTGTTGCTCTTAATTCGAATGTCTTGGTTTGTCTATCAGTACCAGATCATATACTGAAAACTGAACAAAAGGACTTTGGATCCGTTGTTATCTGAACCAAATAAGAACAATCCAGACCCGTATAAGTATCCAGTGGATTGAGGGTCCACAGTACACTTCTTTTCATTGCTTTGTTTTCATTAAGACAGGTCCAAACTCGGTCCCCATCTGAAATTGATCTTTGGATCCTGGAACCAGCTACGGATTAGTTTTGGTTGACCTCACCTAAACTCTACAGAGAATAAAATAAAGAGGCCAAACTGTCAATGCGGGTCCCTGTCCAGAACCCAAGACGAATACCCGGTTTGCCAACGAAAGTCCCCTTTTCTCTTGTTTTTTCTGTTTGGCCTTTTTCAATGCCTAGTACCTACCTTATCTTTATTGCCTATTTCAACCTTCTCTTTTCAGCATTTTGTTTTCTACGTATCACCTCACTTTGACGTACTTTAGGATTTTAATAAATAATTACCTAACTGATAAAAAAAGAATAAAATATCAATAGAAACTCATCATCTTACACAAAAATCACATAAAAACGTAATAATTGATTAAATAAATTTTGCAAACTCTTTCTAATTACAAAAGAACCCCAAAAAGCACAAACTCACTTCATTGATCGTTCGATGCATTCTCACCTTTATTTAAAGAAAAGATAGAGACAAGAGATGAAATAGAAATAAAAATATTGCATGAAACAGAATAACAAAATTTATTTCTCTTGACTCCAAAAACTCTTATTCTCTTTATATACATGCTCTCTTATTTTAAAAAAAGAAAAAGAAAAAAAGATTGCGAAGACCGAATGGCCGCCATGCTCTTTTACCTCACTCTCCCGAAAACCTTCCATAATTTGCTGAATGGAGTTGAGTGCTTGTTCCATAATGTGCTTAATTAGAAAGTTTCATTAATAAACATTCAAAATATGAATACATATGTGCGCATATATGTATGTCAAGTATTCATTATTCACATTATGTTTATTTTCTATTTTTAAAGTACCTAAATGTTGTAATTTTTGTACTGCTGACTTTTCAAAGAAGGAGCAAGAGTTTAGACGTGTGTGTGTGAGTGCACACTTCTAAAAAGAAGAAGAGAAGCATCGAATCGAAATTTCGCAAAAGGAAGAGGGGTGAAAGCGAAAAACTAAGCCCCGTTTGTCCGCCACCAAAAGAGAGGCAGGCACGTGATTTCGGCTATTGACTCTGTTCCACGTGTATCGACGTCGAGCGCCGGGTATCCAGCTGTCACTGATCTGGAAGCGAGAGGCAAAGTCCTCACGTCCTACGTGGCGATCATCGCCACCACCAACTCCTACGTGGCGAGCGACTTCCGGGTACACGGCCGGGAAACCCTTCCACGTGGCCATTTGCCAACCTCCACCCCTCTCCATCGGTTACAGACGGTCAATACAGTTTGTGACGGGAAGAACCCTTCTCTCGCCCAGCTGACCGCCGACTTCGCGTCAGCTTCGGATTCGATTTTCCTTCTGAATTTTCTCGAGGTTTTCGTTTTTTTTAATTAAGAAAACGATCTCGGTAAAAGTGGGGAATTCATCCACCAGGTTGCCTTGCACAGCACGTCTCCTGCATACACGAAAACGCTATAAATAGCTGCCAGAATCCTCCTCTCATCTCTTCTCTTCTCCGTTTCTTCAATTCTTGTCTCTGTCTCTCTCCTCTGTGCGCTTGGAGTTTGCGTTGCTGTTGTTGGGGGTGTTTGTTTGAGGTAACGCGTAATGCTTTGCTTACTTTCTTTATTGCTTCCTTTGGTCTTTGCATTTGAGGTTGGTTTATTCTCTTGTTTTAGTTTATGACTGAAAGAGCAAGATTACCCAATTAGAGATTGGTGATATTGGTGCTTCGTTATCAAGTTTCTTGTTGGTGATATTCATTGGGTTCGTGGATGATGTTGTCAAATTCATGAGGGGAACTGTTTTCCGTCTCGGGTGGTTTTGTTTAGCCTTTCTTTGACGGTCCATCATGTGAATGATGCATTACCGAGCTCATTTTCCGAGAGGACAAGAGTTCCGTTTGGCTTTACTTCTAAATTTTGCCTTCATGGTGGGATGCCCCACTTGGGATAACATTTTGTTTGGTAAGTTTGTGGTTTGTGGAAAATGTGAAAAAGTGTTTTATGTAGAATTACGCCGCCGACAAGGGTACCCTTCTAAGAACTGTTTGTGTTCTGAATGATATCGTCTCCACTGCGTATTGGTCCTTTCACCTTCATGCATTATAGATTGATGTTGAACTCATGCATCAACTAACGAAACGTCCTAATGATGGCGGAGTCTGGAGTCTCCTTTCTTCATAACAGTTACACCGCCCGTGTAAGATGCCTCTTGTTGCTTGAAGGGCTGTGATCGAGATGAAGAAAGCCGGTATCGTTGAGAATTTGGAATATTGGCATTGCCATCTTTGTGAGCTTCTACCGATGTTTAATTGGAAAAGTGGCAGAAGAGTAACGAATCCATAGTACGTTCCTTAGAACAATTGTGGAATAGGAACGTTCCGTATCATATCTCGTTCTCAGAGATTTGAGCTGTTCTCCTTTAGAGGGAGAGCAAACAAGTTGAATAGTAGCGAAAAGATACTCCTTGAAGCTTTTGTGGTACTAATGCTTATATATGAGCATTGGAAGGAGAAAATGCTTAGATCTGGAACCTTATATTTGGTGGTTAGATTGAAAATCAAATCTTAGCTTTCAAATTTGTCGTTGTACTTGACTTCACCTCCTTTCTTATTTGTTTAGTTTTTTACCCTATTTGATCACTATGCGTCTTATTTTTCAAGTCAATTTTATCATATGGATCTATATGTTATTGGTATCGGTCTCTATCATCATGAATGAAATTTGGGATGAATGAGATGCATATATTCTGTTTCTTATCATTTTTTTGTGTTTGATTTTTCATGTCGTGAGTTTGGCAAAGATCAAGTGGAATTAGTCTTGTTTATATCTTGATTTCTTTTTCATACCAGCCTCCAGAAGCTGAATTAGTTGATTGGAATTCAGAGCCCTGTATTTTCTTTTTGAATTTTCAGCTTCTATATGCCTGTTAAATCTTAGGGAAGAGGCAGTTTGTTTCCCCGTTGATGTCTGAATCTACTTGTCTAAAGTTCAAGAAGAGATTATAAGACTGAACCGTCATAAGATACTAAACAAACCAATTCACCCATCTTAGTTGAGCTGCAGCAATATGTGTCTTTTATGTTTCATGGGACAGATCTTTTGCTCGTGCTATAGCAATTTCAACATTCTCATTAGGTTTTCCTTGGTTTCTGTTGATAATACTTTTCTGCTTAGGGGCTTTTGATTTACTTGAAGAATGTTCACTGATGACAGAATATTGGAGTGTATTTACCTCCGATCGGTGGTCACCAGAAATCCTTGCTTTGATTTCTATTCTGCAATGTCTAGTTGATTAACAAATGCACTGCAGCTCCAGGGATGGTCAGGTGTGCATGCGCCTTACATCCTTAAAGCCTGAGATTTCTCAAGTTCATACCTATAAAGGAATAATTCTCTTTATGAGAGGAAAGCATCTTCCTCACCTTGATAGTGACATTGTGTATTGTATCAGTTTCCAGGAAGCTTGCTCTTGATGGGCTGTCCGCATAATCGCAGCACAAAGAAGACACTGAAGAGGTGTTATTTTATGGATAAAAGACGGCTGAATACTTGATCTTCTGGAAATAATCTCCTTTCCAACTTTTGTCATTCTATAGCTGCTTAATTTTTTAAAAAACAATAACATTAATCTGGATCCAATGGATCTAAAGCCAACCCATACCACACCTGTTCGTACTGACCCTATTCCGATAACCAAGTCAAGATTGGGTATGCACTCCAGTTTGTCGCTTTATTCTCCACCAGCCTCTCCATATTCTCCAATACTATGCCGAACAATTTCCAAGAAGAAAATGATACCAGGTAAACTTGATGATGTACGTGCCAGTGGTTGGCTTGATACCATGAAATCTTCCTCTCCTCCAGGGAAATTTCTTTCTAAAGATTTCAACTTTGAACTTGCAACTATGGATGGACCGGAAGCAGCATATCATGCATGGATGGTGAGTTTCCTAAGCTTTTTGAGGCTCCATAGCTTTTGTACTTCTATGTTTCTTTCTGTTTTAACTTCATTTGGAATTTTGCAGCTTAAGTATCCATCTGCTCTGAGCTCATTTTGGCAAATCATAAACTCTGCAAATGGGAAGCAGATAGTTTTGTTTCTTGATTATGATGGAACATTATCACCAATTGTAGACAACCCCGATCGGGCCTTCATGTCCAATGCAGTAAGTATTAACTCCAACGTGTGCTTTTAAGAAATGGCTATCTGTACGATCCATTTTCTTGGGTACATGCGCTTATATATTTGTGTTCTATCCTTTTCCAAATTATAGATGAGGGATGCTGTAAAGCAGGTAGCGAAGTGTTTTCCAACTGCTATAATCAGTGGAAGATGCTGCGATAAGGTGTGGTTATAGTGGAGACATTTTCACCTGTACCCTTTGTATGCAGTATATTTTGATGCTTGCTATTGGTTATCATTCATGGTTCCAAATTGGATATTTGATTGAATTGTTCCAGGTGTTTGAATTTGTGGGGTTAACTGAGCTGTATTATGCTGGGAGTCACGGGATGGATATAATGGGCCCTGTTAAGAAGGGTTCATCGACCTACAGCCACCAAAACTGTATTGTGTCTACTGACAGTGAGGTGAGGCATGCATACCTATTTAACAACAACAACAACAACTACTACTAAGCCTTTTCCCATACTAGACGGGGTCGGCTACATGGATTCTTTGTTTCCACAGATCCCTATCGTGTGCCATGTACTCCCAATAAGCTAGATCATTGTTTATTGTTTCTTTCCAACATTTTTGTGGTCGTCCTCTACCTCTTTTAATACTTTCTAAATTTAGTTTTTCTAACCTTCTTACAGGTTCTTCTTTTGATCTTCTTTCTATATGTCCAAACCATCTTAAACGATGTTCTCTCATTTTATCCTCTATTGGTGTCACTCCTAATTTGTTTCTAATAACCTCATTATGTATACCTATTTAATGGTGGAAAATATCAGTTTCCTGTCAAAGGGGTTTTTCAAGAGTTGTGGATGTGGCCAATGCTCATCAAATACAAGCCTCAATTCTGCAACTTTAAATTCCTATTCTTGTGTCTCTATTTCCTCTGTAAGAGGGTTCCCAAAAAATTGTTGTTGATTGATTTCAAAGTAAAAAAAGCGCTGAATGTCTGGAGTTTGATGATGTGAAGGGCAAGGAGGCTAACTTGTTCCAGCCCGCTAAAGAATTTCTACCAATGATTGTTGAGGTAAAATCATGCCAATTTTCTCTTTCAGTTATCAAAACATTTAGTTCAACTTTTTTCGTTCTATCCTCTGAGGGTCTTTTACTCATTAAAGGTTTTCAAGTCACTGGTGGAGAGTACAAAAGATATTAAAGGTGTGATGGTCGAGAATAACAAATTTTGTGTCTCGGTGCA
Source organism: Brasenia schreberi (assembly GCA_036023115.1). Lineage (NCBI taxonomy): Eukaryota > Viridiplantae > Streptophyta > Magnoliopsida > Nymphaeales > Cabombaceae > Brasenia > Brasenia schreberi. Next base: position 931,422 of record JAYKKT010000088.1, on the reverse strand, counting down.
CTATCGCCTTGTTGAGGAGAAGGTGAGTGCTTTCTGATTGAGCATATTAAAGTTCTAGTCATTCTCTCGGAGAAAATATTTAAAGTTGTAGGACGGCATTTATTTCTTTGATTCATATCTATGTATTTGTATTTGCAGAAATGGCTCACTGTTGCACAATGTGTTGGTGATATTTTGAGTCGCTACCCTCGTTTGAGACTAACCCATGGGCGAAAGGTAATTAGCAAGCTTTGATGTTTCTCCAAATTGTTCTTATTATTAGTAAGAAGATTTATCTGATGGTGTTGTCATCTAATCTAATAGGTTTTAGAGGTTCGCCCAGTGATCAAGTGGGACAAGGGAAAAGCGGTTGAGTTTTTGCTAGATTCGCTTGGTAAGTATCTCAAGCGCAATAGTTCACTGCTTTTGATTTACACAATCTTTATGCTTATGCTTACCATATGAAGGCGAGTGCAAAGTTGAGTGCTGATCCCTGATCATTTTAATTGAGTAATCCTTTTGGTTTGATTTGTCATGCGGGAAACGAGACCCTCGGTGTGACAATCATCCCCTCAAACAAATTAAGTTAGGAGCCCTTGCCCCCAGAGCCTAATCTTTACACGCTAGCTTTGGTCCATGCTAGCAGCTGAGGCCTTCTCCCGTTTGCGGACATCTAAGATACCTTGACCATGGGATCATGGCTGCAAAATCTTGCCTACCTGGACTGTGTTATTTACAACTTCTTGTTGATGATGCAGGTTTATCTAATTTTGACAATGTACTACCTATATACATTGGAGACGATCGTACAGACGAAGATGCATTTAAGGTAAGATACTGATTCTCAAAAAGATTTTGATCCTTGCTTCATGTTTTTGAGTGGGTCGAGTGATTGGTTGATCTAGGAACCACTTTGTTATTCTTCAATTCATGGCTGTTGAGTGTGCCAAACAATAATTCATGGGTTTTGATCCTTGTTTCATGTCTTTTGAGTGGAGGGTATGATTGGTTGATCTAGAAACCACTCATTATTCTTCAATTCATGGCTGTTGAGTGTGTCCAACAACATTTCCTAGTGTTTTAGCAAACACGGTGTGTTAGGAAGACCAACAACAGTAATAGCAGTAAGCCCAGAGGTTTTTGGGGGGAAGATTGGACACGTCTGCTTAATGATGTTCTGGTATTTGAAATGCAGGTTTTGCGCGAGGGTAGTCGAGGTCACGGCATTTTAGTGTCCTCGGTGCCTAAAGAAACTAATGCCTTTTACTCCTTGAGAGACCCATCTGAGGCAAGTGTTACTATCAGAGTTTATGGTGTGCTACGGAATATCTTCTGAGCGTTGTTATGTTTCTCTGAAAATGAAAAGTAACGTCTTTCTTTTGTGAGGTATTTTGCAGGTGCTGGATTTCCTCAAGAACCTGGTTAGCTGGAAGAGGTCTGCCTGGGAGACGATAACCGATCATTGATTGTGTCCCTCATACTTGTGAATAATGAAGAGTTATACATGGAATCAGATCTGGGGGATGGCAGTAGCATCTTGTCCTTCCCAAGCTGTTCCAGCTTTAATTTTCTTTCTTTTCCTTTTCAATAATATATGTTAATTTATTTATGTGTAATTATTGTGTCTCTCTCTCTCTCCCACGCGCACACACACACAGATGGTTATCCTAAACTTTGGTTTTCTTTAAACATCTTTGTAGGTGCTGTACTTATTCAGTTCTCTGGATCTTATTGAAAGAACAGCTTGATATAAAGCCTTGACGCCAATCCCTCGCTTAAGGATATCAGCGGTAGGATTTTGGACCGAACTGAGCACATCTTAATCCGAATAAACAGATTCCACATAGATTTCAATCCTTAGTCCAACACGGGTAGCTAATCAGGTTGTAGATTATTACCTAAACAGTGCAATCAGCTTCAGCACACCTGCCAGTTTCGGATTCGTGTCTGGATGAAAACTTATCGGGCACTAACTGCAACTTCGAATCATAATGTTAGCTAGCTTGATCGTGTTTAGTTTACCATCTGTGACCCTGCTACCGTCACTGGCTCGATTTCTCATCCAAAACCAACAAACAATGAAGAAGATTGGCCCAACCTAAATGCATATACGAAATTTTCTTAGAAAGATGCAGGAGGGGGGTCTTCAATTTAAACACTAACGTCATGTCTTAACTTTTTCTTAGCTAAAACTTTAAGAAAACCCTTTTTTCATCAAGGATTTTCTTCTTACAGTCCTTTTTCTGAAAATACATACTGTTATTGTTTATGTTATTGCATCAGCTGCTCATTCAAAATGTAAATTCATTCACACAAATTGAATATTTTATTTCTATTGTTAGGCATCCCCTACCAGATGAGAACACCCGTGGCATCGAACTCAGAACCTTCAACTTGAAAGATTCCTCTGAATGGACCTCTAGCCGGAGGAGCCCGGCAGCTCCGTGTGCGAAACTCTATAAATGCATGTAGGTTTTCATTGGTACCCACATGACTCATCATGAAATATAAACCAGGGATAGCCTCAAAAATATTAATATTAAGAAACCGAAGAGCAAATTAACTATTACACTAAGAAAAGAATGGATGAATATGTGCTGAATGAATGTGCCAGATATTGAGGTAGTAGTGATAGGAACAGATGCATTGTTGAAGAGGGAAACTCGAGCTGCCCCATAGATGGCCTCGTGTGGATATACACGAGATGTTAGGGTTATAAACTTATAAGTTCTACACAAAAATGGAGGAAAGAAGATGCCTTAGTTTCGTCTTAGTGTGACCCTTCGACCGCGAACTGAACCATGGTTCTGTAATCAGGGCTTTTACGTGGGAACCACCCTGACAACTCTAGCAATAAACTCTCATTTGAGAGAAGAGTCCCGCATCTGAGTTGTAAGCGTGTCGTGGGCCATGCACCGTTATTTGCTATCAAACGCACTGTTGTTTGCTATCAATACAATATTCTTTCTTATTTATTCTCAAGTATCCTTACTATCTTCAAACGACCCTCCCCTATCATCAGTCTTAAACTTTCGCTGAACCTCTGCAACCTTGGTGAAAGGCTTGCTAGGTTGTGCGCAGCCTAGCGTCGGTCACGCGTTCCGCGCCTTAGGTGATTCCAGCACTGAGGCGTGATAGCTTTGGTATCAGAGCCAGGTTCTGGTTTGGAGAATTGCGAGTGGGTGCGGGACACACTCCCTCCGTATTAATAGCAAATAGGTAACCCCTTCGTCAACGAAAGCCCCACATTGACTCATGGTCACAGACACTGAGATGACCATCGACCCCATTCGTCATAGAAAGGAGAAGATAAAGGTTGTACTAGTGGTCGACCCTTCCGAATCTGCGTCAGGTATCTTACCTGACGTGGACGCTACACTAACCAAACTCGAAAAGTTGGTAGGTCATTTAAATGCTACAGTTGCGCATGCTGTAGAAGGCTTCGACTGGTTGACGGGCGAGATGAGCACCGCAGTGAGAGGCGGAACGACGTACGGATGTTTGCGAGTATACCTGCGACGTGACTAATGACCGCGTGGAGCACTTGGAGCAGCGCGTCTAAGAGATTAAGGTAGACTTTAAGACCCGACTGCATAGACTCGAGGAGAGTGCATCTGTACAACTTCCAGAGAGAAAGGCTTCGGAACGATTTCAGCTGGAGATGCTGGCTCGATTAGATGGTGTCGAGCGCAAGTTGGCAAATGGGAATGGACATGGTGGGGGAGTAGACCGACCACGTCGCATCAGGGTTAGAGAACCGAAGGCCTTTGCTGGAGGCTGTGATGCACAGGTATTGTAGAACTTCCTTTACCAAATGGACCTATTCCTCAAAAATGGTTAGCTTGAGGATGAAGAAAATAAACTAACGCTAGTAGCTATGTTTCTAAAAAACGATACCATGTTGTGGTGGTGTCGTATGCAGGAGGATGCTGAGGTAGGACTCACTCACATCTACACTTGCGATCTGTTCAAGCAAGCTCTACGAGAACACTTTCTCCCATGCAATACTAAGATAGCCGCAAAAAGGAAGCTTGATGGCTTGAGGCATAACGGATAATTGTAAGACTACATTAAGGAATACCAAACCCTTATGTTGAGCATCCGGACGATGAGCCCAAAAGATCGTTTATTCAAGTTTCTTAATGGTTTACAACTGTGGGCTGAACAAGTACTGAACAGGATTAACCCGTAGACCCTTTCTAAAGCTATAACGGCGACGAAACGTCTACTTGATAATCGTCGTCTAACTAGTCTTAATAAAGACAAGCATGACACTGAAAGGCAAAATTGTTAGAAGAATGAGAATCAGTAGGACACTTCAAAGGATATTCCAACCGAGTATTTCACACCAAGAGACCATGGGAACAGTAAAGACCAAACAAAGAAGGGTAAGGCCAAAGGATCCTTCAAGAAAGAATGTTGGTATTGTGGTGGCCAATATTTCTCATATGAGTGCGAAGACAAAAAGAACTTTGCGCGCGCCGCTAACGTCGTGCAAAGGACAGAGACTTCGGATGGCGACCCAAGGGAAGACACTATGAGAATTGATGCAATGAGACTGTTGAATGCCATAGATTAGGCGATCAACGTCACGCAAGCCGACGAAAAAGGCTCTCATGTACATACCGATCATTGTCAATGATAGAGATACAGTGAGAATGGTAGACATTGGCGCAACTCACAACTTTATATGCCCGCAAGAAGCTAAACGTTTGGGCCTAAGGATAGTGGGAAGCAGTAGCAACATGAAGGCTGTGAATTTAGAGTCCAAACCCATTCTAGGTGAGGCAGTTGCTGTTGCGACTCGAGTGGAGAGTTGACGCAGGGTAACCAACTTCACAGTGGCACCGTTGGATGAATATCGGGTGATACTTGGCATGGAGTTCTTTAGGGTGAGCCATGCGGAGATACGACTAGCCTCGAATCTAGTAGTCTTCATGGATTACGATCAACCCTATGTTATTCGTGCATCGGCTTCGGATGATGGTTATGTTCGGAAGGTGTCAGCGCTTCGGCTCGAAGAAGGTCAGAAGCAGGGGAATGCCACATGCAAAGTGGCACTGCAGGGTGCTAAACAGAAGATATCTCGATCTAGGGTGTCCTCGAAGACTGGTGCCACAAGACTAAAGGAGTGCGGAGACATTTGGCTCACCGCATGTCCAAGGAACCTACCTCACGGAAAAGGGGTAGGCCGTCAGCACTAGAAGACTGGCGGGTAAGGTAATAAAGTAGGAACAAATTTCGGTCCTAAGAGACGACGACGTAAGTCTGTTGTTGACAAGACAAGACAGGGGATGCAAGGTAAGTTGCATAGGAGCAAAGGACCCAGAAGGCAGTTGGAGGCATGATAGAGGATGGCTGTACAAGACTCCAAGACATTGCCAACCGTACACAACTTCTTCGCTGATCAACAGGAGCAACATGATTTTCCCAACCGCTCGATGTGAAGGCAACGATGTGCATGAAGAAGTGGTGCGATAGTCTCGTCGCGAGGCAATGCGCTGCGACGATTCAGAAGGATGACGGTCCTCAACCAGTCATCTTGAGGGTAGGGGATCGGGCGTTCCTATTGGAGTCCGTCCATGATAGATTGCTAACTGCCTTCCATGCGAGTAAACCTAAGGCTTATCATGCGGACATTGAACGTGCAGGCCGTAGCTACTATGGGCACCTACGCCCTAGAGGACAACAAGAGCAGCAGAAGATGAAGGTACAATGGGTTGAGAGGCGGACAAGTTCGTTAAGAGCTTCAGAGTTGCAAAAGCATCACCACGAAACATGCCGAGGTCGTCAAGAGCTTAGGTGGGGGAGAATGTGACCCTTCGACCATGAACTGAACCATGGTTGTGTAATCAGGGCCCCTACGTGGGAACCACCTTGACAACTCTAGCAATAAACTCCCATTTGGGAGAAGAGTCCCGCATCTGAGTTGTAAGCGTGTCGCGGGTCACGCATCGATATTTGCTATCAATACAATCTGCTTTCTTATTTATTCTCAAGTATTCTTGTTATCTCCAAACGACCCTCCCCTATCATCAGTCTTAAGCTTCCGCTGAACCTCTGCAACCTTAGTGAAAGGCTTGCTAGGTTATGCGCAGCCTAACGTCGGTCACGCGTTTCGCGCCTTGGGTGATTCCAGCATCAGGACATGACATTAGCTCTTACATTCTATGTCTCCAGCAATTAGTCGCACCTTCTGAAGCTTACAACTCACAAAAGATGGTAGCTAAAGAATATGAGATCCTCAAAAAATTTCAGAAATGTAAACAAGGGGCCAGATGACCCAAATCCATTAACAACTACTATGCAGAGTTAAGAGGTCTTTGGGATGAACTCCAATTCTACACATCATTAAAATGTGCATCATGCTCAAGAGACACATCAGTTGAGGTTGAAAAAAAAGAAATTTTTGATTTACTTTGGGGAATCAATGAGTATGAATTAGTTAAGGTACATATATTGGCTTGAAAAGAAGTTCCTCCTCTACGTACTGAGTTCCTCCTCTATGTACCTTGTATTCTCTACTTTTATGTGAGAAAGATACAAGGGCATTGGAAAAAACAACAACTAAGCCTTTTCCCATACTAGATGGGGTTGCCTACATGGATTCTTTATTTCTACAGAACCCTTAACTCAACATAAGCTACATCATTCTTTATTGCTTCTTTCTAGCATTGTTTCTTTCTAGCACTTTTGTGGTCGTCCACTTTTCCTTTTGATACTTTTAAAATCTAATTTTTCATACTTTCTTAGAGGCACTTCTTTTGATCTTCTTTCTATAAGTCCAAACCATCTTAAATGATATTCTCTCATTTATACTCTATTAGTGCTACTTCCAATTTGTTTTTAATAACCTCAATATTTATACGGTTTTTTCCTATATGACCACTCATCCATCTCAATATCTTCATTTCTACCATAGACATCTTTTGTACATATTTATGATTAACTGTTCAACACTCATAATCATAAAACATGATAGGTCTAACTATTGTTCTATAATATTTACCTTTTAACTTTAATGATATCTTCTTTTCACAAAGAATATTTGATGTTCCTCTCTATTTTAACCAACCTACATTAATTCTATGCGTAACATCTCCATCAATTCTTACGTTACTCTAAAAAATTGACTCTAGATATTTAAAATTTTTCTTTTGGGGATGCAATGTGTGCCAATTTTAATTTATATATCCTCTGAAGTAATCAAATGATCAAACTTATATTTCATATATTTTGTCTTTGTTATACTAAGTTGGAAGCCTTTACCTTCTAATGTTTCTCTCCATAGTTCCAATTTTCTATTAACTTTTTCCTTAAGGTACTTCATCTTGAATATGTTTTGTTAACTCATCAATCACCATTATAAATAAGTATGGACTTAAAGTTGATCCTTGATGTAACCCATTACCCAATATTGAAGTTTGTCATTCTTTTATGAGTCCTTACCTATGTTTTTGCACCATCGTACATGTCTCTTATAAGGTTCATGTATGTCAATGGGATACCTCTTTTGTCCAAGGTTCTCCAAAGAATATCCCTTGACACCCTATTGTAAGCTTTTTTTAGATCAATAAATATCATGTGAAGGTCTTTTTTTTTGCTCTAAAATGTTTTATAAGACGACTCAAAAGGTGAATCGCTTCAATAGTAGATTTGAGTAGCATGAATCCAAATTAGTTCTTTATTGTACTCGATACTAGTCTTAAGCTATGTTCGATAATTCTTTCCCATAATTTTATAGTAATACTCATTAACTTCATACCTTAATAATTCACACAATTATGAATGTCTCCCTTATTCTTGTATATGGGTATAAGTGTACTCGCTCTCCGTTTCTTGGGCATCTTTTGATTTCACCATATTTCATTAAATAGTATTGTGAGCCAAGTGATTGTGTCTCTCACAGGATTTTTCAAACTTCTATAAGAATATTGTTTGCTCCTATGAATTTATCAACTTTATATGTTTAAGAGTTTCTTTGACTTCATTCTTTTTTAATATGTCACTAGAAATTGTGGTTTATACACTTTTCTGATTTAGCGAACTCTCTTAAGTTAATACTAACATCTTTATTTTTATTAAAAAACTCACAAGATGTACCGACATAATTTCAAGTTTAAATATACCTTGTTTCTCGTTTTTGAGGTTCCACTATTTAGTCTGAATAGCTCTATGCACTATTTTCTTCTTTATCCACTTTTTTACCTCTAAATCCATAACTAAAAAGTTGATGTTGGATGATTAAGCTTTCTATTACCTTGCAATCTTTACAACACAATCTATCTTTTTTCTTACAAACAAAATAATCAATTTGTGTTTATGATAGACCACTCGCATAAGTAATAAAATATTCATCTCATTTTTTGAATATTTTATTGACTATAAAGAGATCCAATGCCATAGAAAAATTTAAAATCTTCCTACCTTCCTCATTTATATCCCCAAAACTATAATTTTCATGAATACCTTGATATCTTAATGTCTCTTTACCAACATGTCTCCTCCTAAACAAATCATCTCTTTGTGGAATTCTTTGAATCACCTTATCTAACTTCTTCAAAAAAAACCATTTTTATACTATCTTCTAGTCCTATTTGGGGTGCGTAAGCACAAACTATATTCAAAATCTCTACTCTTAACACTAATTTTAACATCATGATTCCATCACCGTATCATTGTATGTCTCTTATACTATCTTTTAAATCTTTATTTATGATAATATTAACTGTATTTCAAGCCTTTTCCTTTCCTAAGTACCATAACTTAAAACATTATCTTCAATCTCTTTTGCTTTTTCTCCAACCCACTTTTTCTCTTCTAAATATAGGATATGAATCTTTCTCTGAATAATAGTATCTACCACCTTCATTAGCTTACCGACAATATTAAGATATTTTAAAAACTAATATGAATCTTATTATCTACGACTAGTTTTCTTACCCCCACATTTGTTCATGCTTAAAATGCGAATACGCTCTCTGTAATTTATTCACTATATTTGACTGACAATGTAACATGACTAACTTTTTTATCCACACCCGTCCATGATGTGTGAACCTTCTCTTCAATTTATTGACTATATCTGGGTGAAAATGTATTGGCCCTTGCTTACTTTTCACTATGTTCAGGCTCTATAGTGTATCAATAAGAGAGAATGTCCAACACAATGCTCATAATTTAGATAATCCAACAACAACTAAGCCTTTTCCCATACTAGACGGGGTCAGCTACATGGATTCTTTGTTTCCACAGATCCCTATCGTGTGCCATGTTAGCAATTAACTCACAATAAGCTAGATCATTTTTTATTGTTTCTTTCCAACACTTTTGTGGTAGTCTTCAAGCTCTTTTAATACTTTCCAAATTTAGTTTTTCATACCTTCTTATAAGTTCTTCTTTTGATCTTATTTCTATATGTCCAAACCATCTTAAACGATATTCTCTCATTTTATCCTCTATTGGTGCCACTCCTAATTTGTTTATAATAACCTCATTTTGTATACGGTATTTTCTTGTATGACCACTCATCCATCTCAACATCTTTATTTCTGTCACAAACAACTTTTGTACATGATGATTAACTGCCCAACACTCAAAACCATAAAACATAGCAGGTCTAATTGCTGCTCAATAGTATTGACCTTTTAACTTTAATGGTATCTTCTTATTACAAAGCATACCTGATGCTCCTCTCCATTTTAACCAACCAGTATTAATTCTATGCGTAACATCTCCATCAATTCTTCCATCACTATTGAAAAATTGACCCTACGTATTTAAAACTTTCCTTTTGGGTGATGCAATGTGTGCCAATTTTAATTTCTATGTCCTCTGAGGTAACCAAATGATCAAACTTACATTCCATATATTTTGTCTTTGTTCTTGTACCATCATGAGTCCTCACACATGTTTTTGTACCATCATACATGTCTCTTATAAGGTTAATGTATGTCAATGGGATACATCTTTTTTCCAAAGTTCTCCAAAGAACCTCCCTCGGTACCCTATCATAAGCTTTTTCTAGATCAATAAATATCATGTGAAGGTCTTTCTTTTTTGCTCTAAAATGTTCCATAAGATGTCTCAAAAGGTGAATCGCTTTAAGAGTAGATCTGCCTTACATGAATCCAAATTGGTTCTCTATTATACTTAATACTTGTCTGAACTTACGTTCGATAATTCTTTCCCACAATTTCATAGTATGACTCATTAGCTTGATACCTTGATAATTCGCACAATTTTGAATGTCTCCCTTGTTCTTATATATGGGTATAAGTGTACTTGCTCTCCATTGCTCTCCATACCTACCGATTTACAACCCTTCATATGTTTAAGAGCCTCTTTGACTTCATTCTTTTGAATACGTCGGTAGAAATTGTGATTTATATACTTTTCTGATTTGGCTAACTCTCCAAAGCTAATACTAACATCTTTATTTTCATTAAAAAGCTTATAAAAATAGTTTTTTCATCTATTTCTTATATTATCATTTGCCACTAAAATTTTTTCATCCTCGTCCTTGATGCATCTAACATAACTAAGATCTTTAGTTTTCTTATCTCTAGCCCTAGTTATCCTAAAAATATCTCTTTCACCCTCTTTTGAGTTGAGTTTTTTTATATAAATTCTCCCAAATTTTAGCTTTTGCTTCACTCACAGCCTTTTTGGCTTTTTTTTTTTTGCTTTCTTATAAGTCTCTAAAGTTTCACTAGTTTTCTTATCATAATATAATTTGTAGCATGCCCTCTTTGCCTTATTTTATTTTGCACTACTTCACTCCACCACCAAGCTTCTTTTGTACCGATACACCTCCCTTAGATACACCTAACACATCTTTCACCACTTTCCTAATATGTATAGCCATATTGTTCCACATATCACAGGGTGTACCAACATAATTCCAAACATCTCCTTGAAGGATTTTCTGTTTAAATATATCTTCTTTCTCACTATTGAGGTTCCACCATTTAGTCCGAATAGCTCGATGCACTCTTTTCTTTTTTGTTCATTTTTTTATTTGTAAATCCATAACTAAAAGTCGATGTTGGGTTGTTAAGCTTTCTCTTGGAATTACCTTTCAATCTTTACAACACGCTCTATCTTTTTTTCTACAAATAAAGTAATCAATTTGTGTTTGTGATAAGCTACTCTTATAAGTAATTAAATGTTATCTCATTTTTTGAAGATTGTATTGACTATAAGGAGATCAAATGCCATAGCAAAATTTAGAATCTCCCTACTTTCCTCATTTATATACCCAAAACCAAAATTTTCATGAATCCCTTGATATCCTAATGTCTCTTTACCGACATGTCTATTTAAGTCTCTTCCTAAACAAATTATCTCCCTTTGTGGAATCTTTTGAATCACCTTATCTAACTCCTCCCATAAAGTTGTTTTTATACTATCTTTTAGTCCTACTTCGGGTGCGTAAGCACAAACTATATTCAAAACTTCTGCTCCTAACACTAATTTCAACGTCATGATTCAGTCACCATATCGTTGTATGTCTACTACACTATCCTTTAAATCTTTGTTTATGATAATATCAACTCTATTTCGAGCCTTTTCTTTACCTGAGTACCATAATTTAAAACATGTATTGTCTATCTCTTTTGCTTTTTCTCCAACCCATTTTGTCTCTTATAAATATAGAATATGAATCTTTCTCTGAATCATAGTATCTACCACCTCCATTAGCTTACCTGTTAATGTTATGATATTCCAAGAACCAATACGAATCTTATTATCTAGGACCAGCTTCCTTACCCCCCGCATCCGTATATATTTAAAATGCGGAGACCCTCTCTGAAAATTATTACATTCGAGTGGCAATGTAGCGGGATTAACTTCTTTACCCACATCCGTCCATGATGTGGGAACCCTCTATGTAATGGATTCACTACATTTGGGCGAAAATGTAGTGGCCCTTACTTACTTATTATTGTATTCGGACTCTGCAACACGTCGGTAGGCGGGGGCATCCCAAAGCAATGCTCATAATTTTTGTAATCCATGTTATAAAAATCCGACAAAGTTTTACGCCGGCTGTCGGAAGCCTAACAAAACCCTCCTCCTTTATTCGGGCTTGGGACCGGCAATGTAAGGGTGATCCCTTACATGGGCAGAGTTCATAATTTAGATAATCCACAGTATAAAAATCTGACAAAGTTTTACACTGTCTTTCGAAAGCCTAGCGCAACCCTCCTCCTTTATCCGGACTTGAGACCGGCCATGCAAGGGTGATCCCTATAGTGTAAACTTGTAACATTTTGAAAATTGAAGATTGGGAACATAAAAAAATGAGTGCACATATAGTGGAAGCATTTCTTTCTTAAATATTTTTCCATTAGATTTTTTTTTTGTAATATGTGCTTCAAATCACAAAAATGTTAGTTTAGGGATTTAGCACATATATTTAGGAAAGAGAAAAGCTTAATTATTTTCATATTCTAAGAGGTGCTACACATCCTACTGTGTTTTCACTGATATGGTTCTTCCTTTTTTTAAGTTCATATAATAATATAAAATTTGCAGGAGGCCTTCTTACAGCTCTATGTGAGTTTTCTATCCTCCGTGAATTTCAGATTGCCAGGGAAGTTTTGGATGTTGCAGCTCGTGCAATAAGACCTGGCGTAACAACTGATGAAATTGATGAATTGGTTGGTTGATAATGCAACAATTGCTGTAGGTATGTCATGACTCATGAAGCTTTGGACTCCAAAACACGGAAATTTTGCTACCATGCTGCTTTAGAGATATGGACTGCTCTATTTGGATGTCAAAGTTAAAGGGTAACGTTATGTAAAAACTATTAGTTTACTGCCGTCAGCTGCATATTCTGCCTGTTCCTTGGGGTGTCCAGAGAATAGAGTGGCATGCGTTTATCTATTACTCGTGTGATCCACTTTTTTTTAACTCTCATGCTGCTTATTCATCCCTGTTGGGTCCTTCTGTTGTGGTACATGGTTTGTGAACTCTGTCTTTAGATCACTGGATACATGTTCATTCTTAATTACCATATAGCTGCAGAAATGCAAGAAGAAATAACCTGCTCTTTAAACTCTGTAACTTTGTTTAGTTTCAACAATGACAATGTCATAGAAAAGCATTAAATTCGGTTGGAAACCCCAGTATGTTATTGTATTGTAATAGATACCAGTGAATTTATGTCTATGCGCTATTTATTGCTATATAGTCCTGAATCCAAGATTATGCTGCTATAAGTTGACAAATTCTCATTGGCATTCAAGAGGATATCCATCTCCACTTAATTACCATTTCTTCCCAAAATCGTGTTGCACGTAGGTAACCTGTTTTTAATGAACTATTTGGTGACACCAATTCCAGTCAGAGGAATATTTTCAGATTTCATGCGTCTTGGTTAAATTTCACGCAGATCAGTCAATGAAGTTATTTGCCATCAGATTCCGGATGCCAGGTTTGTGGTGTGATTTTCTTGATTCTCATTCTAAAGTTTTCCACTTCCTTTGTTTCCAGATTATCATTTGATGCGGTATCATCAAATCTATAGTCAATGTTTTAAGCTTATCAGCATGAGTATGAGATTTATCGCTCTAATGAACTTCTTGGAGAAATGAGAAAATAGGATTTCTACCTTCAGGCTTCATTTTGGGAGAAACTGCCAGTCTGTCCTTACATTCCTTGGCCTTCTAACTAGGGAGAACCTGCATTACTCTTGCATGCTATTTTTATGGGACTATCAGAAATAGGGATGGTGCCTGAGGGTTTGACATTTGTGTCCTTTCTATTGTCTGTCCAGTTTTCAGGATTTTTTAATTTGGTAGGACAATGCTAACCCAATATCCGAGCAACCTAAAGCCTTTTTTTATTGTGATTCTTCCACAATTTACAACGGTGAGGCCATAGAATGTGGTTGCAGTTACTTTAGCAGTGAGCTCAATGACTTCCCGCTGTTTGTTAGTTTATGACGATGGCTTACCCTTTTCTTTGCTTCTATTGAGCAGAAAATTAGAAGATGGAGACATTGTCAATGTTGATGTAACTGTCCACTATGATGGTGTCCATGGTACGGGTTATTATATATTATTCGTTGATGTATACTTATACATATAATATTCATGTTATTTTGGCTTCTAACTTTCGAATTGATCTCAACGAGACATATTTTGTTGGAAAAGTTCTTTCCTTCTTTTACTTCATTTTTTCAACATTTCAATCATAGTCTCCATGGTACAGCCCGCTTAGTCCTGATGCAAATCCTGTCTGTCGTGGTTACACTGGAATATTTTCTGGACTCCACTTGTGCTGCCATCGTGTGCAGGTTTTCCATGGTTCATGTAGATAAACACACAATTCAGTCACTTTTAGGGGCTGCGTAGATGCACCTATTTATCCAAAATGGCACAGCAAACTATCAAGCTGCACTGAAGACTATGATTGCAAGTTCGAGCTTTGTCCATTTTCTACATGAATGGATGCAGTCATTGTCCTACTTCTTACCGCTTTCTCAGCGAGGTTTCTTGGGAGAGATATTTGGAAAAGTTATACTCTTAAGGATATTGAGATACACTGAGTTTTTGCACTATAATGTGAAAATTAGAAAATAATGGCCATTGAGGCCACTTTTCATCAACAACTTAGCCTAGATGGGTTTGGCTACATGGATTGTTTGTTTCCATAGAGCTTGATCATTCACCATACTAACAGTTAACTCAATGTAGGCTAAATCATTATTTATTGTTTCCTTCCAACACTTTTGTAGTCTCTCTTTTAATATTTTCACAATCTAATTTCTCTTACCTTTTTACCGGAGCTTTCTTTGGTCGTCTTTATATATATATATATATATCAAAATCTTAAACGATTTTTTCTCATTTTGTCAGTGTCACTCCCAATTTATTTCTAATAACTTATTATGTATACTTTATGTATACGGTCTTTCCTTGTGTAACCACTTATCCATCTCAACATCTTCATTTCAGTCATGAACATCTTTTCTATATGTTGATAATTAACTTCCCAATACTCATAACCATAAAGCATAATGGGTATTGAGGCCACTTTTCATACGAAAAATAAATAAAAAGATGGACCACAATAAAAGGTTTGTACAGTCAAACATAAAAAAGAATGAAAATGGCGTTTAAAACAAAGCAATAATGCATAAATATAACTTGTATTGATGATAAAATGTTGTTTTAACTGAATGTTTCTGATAATATCAGGCACCCTTTAGACTGTTGAGCATCACGTTAATTTTCAAAATATCAGTTGTATGGGTGACCATGAGGGGATGCATCTGGAAACCACGATGACTGAATGTTTCATTCATGTTCCATTGCCTGGTATTTTGGTGCACGCCTTACGATTTAATTGTTCCTATTTTGTTTCTGTGCTTGCATAATTTTAGGAAGAGTACTTTGAATATTGGTATTCTGTGATACTTGGCCACATGATGCTGAGTAAGAATGCATTTTTTGTCTCTGAAAACAGTTAAACCAGGAGTACGCTTCCGTGAAGTTGGAGAGGTCATCAACCGGCATGCATCAGTGTCTAAATTCTCTGTTGTAAGCCTCAGATGTCCTGTTTTGAGTCTGTTGATCTCATCCTCTTGGTTATTAACACTTATTTGGTGTCACGGATTTGGCCATAACCAGGTCAAAACATACTGCGGTCATGGTATTGGCGAGCTTTTCCATTGTGCCCCTAATGTTCCTCATTATGCAAGTATCCTTTTGGAATTGACAAGTCTTCAGAAGTTTTGCTATTTGATGTTCTTAAGCTCTACAGCAGCCTATTCTTATTAGAGTAACTAAGATATTCAAATTCTAATTGATCAATTTCCCACTCCCTTGTGCATCTTTAGTCATTCTTTTCTGTAGTCTGTTGTCTTCCTTAATTAGGAGAAGAAAACAAGGCAGTTGGTGTGATGAAAGCAGGACAGACCTTTACCATTGAACCTATGATCAATGCTGGTAAATATTCTTCATGTATTAATTTCCTCAAGATCTTTGCTCCAGTTGTTATGTGCTGCTTTTTGGGCGGGAGGGTGGGTGTGTTGGGTCAGTCTCTGTGGGTATGACCATGCCGTGTTCAATCGGGTGGCTTATGGGTGTGTTTAGTGCATTGTTGTGTGTATGTATGCATGTGAGGGCGGTGGTATGCTGAATCTATTCTGATCCATCCAAAATTTAGGTGTCTGGCGTGATCGAATGTGGCCTGATGGTTGGACTGCTGTCACTGCAGACGGCAAGTGCAGTGCGCAGTTTGAACACACTCTACTGGTTCGTTCCAAACTTTCTGCTCACTTTCTAGACTTTCACTTTGATTCTATACCTCATCTATCTGCTTCTGGAGTTAATTATGTTATGATTGTTCGTGAAAGTTGACCTTTAATTATGAAATAATGAATTTATACGTCACAAAACGTAGCAAGCTCCTATCGATATGGTTGGCGTATTGTAACATTGTACCAGGCTGGGGTACTGTAAGTGGCTTCAGAAAGCATCAGAACTTTTATGTTGTGGTATTTTATGATGAGCGAGACCAAGACACTTCACTGAACAGATTTCAAAGTGGTTCCACGTATTCTTAATATATTTGAATCGATGGTTTCGCTAGATTTCTTATCCCTCAATTGGTTGATTTCCGATTAGGAAAGTTGGTGTCTATTTGCACCTCACTGTATGGCGATTGAGTGGAAGTCGAGCTGCATTTGCCGACAGATTTTCGATTTTGCCATATTTGTGTGAGTTGAGTGATCCTAGATTTCAAGAAAAAGAATTGAAGGATGCCAGGAATAGCATGAGCTCACTGACTTGTTTCTTTACTGCCTTATTTGCATGATTGGCAACTTATGTTTCTCTACTGATCTCCTCTATGATATCCATTTCTTATTTGATTTACATTATCATTGTTATGTAGGTGACTGAGACTGGTGTCAAGGTTCTTACAGCACGCTTGCCGTCCTCTCCAAACATGTATCCATGGTGATCCAAGATATGGTTCTGATCTTCGGCAAAGTATGTTTGAGAATTGTTCAGTCAAATCTAAAGTTTTTGTTTGTTTACAATTTTCCGCTTGAAACATTTGTATCTTCATATTGCCCAGATCATCTGTTGTTTAATATCGGTTAGCAGCAATGCTGGACTAGAGTTACTGATGAGAACTGAATGAATCCATGCACCAGGTTTCTAAAATTTCTTCTGATTCCGTCATTTTGCTTCGTGTTTTGCATAGCTCAGAGAAACTGCCACGAAGAGGCTTGTCATTGGAGGCAAAAGCTCCAGTCTTGGATTTGTATTGAATTATAAAATCTAATTTTCAGTCGCTTTTTGCGCTGGGAGAACTCATGGAAGTGTTGTAATCTATCTAAAACTTGCTTCAACTTAAATAACTAGGACAAACCATTGTGAGGAATGTGATTAGAGGTCAAAATACCAAGTCTTTGGGATTCGTATAAAAGATGGATGAACCTAAATCTCTGTCAACCTTTGCCCTGAAATCTTCCATATGCCAAGCGTTTTGAAGTTGGGTAGTTGCTAGTTTATGAGTGCATAACCCAACCCACGGAATCCACAAACATCAAGCCGTCATCTACATAATGTGAATCATGGTGGCATGTTTCGCATTGTGTGAAACTTTCATGGATTGCTTGAGTAGTCTTGCTACTGTGGACAATAAAGTTTTAATCATTTAATGCATCAATTCGATAGTTTTCTGTAAGGTCCAGGTTGGAAGATGGCCATCTTGGCAGTCTTGCTACCGTGGACAAGAAAAACAGGCATGCATTTCTAGGAAATCGCAGGAAGTAACTACTGCAACCGCAACCCTTCATTGAGGTTTAGTGAGGATGATGACACGATGATGCCCAATTCTTGCCTCCTGTATGCGACCCAAATGCCGGAGGACCTGTCATATATTCAATTTTGAGAAATATGGATATCCATACACAAAATTTCATAATGTAATAGAGAATTGACGAATGTTGTTATCTATGTAAAAAGCACCCTTTAGAAACTAGGCCTTCGGGTTGTAATAAAAGTTTGATATGTCGGAAGACATTGCAGGGACTTTTGCCATTAGACATCTACGTAAGACTACAATATTTTTCAGAAGAGACAATTAAAGATGACCTCACCCATAGGGTCCAGTTTGACCAGGTTCAGCTTCCGGTACTCGAATAGCTTTAATCTGGTATGAGTAAGAAGTACCCAACCATACACACAAACCTCTATATATATATATATATGTGTGTGTGTGTGTGTGTGTGTGTGTGTGTGTGAGAGAGAGAGAGAGAGAGAGAGAGTTTTTAACTACTGTACCTTAAAATTTTGAATTAGGTTTAACTACTGTGTGAAGTTTCAATTTTGAACTATTTGAACTTGTCATGCGTAGGCAACATCATCTGTAAGAACATAGAGATGAAAAAAGCAGGTACTCACAGTCAGTATGGCTTTCCCAGTGTTGTCAAGCTTCAAACCCGAGCCTTTCATGTCTGTCTCTAGGAAGAAATGCTTTCCCTTCACAGCTTCCGACAATCCGATATCTCGCAGTTCCTTCATATTTTTGGACAAGTTATATCATCTCAGTTTGAGAGATGAAACTACATAGAGATTGCTCGGACAGCAAAATAAATTTGTTAACAGCCAAGATACTCACTAGAGCTCTTTCCAGAGCATCTTCAGATAACTTTATGTTCCTCCCAACAAAATAAGATACCAATTAGAAACTCAAACAAAAAGAAGGCATAAAAGAGAACCAAGCACGCAAATTTGAAGTGCACCTTGTTCCTTTTAGCAGCAACAAGCTGCATATTTGCCTCTGCATACACAGCCATCTCAGTTATCGCAGCGTTCACCTTATCTAAGGTGAGCCTCCCCCTCATGTAACTAAAATATCGCAGTGAGACAAAGAAGGTTGCCATGGCGAAAGGTATACATGAAATGGATAGAAAAAGCCAAGATAGTTTAAAGAAGTTCCTTATGGAACTAAAGATGTCAGACATTAACTGTCTAAACTTAAGTACGTGAAGTACCTCACATGAGCTAAATTGTAACAATATGAATTCAGAAACCTATACACATTCCACAAGCTGGAACAGGTCACCAGTTAGGTAACCGGTTTTTCTCTGCAGACACGTTTCTTTGTGTGGAAACAATGAATTATCATTATCATTAATAAGATTTAAAAGAGTTGGACATAAGTTCTTCCTGACAGTTATGCTGTGCCTCAAACTATTCTTACAACCTGATCTTGCCTTAGAAACCTTTCATACAAGTCAAGATCACTCGCTTCCTGGCTCATTCATGCACATTAGAAATGTTATGAATTAGCTCAAGCCGTCTTAGCCAGCTTAAGAAATAAACACCACAAGCGTAAGTAACCACTTTAATATGTCATGATGCTCAAAAACTGTTTATTGACAACATTTGCAACAAATAGATATCCCAAAACACCAAAGTTAATGATATTCAGTAACATCTGGTGACCTGCTTTTAGTTAAACCTATTTAGATGAAAGGGAAAAAAAGATCTATTAATCTAAAATTAACCCAGCAGTACATGAAAAGATGCCCTTTATGCAGAACATATGATAAAAGGATGGTTCACTTACCTTGACAATGAATCAAGATCATCATTTGTGACGTACCAGCGGGGAGCTTGACCACGACCCTTTTTCTCCTGAAAAGATATTGAAGCAATCAAGTAGATGTGAGATATAGATCAACGCAATAAGGAGGTAATTGACAAGCTGCTTAGACCTCTACTTTGCTCTGTGACTAAGGACAATCATGAACAGCATGTTTCTATATTGGAATGATTATTGAAGGCTAAATAAGATTGAAACTGATATCCTGGCTACACACGATCTGATGCTGCAAACCTCTGACCAATGGTTAAGGTAGTTGTGGAGCCTGTGGAAGGAATAGTAAATAATACAAAATCATCTTATAAAGAACGTTCTACTCATTGGAGATACTGTATATACCGGCTACCTGGATGATCCGGAGTTTACTTTCCTATGGGAAACAAGGTTAATGCAGATCAAAGATATGTAAATTCATTTTGGTGCAAAGCATGAGAGAGCAGCATGCCTCCCACTTTGGCATCCGGGCTTGTGTTGTATCATGCTTTCTTGTGTGTTAACTTGTAGGAAGATGCATAAAGTGAGGTGCATGTCATTCTTATGTCACTTGGTGACATAGCTACTTTTACATTTATACTGTAAACAACTTTTTATCAAGGGACATCACCAAAATAATGCGCTACTGGTAATTTGTGTACGTCTAAAATCACATACATTGGGGCCACACTAGTTATTCAAGAACACGTTCTTCATCATCATGTTAAGTGCAACTCAAATCATGAAAAGCAAAGTCATCGATCATCTGTACATCACAATGCAGCATACACAAATTCGAGAAGTAATATGATGAAATGAAGCTAGATTTGAGTCGAAGAAACAGAAAAAAGCTCATTGGCAAGTACCTTCTGCGGCACATGCTCCTCCTCGATCTTCAGAGACTTGACATCCAGATCATTAGCTAATCTTTCCTTGACCATACTGTATCAAGAGCATGATCAAATAATTCTAATCCATTAACTACCGAACAAAATTAATTTAAATTGTCCAATAGAAAACGTCGAAGTTCAGTTTTATTTACCTGCACTCGACTCCAATTGGAACAGCCACGTTGGCGCCAGGGAATCGTGGAGCCGGTAAGCATGCGAGCATGCGCTGCAATTTCTTTTGTTGGTGTAGAGAGAGCTCAACCAGTTTCTGTATTGGGCAGTTAAGCCCCAACATTAGCCGTAATGTTTTTGGTATTAGCGTCAAGAAGTTGAAACCAAGTAAATCATTTTTTTAATTATGTAACTTATGTGACCCTAATCTCATCTTATTTAAGTAGTCAAAGTTTCATAAGTGGAGATATCTAGGGCTTGGTCCTCCTCTCAGACAGTCTTTCCTTAGCATCACCTACGACACTGCTACGCACAGGAGAAACCAAGGTTCTCGCTTCGAGAAGGCGATCCTTTGCACTGATCCTTTACGTTACTTCCGCTATAAGTTGATCTGTATCGTTTATCCCGATATTGATTAAATTTCAACAAATCGATCTATCAGATAATCGAAATGTGGGCATGGAATGGTGATATTGCGTACCTTCGCTTTGGGAATGACCTCTTTCTCTTCCCTGATTCGATTCTTGATGGCTTTGACCTGGAATTCCATCGCCTTCACTGAGGCATCAATGTTCGCTAGATCGGGCATCACCTTTCCGGGATTCACTTGTGCCGAATCGCGGTAATTCGATCAATTAAACAAAACCCAATCATTAAATGAACCCAAAAATCTACTGATTTCAGGAAATTAAATCAAACCCAATTACCAAAAGAACCAAAAACTACTAACTTTAGAAATGAAATCAAAACCAGTTACCAACAGACGAAAATATACTACTCAGAGGTTAGGGAGGGGTAAATACTGTTTCTGGCAATGACTAATTCTTGGAGATCGGAGATGCGAGCGGAAAACGAAGACATCAGCGACTCCAGAGAGGAAACCGCTTCTTTGGCGTCCATTGCGAGTCTCTCTCTCTCCCTTTCTCTCTCTCTCTCTCTCTCTCTCTCTCTCTCTCTCTCTCTCTCATGACCCACCGGAGTGCTCAATGGCGGGAAAAAAACCCACAATATTGCACAAAGAGCCATAGTTCACCTGGCTAGGGGCTCGACTCGCAAGTTGAATGTCATGAATTCGATACAAAGGTTGTGCATCTGGCTTCTTGTACCAAAAAGAAAACAAAATATTTTCTTTTTATTCCTAAAATAATATAGTTTATTAACTTTCTATACAATTATGTATTTAATGATATTAAAGAACGATGTATTTAATAGAGTTTACCAACTTGTAATGCGGGCCAAGTTCAGATGAGCTCTGATATAAAGAGAGGCAGGGCGCTTAGCACCGTTGCTGTTGATGGGGAGTTCGACTCCCAGAGGGTGCATGTGTGGATGTGGGTGTTAGGCTTCAAAACTCTTGTAACAAAAGAGAAAGAGAGAAAGAGACGAACAATGGCTGGAAAGACCAGCGCACTATGAGCCCTCTCTTGATCAAGTCTCTCTGTTGGATCTTTTGCGGCTTCGCTGGGGAAGTGTCGCGAACCGAACATTTTTCGTTACCGGAATTCGCTTGTACAGCATTGACTCAAACTCGACCAGCCTCTTGAGTCCCCACATAGCACACTAGATGGATTCAACCATATAGTTTGATTGAACCACAAAGTGTATCACAAATAGTTGAATTTCATGATTTGGCTAGATTTAACTTGGACCTGCCTATGGGTGTATGCATATTGAGCCACCCCACTCATGGTGGCACTTGGTATCATTTAGCTTATAGGATGGGTCTGTCTCTAATCCTTTTGGTCTAAACCCCTGTTTTGTTAAAAAAAATAAAAAAAGTGAGATTTCACTCTAAAAACCCTTCCAATATATATATATATATATATATATTAGGGGACAACTCTGGCAAACTCAAAAAACGTGATAGCAACACTAAGTCCGCTTCATGATGGCATTGTTCGATCGTATGTCGTATAACGAGCAAAAAATATTCACATGCATGTATAACAATGGGGCTCACCTTCCTCACACCTATTTCTCTCAATCTCAATTGGAAGTAGAAAAAATTAATACTCTTATATTAGAGAAGCCAACACCTGTTTCCCATCAAGTTACAATTCTACATTAGAGAAGCTACCATACATGAAGATTTGTAGAGGCCCCATACATATAACACACTCTATTTACAGCTTTACATAGAGAACCCCTCATAGCGTGCACGCGTGTGTGTGTGTGTAAGCTCTCAGTCTACGTAAACGTCATGCCGATAGACATGCAAGGTTTACATATAGCACATTCCATTTACAGTTTTACATAGAGGAGCCCTCGTAGAGTGCGTGCACGAGAGAGACAGAGAGAGAAAGATTAGTCTACGTAAACGTCATGCCAATAGACATGCAAGGTTTGCATATAGCACACCCATTTACAGTTTTACATAGAGGAGCCCTCGTAGAGTGCGTACACGAGAGAGAGAGAGAGAGAGAGAGAGAGAGAGAGAGAGAGAGAGAGAGAGAGAGAGAGAGAGAGAGAGAGAGAGAGAGAGCTCACTGTACGTGAACGTCATGCCAATAGACATGCAAGGTTTGCAATCTCCATGGCTCGGGATCAGAGACAGTATGTCTGCCCTTGTTGCTACATCTTTGGTTCTTTCTTTGTGCCATTGCATATTTTATTAGATGCTACGTTCCAAAATGTTCTTTTAATGAAGACATTTTCGAAATGCATGCTTCATCGCCCGTTATTAAATTACAAAACAAGTACCATTTTTTCTGCGTGAACCGTGTTTCGCCCGGTGACTGATGCTGCTCCTTCATTTTTACATACCAATAAAACAACTAAATATAAAATTTGGAAACTTGGCTTGACATGGCAACCCATCCATCTTGTCACACACACACATATACATATATATATAGCCATCATATTAGAGGTGGCGGGCTTGGACCCAGCTCAGCGAGTCAAATCGGACCCGAACTGCCTCTGGGATAGGACTGGAGACCCCTGCAAGTGGGTTCCGGTTCCACCTATCATTCCATTGGAACAAGAACTAGCAGCCTGAAACCGACAATTTAAACCACATTTCAATTCTATTTTAAAATATAACGTTCGGAGATCAGCATATCCAGAACCACAACCAAAACAAGAGGGGTAGTTTGTTTCCAGTTCCAAAGTCATTCTTGTCGGCCAGCTTTGCTTTTGGAGAAGGAAGTTCCAAACGTTTATCATACACAAGGTTTCCTTTGTTTCTACTCCTTTGATTAAAAATACATCACATGAAATGCTTTTGTGCAGGGGCGCGCATACATACATACATACACATATATATATATATATATATATATATATATATATATATATATATATATATATATATATATATATATATATATATATATATATAGAGAGAGAGAGAGAGAGAGAGAGAGAGAGAGAGAAGAGAGAAAGTGAGAGTTGTTAAACATTGCTTAATTATCATGATTAATCAATGTACCCCATATTCATTAAATGATATTGATTGTCACACCGGATGTTGATGGATGACTCACTCTCTATTTTTGTTTGCAATCACTCATATCGCGCAGATAGTCTAGTAAAATCTTTCGTGAGAGGATGTTTAGTAACTCTCAATTTCCTTATGTAATTATATATATATGGGGAGAGAGAGCTGACAAAAATATCTGAATCATGTGAGAGCACGAAGAGAAGGAATGAAATTTATTCCAGCCGAAAGTGCCGGGGCCAACTGTTAACTAACACTTTCAATTATATCCTCTGTGAATTTATGTAAGAAAATAACTCTTTCAATTATAGCAATATCATTTGTTACAATAATGGCGTTTCACCTTTCTATCACTCTCACATGCCTAAGCACCAAACCTAAACACTTATAGCAGAGAAGCCTCAAACAAATGCTAAATAACTCTTACGTAAGGCTACAAAAACACAACCAACCACCTACAGATACAAGGAGACACTACAGCTAATCTGCTGCTACTGAATTAAAGAACTTCAGTACTCAAACTCGATGAGGCAACGCCGCATGTAGCGGAAACCTCAGGCTGCATCCATCAATGGAGGGAGCATTTCAATGACATATATATGGTTGCTTTTGTTGTTAATTGGCGGTTTTGTTTGTTGTTCTTGAGAATCCATGGCTACTATTTCTCAAAGATCAAGTTTTACCGGCTGACTTGTACCTTTCTTGACTCAAGACGCACCGATTAACACATTTTTTTTGCTTGAAAAAGTTTTATGCTGGCTATCGAAAAGCAATCCTCCTTCCTTATTTGGGTTTGAAACGGGCCAATAGTTTTTGTTGTCGACGTACAAGTTAAGACGCATAGAAACAGTTTCAGCGCTGCCTCTCCTAGGGATCACAAGGTCCATCTGGTCTTTATTGGTACAATCAAGACATTATTTTCTATTTAATTTACATTTTACTAATTGAATTTTCTGAATTACTTTGCATTATCTACCATATTTAACCTGCCTATTAATTTATCAGTGAAGACATAATATGACATTCATAAAGTACCTCTAATTTACTGGTCTGCAGTTTAACATTATGGGAAGAAGGTTTGAAACACTCAGCACCTGCACGTAGTCGTTGTCAGTATACATAGCAAAATATAGCAGAAAACAAGAGTGAGCTAGAAGCCTTAATTTAGTAATACAAAGCGCAAATACGTATGCTAATAATTAAAGTTCGTTCTCTCTGTACAATATGGAAGATTTGATCTTGATACACCAGTTATATATTTCCTCAGACATAGAGAAGAATGACTGCATGTCAAAAATGGTATTGCTCATACGAAACAGAGATCAGATTCATCAATATGTTTCGCTTCAGTTGTGAGAGGGCGGGTGTATCTTAGGTGGGGCATAATCTAAGTGAAACCCTGGTTCAGGGTCTCTGTTGTGAGGCACATGCCATGGTACCATTGAAAAGGACTTAGTTCTAACAAATAGACCTTTAATTGTCCTTTCGCTTGTCTTGATCTTCACAGCAGATTCGTTCCTTTCTTCACCGACTTCAGCTTTCAGTTTCTCACCAGCCACAGAGCCTTCCATTGACTTCACTCCTACTTCCTGCAACGGTTGCATCAACGAACTATTTCCTACAGTCAGATTTCCTTCATTCTGTCATGAGAGATAGTGTGAGTATGAGAGAGAGATCACGTATATGTCGCATAAACTGAGAAGAAGATGGAAAACATTAAGTTAGACATCATCGCACAAACTAAGAAGAACATGAAAAACATTAAGTAAATCGCAAACCAACCTTATGAGAATGATTGTCCTCTCTAATAGGCTCGGTAAGACCTGTTATGGCATCGTTAGATACCAAAAGAACCCGAGCTCCATAAATTTGACTCGAGAGGAAGAAGAGAAGAATGAAAGAAAGATGAGAAACAGAATGCATTTCGCTATTAATAGGTGAAGAAAAGCAGTTGGTGAGGATCGATCAACAGGAAATATGAAGGTGGGAGTGGTTTTTGTGGACTATCTATAATAGGTATATGGTATTATATATGGAGAGAGAGAGAGAGAGAGAGAGAGAGAGAGAGAGAGAGAGAGAGCAGATTGCTGGAGGAAGGAGAAGCTTCTTCAAAAGTGAACACATGCAGAAGAGCGAGTGATGGGACGTGATTCGTTGGGAGGACGCAGGATGGTGACGCTGTCACGCTGTGTCTGCTCTTGCTGTTTGGCCTCTCACACACACAGAAACATCCGCTCCCCACAAGGTGGAAAGAGAAATCCTAGTGCGTCTTCCCTTGGCTGCTTATATGCAACAAATTTTCATACACAAGCAACTGAAACCAACTGCATCAAAAGTCGGGAAAGAATTTTCCAAGGAAAACCTTGAAAATGACGAGCTTTGGCATTCTCAATGAATTTTCTGTCACTGTAACTTCAAATTATCTGCTGCCGTTGACATCTCTCTCGCAGATTGAAACCCTTATTATTATTACTATTATTATTATTATTATTATTATTATAAACACACTTGAAGAGCGAGATTAGAGCACAATTCTTTTCAAGATTTTTTAATCAGTTTTATATGGATGTATGTTTACTGTTAGCATGGCACACAATCAAATTCTATAAAAAAAATCATGTAACGGACTGTATCCAATATGAATGTATGTTTACTGTTAGCATGACACACGATTTAATTCTACAAAAAAAAAATGTAACCGACTCCATCCAAGAAAAGAAAAGGTTTAGTTGTTGTTATACACACATATATGTCTGTTGACGATATTACGATCTTTTGATGTTAGATCTTTTCTTATTATTCATAACATTTCCTTATTTGTAATACCACTACATATATGTTGCTCCTACAGGAATCGAACTCACACTAACAACAAGGGTGTCAGAGCATCCTGCCCGTAGAGCTAACAGTCGGATGCAGTCAGGTGAGTCAGGTCATCAACTGCTCGTTGTGATTTTGAGGTTTATTACTTATTATAGGTAATTTTTTCTTAATTTAAAAAACATTTATTTCGATGAAACTGCAATTTGATCGCGTGGCCTTCAAAACATCTCGGTGCTTAAATTTTGGCACAGTTCGCCAAGCCCATGTTTTTCCATGAAATGTCGGTCCCATCATTAATGCGAGCTGATTATTCTAAAGCTCAATGCACCAAACTTTTGGGCTCACAAAAGAACACGACCCAAAGTACTCTTTCTTCTATTCGATTTTTCTTTGACAGAGTTCTTCTATTCGAGATGACTGCATGTGCTTGAGCAATTATATGTATACATATTATATATATATATACATATTATATATATATATATATATATATATATATATATATATATATAGAGAGAGAGAGAGAGAGAGAGAGAGAGAGAGAGAGACGCTGTCTCACTAAGCAACTTTGTCTCGACTAGAGCAAGATATGGTTGGGCTCCATTACCATATTCGAGGCGCTTGAGGTCGTCGCGTAACATTCAAGCTCTAAAAGATCGGAGAGCCATACTGTAGAGGCGCCCCTACCATGCTACTGTGAGGTTGGGTTTACTCATCGTGTTAGGTAAAATACTGATTAATGCACGACACGAATTGGCTTTTCTTAGCATCCTTAATACGAATACCGAGATCCACGATTTCAGTATCTGGCCCAGACCCAAAGATTTCAGACCTTTCGGCTTTGCATCACTTTTGCTCCGAGCATGAGCTATGCTTGTTGCCCCAACACTAGGGATGGCAATTCACCGCATGGGAAGGATTCTCAAAGAAAAAATCCAGTTCCATTGTGACAAGGGAGGAAAGACCTGCAAGGAGCACGAGATAAGATAGGGTTTAAGGTAAACTTGTTCCCTTATATATATATGTGTGTGTATTATACAAAATATACATATATCATGTATTTATATATGTTCACAAGCATTTTATATACATAAGTATTTATATAAATATAAACATATACATATACATATAATAACTTATAATTTAAAATTATAAAATACAACAAAAAAGTTATTGTATTTTTAAGTATATAATATTAACTGATTTTTTTCTAAAAAATATTTTGTAGGTTAAAGTCAGGCAACACCAAACACTGCCCATGTAAGGATCACCCTTGCATGGCGGGTTCTAAGCTCAGATAAAGGAGGGAGGTTGTGTTAGGCTTTCGACAGCCAGCATAAAATTTTGTTGGACTTATCTACCAGCTTCGAGCATAGTTCGCAACCATAATCTTCTCTATTGCTATGCATGGTCCGAGTTAAGATCCTTAGGCTTTGCACCATTTTTGCAGTGAGCACGAGCTATTGCTCGAGTCTGCTGGGCGCATCTTACTGCTGGGTTTCAAGCATAGATCTCACCCATTAACACCTCTTTCACGCTAGTGGGTCCCACTGAGGCATTCTGGGCCCCATATCGAACGCTGTGGGGTCGGTGACACTGGTAACTGATGGTGAGGGGAGGGGGCAGCCCGCCGGCTACGGCGCCGACCCGGGCCACTTGGCACCAGATCCAGATCCACCGAATGATGACCGTTCACGTGGTTCCGTTCTTCCCAAGCCCGGGGATGTGGCTAACATTTCCCAGGTCGTCCTGGGATCCGGGTCCTGCCCGATTACTACGTGGGCTCGGTTTTGCTCAGCTGACAAGCAATCTGGCTCGCCTTTCTGCACCCTGGGCTCGGTCGCGTCCCTCTCACGAAAACCTGCCACACCCCTATGAGAGAGAGTAGCTTCATTGACGGTTCCCCATAAAACACTGTATCTCACTAGACTCTTTAAGAAAATGACTGGCCCGTGCTCAAGCTCTAGCTTGATCATGCCTTTAGTCTTCAAGTTGGAGCCCAGGCTCGAATTTAAGCCCGATGGATGCGACCAAGATTGACACAATTAAGCTCGGTGAGCTCGAATTCAGTGAGCTCAACTAAGCTCTTGTCTCAAACTTGAAAAGTCATAACCTTGAAGTTTCATGCACATACAAACACGTAAACCTGCTTTCTAATGAGTTTCGGCTCCACTCGCGAGTAACTTGAGCTTGGCTCGAGTTCGAATTCTTCTCGAGCTGAGCTCACGTAGCTTTTCAGCGTCATGGCTCACTTGCGCACATAATCTTGGGGTGGCACGAACCTATAACTGATAAGGTTTCGCAAGCTCTGTATTGTGATCATCTGATTCAGCTTTTTTATTGATTTTCCAATATTTGGGTTGGATGGATGCCCCCCACCTGGGCTCAATATAGATCCGCCACCACCCTACTCTTGATGGTTGTATTGATCAATCTTATTCTTTATTAAGACAAAGAACTACCATATCCTCTCCTCCAAAACAAGACCCTCTCTCTCTCTCTCTCACACACACACACACGCATATATATATATATAGATTGAGTGGGAGATGCTAGATAGCCTTTCATACTCAAAATTACTTGATCATTGTCACCGTTTGTGTGATCAATAGAACGGTGATAATCAAGCCACTCATCTCGCGTCGCACTTAATTCAATCATGTGTATTAGATGACAATAACTCTAGTGTCAATGTTGACGGACGACTTGATTTGTATCGTCAATGCGATCACACAAACAATGTACATCATCTAGTAGAATATGTTATAAAAGGGTATCTAACAACTCTCAATTTTGTATATATATATATATATATATATATATATATATATATATATATATATATATATATATATATATATATATATATATGTATGTATGTATGAAAACCAAATTATGCTCATCTTTGACATGCTCATTCATGTCAATCTATTGCTTTTCAATGGTCCGAAGATAATTTAGAATTTTTTATGCTCCAAAAAAATAATGGTAGTGAACAACCTCAGTTGTGCGAAAGATCCAATCTTTCTCTCTCTCTCCAATCTTTCTCTCTCTCTCTCTCTCTATATATATATATGTATATATACATACATACATACATACATATATATATATATACATACATACATATATATATATATATATATATATATATATATATATACATATATATATATATATATATATATATACACACACACACGTACATAGAGAAGGGGGGGGGGGGGGGGGGTAAAAGCCAAGGTAAGACCGAGTTTAATTGTAAAGAAATGAGGTGTGTAAATGAAGCTATTGTGTTATTCTTTGCTTGGTAACAAAGGATGATGGAATTGGGAAGTACCGAAGTTTGAATGGGGGCGCAAAATTTGAGGCGTCCGACGATCAGGTGATTTAGCGGGTTACGAGTCGGTGCATTTGGGCCAAACTTGGGGCATGGTTCTCACAAGGCATTCAGTATTTTGGATCTGGTTAGGCATCGTTTTCTGGTTGTGTTGCAATCAGTGTGCGAAATCCATACTGATGACACTTTCAGTGAAAAGGAAGTAACGATTTCCATTGCACTTTTAAATATGTAAAATAATATATCTTATTATCAATTTGATCTCAGTGTTATTTTCGTCGTTTATCATGATATTATGCTTCATCAAATTTATGTGAAAAAAAGCACACATACAAATAGACATGCCTGGTTTCAGAACTATCCGTTTTGGTTCCAGTCTTGAGACTGTGCAAGAACTGTTTCAAAACAATTTTTTTCTGGAAAAAAAAAATATGCATCCTTTGAGAATCGAAGTCCCCCACCAACTTCAATGGTGGGGCTCTCCTTACTATTATTGAGCTACTGGTATTTTTGTGTTAGAAGTGTTGAAATATATATATATATATATATATATTATTTAGAAGTGGTTTGCAACCATCTCTTCCGGTTTCGAGCCGGTTTTTAGATATCATGAACCGTAACCAAACCAGGGGTATCCGATTACAGTTACGGTTCAAACCTCGAGATGATTCCAAACTGGTCATATATATATATACACATGTATATATATTGAAAAATTATTTACAATATTTAAGAAATAAGGTTAATGGGAAAATGTTGATGCACTTAAGGTTAGGGGTGGTGGCAAATTAGGTCATCTGGTTGGGTCACCCGGGGTTTGGATAAAAAAAATAGGCTGGCCCAGAATCTGCCCAGATTTTTTTTCAGTAATACACTTCAAAGCCAAATCCAACTTGGTCGTGCATTAGTCGGTTATGGGTCAACCAGATTGTGGCCTCGATATGTATAAGCGTGTATTTGTATGTGTATAGATGTGTTGTTTATATTGTAATCATATTAAGTACATATAATACATATATTATACGTGTGTATATGTTTGTATGCATCTATTGATGTAGAACTCCATGCACAACAACATGTGTAGTATATTCGTGAATAAGTATATTTGTATGTTATGATATACACACTATAGTATATATGTGAATATGTTATAAGTACACACATATAGAGAGGGAGAAAGAGAAGTAACAGTAAATGCATAATATCTTTTGGTGCATAATCTTGAATAAACATCTTCATTGTTCGATTAACATGATCAACGTTGTACAACAACAACAACTATGCCTTTTCCCATACTAGACGGGGTCAGCTACATGGATTCTTTGTTTCCACAGATCCCTATCGTGATCAACGTTGTATTTTTATATTTTATGTTACCATGTTTTTGTTTTCGAACTTAACTGCTCAACTCAAATATTGAATGGTAGACATGTTTATAAAAGTTTATGCACCTAAAAGACATTATCTGTTTACCGTTACTCCTCCCCCACCTCTCTCTCTATATATTACTCCTACATACTTTTAGCCTTTGTTTTTCAATCTCAACCATCCATGATCCTCAATCGACTAGTTGACATCAGTTTAGATAGAGTTTAAATGTGAGCAGTTTGCATCCTTCATCCTCCCTCCCCCTCTCTCTTTCTACGCATACATATACACATATATACATAATATATATATACATACATACATACATACATATATGTATATATATACTTGTAACTCTTAAAATTTAGTGTCCCAAGATATATTTTTCACATATATAAACAATTCGGATCCTCGTTAACAAAGCCAACCTCTGTCCTGCCTCGGTTATGTATATTCTTAATCACCATTGTGCCTTAAGCATCGTATTTATCTCCAAAAACCTTGCCCATGTCAAGGGCTTTGCACTTTTAAACTAGTATTGGATCAGGTTGTTAGGCAGTTAACACGACTCTCTGGCTCCAACATCACAGACAGTGACGGATGCACTTTAGAGCAGGGCGGAGCATGGAAATATGAAAAACTCATTGTTTCTTTAATATATATAAAAAAATATAAGTGCTTTGTAAATATGAAATATAAATTATTCACCGTCAAAATACAAATACATCTCACCCCAAAAAGATTCCTCGGTCGCGATTGATTGCAGGTGGTAAGTTCAATTCCCGGTGCATGCACTTGATATCAGTCTAGTGTAAGACCCTGACACTAGGACCCTTGCTCCCGAGAGGGCGCTTGAAACGTGATTTAAACATAAGCAAAAAAGTGATTTGTACAGCAAATTGCTGGTAGATTGGAAAAGAGTGTTAGGGCACCAGACTCCAGTGTCCTTTGGGGGACAAAATGTTGCAGATGTCTACCAATTCAAACATTAGAGAGGGGCACACTCTGACCCTAAGCCTGGCACCTCATGGATGTACTCCAAGTATGGAAGTCCCAACATCAGATCATTTTACATAGCCAAGAAAAGCGACCAGGCCATTTACCCTGGTGTTTGGGGCTTACGTACTCTTGGTTCGTTTCTGGCATATTTGCCGGACGATTCAAACACAAGAAAACGCTTGGCAAAAGTTCCTCTCGACCTTGCCCGACTAATTGGCTAAAAAATTGATAAAATTAGTGAATCTTGCTCCCTTTAGGGCGTTGCTCATCCACATTCTAATTGAATTTCAGATAAACTAGGAAAATAGCTAGTCTGTATCGGATCATCCAGCCCAAATCCAACAGCCCGGTGGATCCAACCGGGAACGAACCAGCTGAACACGGAACTGGTGAAACTGGAGCCAGAAACGGGAACCACTCGGTTTGGGTTCAATTTCATCTGTTATAAAACCAAACTGGAACCGGCGGTTCTAAATTGTCTGTTCCAGTCTTTTTTTCTTCTTCTTTTCCTATAGTTTTTATTTTGTTAACAAATTTTTTGATTCCATACTCAAACTGGAACCACCCGGGAACCGGCAGTTCTGAAACTGCAACTAGAACCGACCTCAGGTGAATTTTGTTACAATTCCAGGTTCTGGGCTAGCCGGAACTGAACATGTCTAGAGACGAGCCCTTCAGTGGACTCCCTAGCCAGGTGAACTATTGCTCATTGTGTATATAGAACTTTCATCTACACATATGATTAGGAAAACCACGTCAAATAAATGAATTTAGTAGGCATCGTGTAATTAAATGGCCAAACCTTTTACACTTTACAAGGGAATTGCATGCAAAATGATAATTCCACTTGATTTTTAACAAAAAAAAAAAACTCAAAATTATACATGAAAATTACATCGTAACTTTAAGAGGCAGCTCTTTGTTGGCTCGTTTAACTTGGCTCATGCTACGCTCAACTGATTGGCCCAACACGAACACGCTATTGGGTTTACGAGCAAACACAAATGACCCCTGTTCGGATCATGTGGCTCATTCGCCGACCATAATACAAAATAAGAAAAGAAAAACACAATCTTATTATTTGTAGGTCAGGTGCCACTGTCTTGATTTTTTATATTAATTTATTATGGTACTTTGTTGTATTAATTAAACATGGATTTAACACAAGTCAGAGTACAATGGACACGACACAAATGACAATGTGGAGGAAGGTTCTTAACAAGTGGCAAATCGGGTCTATGGGTCTGGTCCGGGTCTGGAATTGCGATGCTTAGGATTAACCCCTCATATGATCTTCAGTAACCACGTTTTTGGCATCACAATAGTCCTTCATCAACCCGGTCAACCATCACTCACCACCAGACTTTTCTTAACGAGGTATATATATATATATATATATATATATATATATATATATATATATATATATATATATATATATATATATATATATGGGCAAAAACCCTCCTAATTTTGACTAATAATAGACAATTTAGTTGGATATAAATGGAATAGTTGAGTATATTAGAAAAGTTAGTATATGTTAAACTTACGTCAAATCCGTCGATAGAGATGAAAATCAAATTGTTTCTTTTTGTTGCTTGAAAATAAAGTTTTTTTTTTAATAAAGAAGATTACTATATGTAAATCCTTTTTACGATCCACACATTGTTTTTGCAAGCATTCATTTTTTTTGCCATCACTGCCTTCTTTATAGTTGAACAACATACTAATATTCTCTTGCAAACCTTATTGAAGAAAAACAATAAAAAGAAAAAAGAGAAAGAAAGAATTAAAAAGAAGAAGAAAACAAAAAAATGAAATAAAAAGAAAAGAATCAACAATTACATGAATATATTTTATGAACGTTGCCGAAACCAGGAAGAGACGGGTCTCTCAAATAAGAGGCTCGCGGCTGAACCGCGTCTCTTACCAACATGAATAGAAGTATACCCATTTGAGTGCATTATATCTTAAATGGGATTTAGTTCGGGTCGCAATCCAATTCATTCACTTCCCAAATCTGGATCAAGCCAAACCCGAATGTGGCTTTCCTAAAGCGGAGGGCAACGAACAATTCAGGGTCGTTTAATACACCACCAGACGAACGGTCCGATTACGGTGCACAAAGCACTCACAAATTCACTGTTAACGATATCATCATCGCCGCAAGTATTCACCATCGTTAGCTACATCTCACGCCATAAACAAACTGAAGCTGTTAATCTTACTATGGAAGGACAAGATCAATGGATACAATGCGTTAAGTGAGCGGCACGCGCACTTCGTAAAGTCTCGGTTAAATGAGACGCTGAATGACCTTACCAAACATGAAGTCTCCTCTTCGCGCCTCTCTCTCTCTCTCTCTCTCTCCCCGGAGGAAAGGAGCGATCGATCGGTAAGAGGACGACGAAGGGGGAAGAGAACGCGAAATCAAGGTGATCAATCTTAATTTCAAACATCATATCCGTTTGTTGTCGTCTAATTGCAATTACTGTCAAAATCAAGGGTTTTACGTCTGCGTTTCCCTCTTCATGCCTCGATTTTTTTGATTCTCCCTTTTTACGCCTCTCTCTATCTCAGTTATCTGGTAAAGATAAGTACGATATTCTGATTCTTCAGTTAATTGTTTGATCTTATGGAATTTGAATGGATCATTTTAGCTTCTCATTCTCAGTTCGAATTTCGAGGTTATTCTGTCGTCTCGTTGGGCGTGGAATTGGGGTTCGATCTCTGGTTTATCTGTGACTAATTTGTTCGGTTCATTACTTCTTCCCTGAAAAGAAGCCCTCGTATATCCTCGTTTATTGTTTTCTCCTATTTTCACGGGAAAATGTTTGATCGAAGTTCATGTACAATGCTGTCTGATACTAAATTGGGCTATTTGTATGCATATTGTAGCTAGAAAACAATATTGGGAGAGCTTGTTCAGTATGATGGTATCTGAAAAGGTCGAGTTGAAAATATGTTACTACATTAAGAGTAGTAGGTGGTGGAAGTGGAATGGCTGGAAATAGGAAATACTTCGATTGGCGTCTGCTTTGGTTCATATATACACAGATTGTTGGTATATCTGTCTGGGATACTCACGTGAGTGTGAAATTCTGGCACTTCTTGTGCTTCCCAAAGAACTTTGATGTGCATTCGCTAATTTTTGGAGAGAAGAGTAAAATGTGGAGTATGGATCCCTCTTTTTTTAGAAAGATGGGTATGATAATTTTGCTAGTTGATGTATACGTGGTTAATTTTCTTTTTTTGATTATTAAAAGGCTAATTGGTTACAAAGTTGCATTGGATGGGGCTATTTGTCTTGTAGCTTGTCTAGATGATTGCTTGTTTGTAACAATCTTCTTGATTTCAATTTATCTGATAAAAGTTATCTTACACTCTTTTTTCAAGAAAAAGTGCTCGTGAAAGTTTTGTTTGACCTTTCTGTTGTTGAACTATTGTTTTCCAGGTTATGTGTCTACGTGCTAAAGATGGGATATTTCTATGGCTGGACTCTTAATCCTGCTGGTAAATGTGGCCTTGCCAAATGATTGACGACAAGGATGGAAAAGTACATCGTTTTAAACAGTACATGCTCTGGTTGTAACAATGTATTGAGGCACAGTGCAAATCAATCATGATATTGTAGAACCAGTAAAAGCTTCAGCCGAAAATGGATGCAGCTATGGTCTTCCGTGAATGATCTGGATATCTTTGAAAAATGGGTGGAAGTTGTTTGGCGCTTACAGCTGCCTACATGGGAATAAGTCTTATAGGCCTATCGTGGAGGATAAATTTAGTTATTAATGAGGTCGTTTCAGAAGATTCTGTAGCTGGAAATGTTGGGTCTGATGCAGGACGAGCAGCTTATTTATTGGAACTGCTTCTGGATTCATATATCACAGTTGCATTGCTGGTGAATCTCATGATAAGCGTGTTAATCACAGGCACTTTATGTCTCAAGGTACATGACACAAGCTACTTATAATATGTATCATTGTTATGGCTGTGAGTAGTTGTTATCCTTGAGGAAGGTGGGATCAGTGCCAGAAAATTTGGTCACTGGTCAATAGGATAAATATAGTCCTCTTGTCGAGATCAATGTGTGCTGGAAAGCTAAATATTTATCATCTCTATCTTTGACAGACACTATTTTTTGGACGTTTATATCCTGTTGAGACTAGCAAATCAATGGAAATTCTTATCAACTACATTGTTCAGAAGGTAAGCAAATGTTTGTCCTGCTTAGTATCTGCTGCAGGATATGGTGATGGTATGAAACACAACAACAACAACAACAACAACAACAACAACAACAACATGTCAACAACTAAGCCTTTTCCCATACTAGACGGGGTCGGCTACATGGATTCTTTGTTTCCACAGAGCCCTATCATGTGCCATGTTAGCAATTAACTCAACATAAGCTAGATCATTCTTTATTGTTTCTTTCCAACACTTTTGTGGTCTAGTGATGGTATGAAACAATTTAAGAGAAAAATATAGCAGAGAGATAAGACAAATAAACAATGACAGAAGTAAAATTTTAGCAAAGAGAATATGC
This sequence comes from Brasenia schreberi, assembly GCA_036023115.1. Classification (NCBI taxonomy): domain Eukaryota; kingdom Viridiplantae; phylum Streptophyta; class Magnoliopsida; order Nymphaeales; family Cabombaceae; genus Brasenia; species Brasenia schreberi. The sequence continues at coordinate 894,250 of JAYKKT010000088.1, read as the reverse complement.
TACGTAAATTATACTGAAAGTCGAAATCAATTATATGAAGGCAAAGAACGAAAGAAAAGAAAGTGCAATATTGAAGATTTGGAGGATATGTGTGAAAAGCTGGGACTGCTAAGGATAGAGAATGGAGACACAAGGGACCTTACTCAAGTTAGATGTATCAAAGTAAAGGAGGAAAAGGTACTTGTGACAAAAAACAGCAAGCAATATAAAGTGTTATTTTATAACTTTAATGGAAGTACAACTGTTCAAGTTAGTTTGAGAGAGATAAGCAATTCAAGAGTTCACAGAATCTATCTAACGGCTTATTTAATAAAAGGGCGTAAAAGAAACTTTTAAATGTGTGAAAGTCGATAGTTCTGTGTGACTAGATGATATGTATATAGAAGTCTGAAAAATATTAGAAGAGATAGATGTCAGGCTTACACAATTACTTAGTCATATAAAAGTGATAAGGTGACAACAAAATTGATGAAGAGTACAGTGATACCATGTATAAGAACAAAGGGAACTTCCAAAATTACGGCTACAGCAAAGAATCATGTTAATAACTTACAAAAGAGATTCAAAATGATGACAACTATAGGACATGAAAAGGTTTGCTGCTTTTTGGCATGTGAAAAGGTTGTGACTGTTTTTAGGTAATGGATTTGACTCCAACTAATTGGCTTCTTAACAGGGATCTTTTATTCCTCTGGTTATTCATCTAGACCATTTTCAAGCATTCTGTTGGACGGCGTGGTTCTTTGTTATCTGCTCTTTGAAGGTATGCCTTGTCTGACTAAATAATGCAATATTTTTTTTTCTCTTATAATCCTTTGTAATTGTGCCCTCTTCATTGTTCTTTACTTTACTGGCAGTTGTTTGAAGTGTTGGCCAAGGAACGACTAGAGCGTTTGAATTCATCGCCTTCTACAACGCCATGGATATTCTTCCGTGTTTACCTAGCTTTATTATTTGTTCTCTTTGCCGATATCTATTGGTACTTATTTAATTCCTGTTTTCAGTTTCCTTTCTTTCTTTGTTTTGTCTACGCCAGTACATCAGTTACTCAATTATGCTGCTTGATTACGACCACTTTGTGGATTTGTACTGCTGATATCATCGAAAGGCTGAACTAAGCACCTTGTGGATATCCTTATCAGATATTTATTACCGGAATGGTTGTCTAGATAATCATTATGCTGACTTTCTGGCCATGCAAGTCAGTTTTTAACGTACTATGTTTTTGTTACCTGCTCCTAGAAGGTCTTCAACATTGCCACGTATGGTTGTGTGGGAAAGAATCGCATGTGTGAAATCTAAAGGTTTCATCTTGGTGAGTGGGTGTTCAACATGTGTACCATTTGGTGCTTCATTTCCATGATTGTCAGTTGCTTCTTACCTTGGAAGCTCAATTAGAAAATCTGAAAGTACATGCTATTTTATTCTTTCCCGTCTAGTATGGAAAAAGCTTAATTGTTGTTGTACATATTATTTTATTCTTCTAATGTTTTAGGGAAGTTTACTTTGCAAAGGAGCTTCTCTCTGAAATGGACTTTCTTGGCATTGAAAACATTTTGGACCAATTGTTCCATTGTTCTAAGCAATTGGACCACAATGAGTCAGCACTTCTCTCAACACTACCAATTGTGCTTTATTACCATCTTGGTGCTACTCCAGTATCAGTACATTTAATTGGTTCGTGTATGATTAAAAGTTTTGTGTGTTATTCTTTGCGGTACGTGAAACACATATTTTGGACAATTTCAGGATAAGACTTTGTGTTATGATGTATAGAGCTTCAGAGTCATCGTCTCTCATGCTACTGCTATTTGAGCCTCTTGGTATTGCATTTGAGACGACACAGGTAACTTATTGCCTGTTTTAATTATAAAAATTGTGGTTGAAGTTGTCCATCCATTAGGGCTGTTTTTGACTTTCAAGGACACCCATAGGTAGGCTAATCAAACAAATTGTGTGGTCCCTCAAATGCAATTTCAGGCTATTATGCTTCACGGATTGCAGCTCATTGACACATATAATCGTTATGCTGTGGATTTGAGTGAGGATTGCCAAGGAAATGGGCTGTTTAATGGATCCGGATCAGGTATTGTAGTTTCTTACTTCATATGATATCACTCTGAAACTTGTGTCGAACTGCTAATTTTGGCAAGCTTTTGGTAATCTGATGGATGGCTTTTTACTCTAATATTTTGGCATAATTGAACGTGAAGGATGCTTTCACGCAGGGTATTATGTGAGAAATTGTATGTAAGGGAAATGAAGGGCTTGATGACATTTACTACTACTAAAGAATTAGTTGAAGTTTTTGCATCATTGATCTTTTGATGTTTTTCATTCTTGAATTCAAACATTAAGTGCATTTCTCAAGATCTTGGGATTTCTAGTCAAATAATAAGCTTTGAAATATTAAGTTTTTATGAATTTCATGAGATACCCATGCACAACATCACAGTAAAAACTGAAGAATGAGTTGGACCTGGTGAGGGTTGTATTGCGGAATGTGTACTTTTGTACCATATCGTTCTTGTCTTCAGCAATTTATTTGCGAGGCTTTTAGTGGGAGATATTTTCAAAAACTTGTACTTCCCAAAAAATCTTGGTTATCTTAAAAAATGTTTAATTTTAGAAGGGAAAACATAAGAAATGTATGTTCTTAGTGTATCATTTTTCTGAGAAAATATTTAAAATCATTAATAAGGGGCTTTAAAATCATTAATAACAAATTATGAGCATTGCTTTGGGGCATCCCCGCCTAGCGACGCGCTGTAGAGCTCAAATGCAATCAAAAGTAAGCAAGGGCTACTACATTTTCGTTTGGATGTAGTGAATCAATTGCAGAGAGGGTTCCCACATCATGGACGAGTGTGGGTAAAGAAGTTAGTACCGCTATATTGCCGTCCGAATGTAGTGAATAAATTTCCGAATGTAGTGAATAAATTACAGAGAGGGTGTTCACATTTTCAATATAAACGGATGCGGGGGTAAGGAAGCTAGTCCTAGATAATAAGATTCGTATTGATTATTAGAATATCGGAACATTGTTCGGTAAGCTAATGGAGGTGGTAGATACTATGATTCGGAGAAAGATTCATATTCTATGTTAGAGACAAAGTGGGTTGGACAAAAAACAAAGGAGATTGAGGATAAAAGTTTTAAATTATGGTACTCAGGTAAGGAAAATGCTCGAAACGGAGTTGGTATTATCATAAATAAAGATTTAAAGGATAGCGTAGTAGACATACAACGATATGGTGATTGAATCATGACTTTGAAATTAGTGTTAGGAGCAGAGGTTTTGAATATAGTTTGTAGCACCCCAAGTAGGACTAGAAGATAGTATAAAAATGGCGTTTTGGGAAGAGTTAGATAAGGTGATTCAAAGAATTCCACAAAGGAAGATTATTTGTTTAGGAGGAGACTTAATTGGACATGTCGGTAAAGAGGCATTAGGATATGAAGGTATTCATGAAAACTTTGGTTTTGGGGATATAAATGAGGAAGGTAGGGAGATTTGAAAGATTGAAAGGTAATTCTAGGAGAAAGCTTAACCACCCAACATCAACTTTTAGTTATGGATATACAAATAAAAAAATGGACAAAGAAGAAAAGAGTGCATCAAGCTATTCAAACTAAATGGTGGAACCTCAAAAGCGAGAAATAAGATATATTTAAACATAAAGTCCTTCAAGGAGATGCTTGGAATTATGTTGGTACACATTGTGATATTTGGAACAATATGGCTATACATATTAGGAAAGTGGCGAAAGATGTGTTAGGTGAATCTAAGGGACGTGTACCAGCACAAAAAGAAGCTTGGTGGTGGCGTGAAGTAGTGCAAAATAATGAGGGCATGTTATAAATTACATTATGCTAAGGAAACTAGTGAAGCTTGAGAGGCTTATAAGAAAGCAAAGAAGGAAGCGAAAAAGGCCGTCATTGAAGCAAAAACTAAAATTTGGGAGGATTTATATAAAAAACTCAACTCAATAGAGGGTGAAAGAGATATTTTTAGGATAGTTAGGGCTAGAGATAAGAAAACTAAAGATCTTAATTCGGTTAGATGCATCAAAGACGAGGATGAAAAAATTATTTTGACAAATGATGATATAAGAAATAGATGGAAAACTATTTTTATAAGCTTTTTAATGAAAATAAAGATGTTAGTATTAGCTTTGGAGAGTTAGCCAAATCAGAAAAGTATATAAACCACAATTTCTACCGACGTATTCAAAAAGAACGAAGTCAAAGAGGCTCTTAATCATATGAAGGGTGGTAAATCGATATGACTAGACAATATTCCCATAGAAGTTTGGAAAATCCTAGGAGAAACATGAATCACTTGGCTCACAACTCACAAGACTATTAATGAAATATGGAGAAACCAAAAGATGCCCAACGAATGGAGAGAGTATACTTGTACCCATATATAAGAACAAGGGAGACATTCAGAATTATGCGAATTATCAATGTATCAAGTTAATGAGCCATATTATGAAATTGTGGGAAAGAATTATCGAACGTACGTTAAAATAAGTATCAAGTACAATAGAGAACCAATTTGGATTCATGCCAGGCAGATATACTCATAAAGCGATTCACTTTTTGAGATATCTTATGAAACATTTTAGAGCAAAAAAGAAAGACCTTTACATGATATTTATTAATCTAAAAAAAGCTTACGATAGGGTATCGAGAGAGGTTCTTTGGAGAACTTTGGAAAAAAGAGGTATCCCATTGATATACATAAACCTTATAAGAGACATGTACGATGGTGCAAAAACATGTGTGAGGACTTATGAAGGAATGACAAACTTCTTTGAAGTTAATATTGGGTTACATCAAGGATCAACTTTAAGTCCATACTTATTTATAATGGTGATTGATGAGTTGACAAAACATATTCAAGATGAAGTACCTTAGTGCATGTTATTTGCAGATGACATTGTGTTAGTGGAGGAGTCCAAGGAAAAAGTTAATAGAAAATCGGAACTGTGGAGAGAAACATTAGAAAGTAAAGACTTCTGACTTAATAGAACAAAGATAGAATATATGGAATGTAAGTTTGATCATTTGGTTACTTCAAAGAACATAGAAATTAAAATTGGCACACATTGCATCCCCCCAAAGGAAAGTTTTAAATACCTAGGGTTAATTTTTCAGAGTGATGAATTGATGGAGATGCTACATATAGAATTAATGCTGGTTGGTTAAAATGGAGAGGAACATCAAGTATTCTTTGTGATAAGAAGAAACCATTAAAGTTAAAAGGTAAATATTATAGAGCAGCAATTAGACCTGCTATGTTTTATGGTTCTGAGTGTTGGGCAGTTAATCATCAACATGTACAAAAGATGTGTGTGATAGAAATGAAGATGTTGAGATGGATGAGTGGTCATACAAGAAAAGACCGTTTACATAATGAGGTTATTAGAAATAAATTATGTGGCATCAATAGAGGATAAAATGAGAGAATATCATTTAAGGTGGTTTGGACATATAGAAAGAAGATCAAAAGAAGAACTTGTAAGAATGAATGAAAAACTAAGATTTTGAAAGTAGTGAAAGAGGTAGAGGACGACCACAAAAGTGTTGGAAAGAAACAATAAAGAATGATCTAGCTTATTGTGAGTTGACTGCTAACATGACACATGATAGGGCTCTCTGGAAACAAAGAATCGATGTAGCCGACCCCGTCTAGTATGGGAAAAGTTTTAGTTGTTGTTGTTGTTGTTATTTACCATGGATTCTACAAATTATGATGGGGCTATGTTGGAACAAAGAATCCATGTAGTCGACTCCATCTAGTATGGAAAAAGGTTTAGTTGAGTTAGTATGGTCTGCTATACATTTTAGTTGGTTTTTGGTAGATCGTTTAAGGTTCTTTGGAGGTGGAGTCACATATGAGCAGGAAAACCCAATGAGAGAGATAGAACGAGCCTGGCTTGTCCTTTAAGACCTCTGGATGCACGCACAGTCACCTTGACATGACCCCATGCCCATGTTTGTTGAACTTGTTTTGTCACCATAACCTCACCCAGTCACCCATGCAACATACGGATAGAACATTCAGCGACTACTTTAGTTACTCGGAGGTCCTATGCTCAGTCATGAGTTCATGGGTCGTCCAACATAACATTGACATGAAAAGCTTCTTGATAAAGGAGCAATTTGTTGTGAATGTTGAGGCAAATGGTTGGAGCGTGCTTTGATTGAGACCTATGTTCTCCACGGTATTGATTGTGATTCCATGTATCACTCTAATTATATATTAATTTGTTTGTGAACTTTCTGTACCATGAATATGGCGTTACATATCCAAGGGAGGAACATAGAAGTTCGTGTGGTCAAGCCATAGTGATGGTTTCTCATCAGCTTTTGTGCTATTTCATGCAAGGAAAGAATCCTACTTTGTATGAATGCGTTGTATGGGACTCATGGAAAAACAAAAACTAAAAGTACCAAGCGAAGAGAAACAATCTATTGGCGTTAGTTTGCAGGTAATTTAGCCGACCCCGTCTAGTATGGGAAAAGGCTTAGTTGTTGTTGTTGATTAATAAATAATAAGGGGCTTATAAACAAAATACAAAAATAATAAAAATGAAATCTAAATTGAAAGTAACAAGAAAATAAACATCTTTTGAGAATATCACTGCATATTTAATTTAGAATTTTTATAAAACATACCAAATAGTCTGGTAAGGTAGGTAATGAAAGAAAGCATAAAAAAATAGGCGTCAGTGCCAGAACTGTTATAGCGCATAAGGCATTGCATCATTGTGTCCTGTCATGTTGCTCGACATGTCTAAGTGCTTTTATTGCAAACCTGACTCCAATGGTGACTGTTAGAGAAAGGACAATTTAGTTCTCTGGTTTCAGTAATCCTAAAATATGAATGAACGGGCCTCCGGATGTTATTTTGGCTTTTGCATATTTTCACATGCGTCCACCAGAGACGTGGTGATTGATGTTTTAAACCCATGTTGAACCGTGTAATTTGTTCTGTAATACTAGAGGAAAGTAGTATGTGAATATATTAATCATTTATGCTTAAATTACTTAGTAGATTTTATTTGCCCTATTGGTTTGGAAGTCTGATTTGGGGGTCTTCACTCTTTTTACTGATCTATCACCGTAGTTGCCAGTTGCTTGATTGCAACTACAACCAATTTGAACGTGCTGAAGAACAAAGGTGCAATTCTCCGATAAGGCAATTAAACATCTCATAAGTGCGTCTGACAGCTACAGACTTTTAGTAATGTGTGACCCCCTACCCCTCCAAGTTTTAGGTGAATTCCATAGTCTAGTTGACAGTTGTACAGATTAGTAATTGTCTCTTGGGTTCTGACTTTTAGGTTAAATGTATAATTCTATCTACTTGTCTCTGCCTACCCTTTCTCTGTTCAATGTATGGTTGTTTGGGATTTAGATCTATGACCTACGGTTGCAGGTTCAATGTGTGAATGGAAAAGCATGCTGATTCGAGACTTTGGGTTTCTGATGGAAATGATGACTTTGCTGATGGCAACGTGTCATTATGTGTATATTTGGTGGCTTGATGGGCTCTCTTTGCACGTTATTGATGTTATACTTCTCTTGAACTTGCGTGTAAGAAATATGTCTCTTCTCTTGTTTGAGTACTGGTTGATTTTTAGATGAGTTACCTTGTTCTGACTTATCTGTGTTGCTCTTGATAACTGTCAGACACTACTTGCTACCCTTCTAAGGCGTGTGAAAGGGTTTATCAAGTTGAGATCAGCTCTGAGTACTCTCCAAGCTGCACTTCCTGATGCTTCGACTGACGAGCTGCTCGCATATAATGATGAATGTGCAATTTGTAAGGTAAGGAGTTTTCTTACTTTAGGCCATGAGATTCCATTGTTTTTTAAGAATTTGAGGAGTTCTTTGAAAATCTGCAGGAACCAATGGCCAGTGCAAAGAAGCTATCTTGCAATCATCTTTTTCACCTCTCTTGCTTAAGGGCATGGTATGGCATGAAAATATCCATATTTTAAGCTCAGAACTAGTCTCCTATTCACAAATAGATGAAACGGTAGAATAGAACCTGTTCATCTACACGTTAACAATGTACTGTTTTCTGTCGTGATGAACTAATGTACTGTTATACAAAATATATCATGGTTAAAATTTCCATACTAGATTAGGGGTACTATACAAACCAGTCCATCAGTAAATCTCATACTTTTCCTCTTCCCTTCATAGCCAATGTGGGGACAGCTCTCTCTCTCTCTCTCTCAGAGAAAAAACGGGAAGAAAGGAAACCTAGGGGCGGTCTTCTGGCATTTTTACTTAAGACCCTCGGTTGAAGATATGCAATTCTAGAGGTTCTCTAATCACCTTGTGAACCCTACTTTGCGGATATGTTTAAGATGCATTTTGCATAATGTGAAGTTCGAATTTTGTTTTCTGATGGAAATGTTTGTTTCTATACAACCTCATTTCATGATAGGGCATAAAAAAGCTACGCCAAGAAGGTGTTTTCTAAGCAGGAAGTAGGAAGTTGTTTGTCTTTCTTTAGGAAGCCATTTTGTCTGAATATTCTGAAAGCGTTGAGAGCAAATATGATAGGTTTGATCTTCTCTAAGTGCGATAATCATCTAATGCTATTGGGTTAAATCGGCATGTCAGGTTGGATCAGGGTATGAGTGAGGCTTATTCTTGTCCAACGTGTCGAAGACCGCTTGTTATGGGAGCTGGCCAAGAAACCATGAATCCTCAAGCTAGTCAAGTTGCTGAGGATGAGGAACTTGCTAGAGAAATGAGTTCTCGTATCAATCAAAGTGAATCTGGCCATGACTTCATGGGAGGTGGCACAATTCCTAATCAGCAACGGGTTCCTGGAAACAGTCTATGGAGGTTAGTCATCAGCGTTTTGCTAAAAATGTGCCCGCTAACCAATTATTTATTCTTGCATCATTTCGAGTTCTACGTTTTAGTGCTGGATCTGTTGAGGCACGAGTACATCGCGACCTCTATCCTTTTGACTTGTTTAGGGAGAGTTTGGCATTGGTCATTGTTGCCACTTGAGATTTTGCATTGACTTGTTTTAGCCTTTGGGGAGATTTTGTTTCAGTATTGGTACGTGAGATCTTGCAGAAACCTATGCACAGTCAAATTTAACACCCTTTACGTGCAACTTCGAATCGAGTCAAGAAGCAAGGACAAATAACATCAAGCAACCAAAATAACACCTTAGTTTATCTACTGCTCAACGTTCAAATTTGCTCATTTGTTTCAGAATGATGATACGATACGTGATATGAGTGTATCGGTACAAGAACCGATACGATTTAGGTACATGTATCACACTTGTATTACAATGTATCGTAGGATATACTGCGATATACATCATAAATTTTTTGGTTTTGTAATTATTTTTTATTTAATATTTTAATGTGCCGTATCTTATGATATGGTACGATTATCGTACGAAACATCACATAGGGCACCGATACGCTAATTACAATATTGGTTTTAATTGACCCTGAAGACATTATGTGCCATTGATTTTGGGCATTGTATGGAAACGTCAGACCATCTAAATAATTAGTTGTCAAATAAATGTTGAAAGCCAAACGGATAGGCAAAATAATAGTTGGATCAGTGAGATGAAATGAGCCCCGAAAATGTTCCTTCAGATTCTTGAGAATTTGGTTCTAAAATGTTTACTCGTACGTAAACTGTTCTATTCCCTCGTGTTCAGAACCAGCCCCAACAGAGGAAGGGTGAATTCGTTTCCAAATGTTGGTCTAGATGGTGCTGGCCCTTCATCACCTGGAATGAGATCGGTCGGCCTTGGACGAGTGCAAATGATGATGAGACATCTTGCAGCACTTGGTGGCACATATTCACACGATACCCTAGATGATGATTGGACATTGTGGCCGGTGGAGCAAGCCCAGGCAGAGTCAAGCGGATCACTTCCTCCACCATCTGCTGCAGGCCAGAGGATTGGTCTGCGGTTCAGGAACTCATCTCCCTCTGCAACAGAAAACGTATCAAGCTTGCTTTCCATGGCAAATACAGTGAGGGAAGTGTTGCCTCACATTCCTGATGAAATAATTTTTCAGGTGTCCTCATGTGCTCAATCTTTTAGCTTTGATGTTTTTGACCTCTTTATTTTTCAAGTCTCTGACTGACACATTGCTGCTTGTCACAGGATTTACGGCGAACCAGCTCTGTCGCTCTTACCATCGAAAACCTACTTCATTTGTGACTGCCACTATTCCTGGTTGTTTGTGTTAGTTTTCGAGGCGGCAATCCCTGTATATTCGAGCATCCAACTAAGGCTTAAGAACTGGACATGCTCTCCATGTCCATACGTTAATATCTCTGTTCTTAATATATGTATAAAGAGGAAATGGTCTTGAAAATTGTTTCTATATAATCCAAATTAAACCATACCTGAATAGCCTGTTTCAAACATTGTGCATCATGCAAATTAGTTAGATATATTGTGTCTCTCTGTTCTGCAGTTTGCTGGTCAATCGAAGACTGATTCAAATTGGATTCTTCATTTCAGGATCGTGAATTGTGGGGTTATGATCCTGCTTTTCGAATCCCTTTTTGATCTTTGATCCTGTAAAATATTTTGGTTTTCCTGATTTGTATGTTCTTTGTGACGTGTCTCATCTGACTGGGACAACTTGAATATATCCAGCTGTTGGTAAGAACCTGGCCTAGAAGATTTGATTATTTTCGTTGGATACTTTGATATCCGATTCTCTGTCCTTCCTGATTCATACCCGATATGGTGCATTTGGGAATCATAAACAGCTCCTTTTCATGGCAGAATGGGCACAATCTTTCTTCTTTTTGATTGCAGATGACGACTTAAAGGCCAACATTACATGCCAGAGTGGGCAAGAACGCTTTTGCTTACTCAGGTATAATGCCGTTCAGAGACAACACAAGAAAGAAAAAGCAGTGGATTTGGATTCCGATCCGATGATAAGAGAGTTCCAAAGGGATGTGTCGGTGTTTTACCCGGTGCGGTCCAAGTACAAAGCTTCTCGAGAGCTCGTCTCTCTCGGTAACTGTGCGGCTTGGGCTCAAAATCCAAACCCACTGAAGGAACGTTTTCTCAAATAGAAAATAGGAAATATATTTATATTACTCGTTATAGAAAATACAATGTAAAAGTATAAAAGTAAAGATAAAAAAATATATATTTGTATTACTGTATATATAGACATAATGCTTGTATATATAGTACATAATCCATAGAATAAGCAAAAAAATAATGAAAACTAAATTAGGGATGACAATATTGACTCGACTCGTGTAATCCTGACCTCCTTAGGGATGGTAATCCCGATTCCTATAGGGTGAAGAATACTGTATTAAATTAGGTTCTGGTTTGGAGCAATTCTCTCTCTCTCTCTCTCTCTCACACACACACACACACACACATATATATATATATATATTACTCATTCATGACCAACCATTAATTTTTTTGTTACTCATTCATGAGGGATCATTATTTTTTTTGTTACTCATTCATGAGGGATCATTATTTTTTTGTTACTCATTCATGAGGAATCATTATTTTTTTTATGAATGTATCAACATTATCTTGCAAGAGTAGGTATGTAGGCATGTTAATAGTGGATAGGATATATAATAATAATAATAATAATATGTGCGTGTCTTTCCTATTCCATACTCACTTCCCACCTGTAGGTGAAAGAGTAACCTTCATTTTTACCCCATACTCACCCTGCCATATGTAAGAGAAAGAGAACCGGGTCCGTACCCTACAGACTGGTTAGGGCCCAATGACGGCATTCCAACATGCGATCAGGGCTCTGGCTTTGAATTCCCCGCTGGCGGGTCGGGCCGTCCGTTGTTGCCCCCAGTGATTAAAACCGGATCTCGGGCGACGAACATGTTGAGTCTAATGGAGCCGAGCTGGTTCCCCTACCTGGGGACACGTTGATTCATCCTTTGCACACTTCACTCTGTCTGTTTTGTTCCTTGTTTCAGTCACGCTTTGCACTCAGAGGACTAGGCTCTCTCTCCTTTCCTGAATTACGATCTTTAATAAGTTGGTGCTTGATCATGGCGCAGAGTTTTACTAAAATTGTCAATTCTTTGATTGAGATTTAGCTTCAGCTACTGTGCTTTGGTTGGGGTGATGAGTCCTACTGTGTGAACGGTGTACAAACGCGTGTGTTGTCAGGTGATTCTTGTAATAATGATGATGGGCAAAATTCTCGTCAGCCGTGGTGTTGGGTTGCACTGGGCATTTTTAAGATTTGATGAGAACGGTTATCATCAAACTGAATTTTCGTCATAATTCACTCAGACAACTGTTGGAGCTTCTGTTTTGATGGAATGCATGTCTTTTTCTGCTTAGGTCTTTTGATTTTTATCCTCTTTCGTGTTACGTTTGCTTGAAGTCAATCTTACAAACATATAATTGGGATGGACATGCAGAGGGCATAAAACAGAAGCACTCTAGTGATGATAAATGAGTCTTGGGCTAATCATAATCCGTAAGAGGCGTTAAAAAATTGGTGCACGAGTCATTGTCGATTGCAAAAAGGCTCGTTTGTTTTGACCTTGAAATATATTCAGGTGAGAGAAAATTTCATTCTCTCACTTGAATCGTTTCAACACCCATTGAAAGGATAATTGGATTTCTTAACTTTGGAGAATGCAATTCAAAAAAGAGCCTAAAGAGCCTCTGAAGATGACATGGAAAAGGTGAATTTCTTTTCCATGTTTGCTTCAGCTGCTCGGTGGTTAAAATTTTGAAAGTTGGGAATACAGATCAAATTCACATGTGCTGTCCTAAGACTCGAGCTAGAAGGCTGATTTTCCTCATAGATATGCGTGTAGGCAGTTCATTTATTTTTTTGGGCCTTTTTCTGTTTGCATGATGAATTGATTTTTTCCTTTTGATGTTTACTTTCTCTGTTACTGCTGAAAGAATGGTAACCTATTAGGTGTAAGTTCCTATCTTATTGAATGACATTCTTTTCAATCTTCACAAGCGATATATAAGGTGCCTCAACTTTGATGCTTTTATTACATTTTATTTGTCTAAACCTCTTTAATCTTGCATTCATTCCATGTTGAAGTTTAAATTGAGGTCCATAAATTTTTGAATCAGTATTCAAGTACATACTAGACGTATTGTAAAAACTCTAATTTATCCTGTTTTCCTTCCTAATGGAATCTCCAACTAATGTGTTTGGTATTCAACCTCAGCGTTTTGGCTTTGTTTGGATATGAACCTGAGATATAACTAGCGCGGCTCGTGTATCTCAACTAGTTAAGTTCATAAAAATCACAAATGAAAGAAATTGTGCATCTTTGAGTGAATGTATATGAGGCATATAACAAAGACCACAAGATGCGCGATTCCTTTGGTAATCTTCCACCGAAGCAGCTAGGAGATTCTTTATGAAGAAAAGGGAGAACGACCCAACAGCAAATTAGAGTGTCATCATCATCAACAATAACAACAACAACTAAGCCTTTTCCCATACTAGACAGGGTCAGCTACATGGATTCTTTGTTTCCACAGAGCCCTATCACGTGCCATGTTAGCAGTTAACTCATAATAAGCTCATTATGTCCAACACTTTTGTGGTCGTCCTCTACCTCTTTTAATACTTTCAAAATCTAGTTTTTCATACCTTCTTACAGGTTCTTCTTTTGATCTTCTTTTTTTATGTTCAAACCACCTTAAACAACATTCTCTCATTTTATCCTCTATTGGTCACACATAATTTATTTTTAATAACCTCATTATGTATACGGTCTTTTCTTGTATGGCTACTCATCCATCTCAACATCTTCATTTCTGGCACAGACATCTTTTGTACATGATGATTAACTGCCCAACACTCAGAATCATAAAACATGGTAGGTCTAATTGTTGTTTTATAACATTTACCTTTTAACTTTAATGGTATCTTTTTATCACAATGAATACTTGATGTTCTTCTCCATTTTAACCAACCAACATTAATTCTATGCGTAACATCTCCATCAATTCTTCCATCACTATGAAAAATTGATCCTAGGTATTTAAAACTTTCCTTTTGGAGATGCAATGTATACCAATTTTAATTTCTATGTCCTCTGAAGTAACCAAATGATCAAACTTACATTAAATATATTCTGTCTTTGTTCTACTAAGTCGGAAGCCTTTACTTTCTAATGTTTCTCTCCATAGTTCCAATTTTCTATTTACTTTTTCCTTAGACTCCTCCACTAACACAATGTCATCCCAAATAACATACACCAAGGTACTTCATCTTGAATATGTTTTGTTAACTCATCAATCACCATTATAAATAAGTATAAACTTAAAGTTGATCCTTGATGTAACCCAATATTAACTTCAAAGAAGTCTGTCATTCCTTCATAAGTCCTCACACATGTTTTTGCACCATCGTACATGTCTCTTATAAGGTTTATGTATATCAATGGGATACCTCTTTTTTCCAAAGTTCTCCAAAGAACCTCCCTCGGTACCTTATTGTAAGTTTTGTTTAGATCAATAAATATTATGTAAAGGTCTTTCTTTTTTACTCTAAAATGTTTCAGAAGATGTCTCAAAAGGTGAATTGCTTCAATAGTAGATTTGCCTGGCATTAATTCAAATTGGTTCTCTATTGTACTCGATACTTGTTTTAACCTATGTTTGATAATTCTTTCCCATAATTTCATAGTATGACTCATTAACTTGATACCCTGATAATTCGCACAATTATGAATGTCTCCCTTGTTCTTATATATGGGTATAAGTGTCATTCCTTGAGCATCTTTTGGTTTCTCCATATTTCTTTAAATAGTTTTGTGAGTGATTCCTGTTTCTTCTAGGATTTTTCAAACTTTTATAAAAATATTGTCTGGTCCAACCGATTTACCACCCTTCATATATTTAAGAACCTCTTTGACTTCATTCTTTTCAATACGTTAGTATAAATTGTGGTTTATATACTTTTTTGATTTGGCTAACTCTTTTAAGCTAATACTAACATATTTATTTTCATTAAAAAGCTTATAAAAATAGTTTTTCCATCTATTTCTTATATCATCATTTGCCACTAGAATTTTTTCATCCTCGTCTTTGATGCATCTAAATTAAGATCTTTAGTTTTCTGTCTTATATCTTTCACCATCTTTTGAGTTGATTTTTTTATATAAATGCTCACAAATTTTAGTTTTTGGTGTCATGTCACGTTTAAGTAGTTGTTCTAGAAAATTGTCTGCCACAAAAAGATGTTTTTTCTGGACGAATTGATGTGCTTTCGGATCATGTCACGATCTGCTTATGGAAATGCATATTTTTACATATAAACGTTTTCTTCACATGTTCACTGTTTTCCTTTTTTTTTTCTACCGATATCACAGGGATTTGTTTATATGCTACCATAGGTCAGTTTTTAAGCGAACTGTTTGTGTTCATTTGATGGGATCTTCAGCGAACAACACTTCTTTATTAAATCTGTAACCTCATCTGTTATTGGCTGTGCAGAAAAAGCCTTAACAACAATGGTTGGGAAGCTGTGTAATGTGGCGACAAGGATTATGGGTGGTAGTAGCTTGCTTGGACGGTCATGGTCTTCAACTTCATTGCATCTTCGTTCTGGGATGGGTTTCCCTGTTGGCAAACACATTGTCCCAGACAAGCCCGTATATGCTCTCTCTCTCTCTCTGATGTTTGTGTTTCCTCTATTTCTTTTCTAATTATTAATTAATCTCTTGCTTCCAGCTCCCTGTTAATGATGAGCTAATCAGGGACAACGGGACCCCATATCCAGAACCCTTGGATCGTATTGGACCCATGGTTGGGAAGGTAAGATACTTGGTCAGTTCATTTGCAGCCTAATTACTGAAGGCTACATCGTTTTTAACAACATTTTGAAACATTGCAGTTTAGCGATTGACTAATGCCATGGCATGACACATTATGACGTTTGGGAACTCTCAACTTCATAATTCTGCTTTTATTTTCTGGGGTTTGTTTCTAATTGTGAATATACTTTGCTTCCTTTATCTAAACTCACATTTACTGGGTTTTATTGTTTTCTCTATGGTCTCTAGTATGAGGCATTGGCCTGGATGTGTGGAGGTTTGGGCTTCTTTGCGGGTGTTTCACTGCTAGCTGTTTGGAACGACAAAGCTTCAAAAGTTCCCTTTGTAAGCTAAATACGCTTTTTCCTGAGCTGCTGTTGATTCATTTGTCTTCTGCATATTGGAATGGTTAAATTGTCCTGAACTTTACATTGTATTTGTATGATTTAACAAAAAATTGCCAATTCCACGGACAGCTTTTCTTTATGTTTACAATGATGCATGCTTACGTCTTCATTCATTGGACAGAAGAATGTATTACTGATGATTCCTTATCAAGTTTCTGATGGGGGTGGTCGAATCAAGAAACAAAGCAAGAAACAGGGGGTTATCTTTACATCTGAATGCATTTTTAGAACCAAGAAACAAAGCAAGATACAGGCATTAGAGGCATCTATTAAGTGAATGCATTTTTTAGAAGAATTGCATAACATTTTAGATGCTATAGGAAAGATGTTGCATTTAATATATGTTTTAAATGTAATGGAAACGGTTCAATTTATGTTATTGTTATTATAGGGATCAGAATTCATAATTATGACGATGTGTTCTTTTAGTAAAAATCCAATTCTCACGTTGAAACTTTGATGGAATTAGAAGTATCTTTGCCATGAAAAAGAAGATTGAGTCTTAGAATCGCTTAATTAGTTGAGAGGTTCTGAAGTGGCTTCCTCAGATATAAGTTTCCCAACTTAAGATTCTTATCTGGTAACCATGATTCCCTTCCTTTGCACAGCTCTCCTGGTAGCATTCTTTTAAAAAGTCTCCTAGAGTCTCAATTCTAGAATGTAACCATGCGCTGATAGAGGCCTTCAGTTTGAAGAGATCTGGGTCGCTTTGTCCATGAATGGTAACGTTGAACCTTCACTATGTTAGATGGATATGCCTTGTTGCTCTTTAAGATATCCTTGCAAGATTGTTTAACTTATGGATTGACGGAGACCTTCGGTTTGTCTCATGTTGGGTGAGATTTGGGTCAACCTGCCCATTAATGGTCCTCATGTACCTTCTACTGGATGGATATGAGGTCCTTAATTGAGTTCCTATGATCAAACTCGGAACTTGTCTTGTAATAGCATATGTATTGGTCACAGTCTCATGTATTTGGTTTGCCAAGCAATCCATTTTTAAATGTCTGTTTTTTGCGTATGAACTGAGGATTGACAGTATATATTTGGCGCGTTCTATGACACAAAGGGAGCTCCATCTCTACAACGGAATGTTTGTGTGTGTATGAGTGTGTCCTGTACCTCTAAATCCCCCACCACCACCACCACACCCACACACACACACACACAGAAAATGGTAAATTGTTCCAGTCTTCGGTATCTGCCTGGATTCAAATTCATTTAATTAGATTCATTGGAGTATACACATGCGACTGAATCATATTGATTCTGGTTTGAGATTTCACAGCTAAAATTTGAACTCAAATTTGTATTGGAACATGTGTACAATGCATTATTTGGAGCTACAAGAATCTGCTTCTTCTTTTACTTAAAAAAGGAATTTTGAACATATCCACTTATGAAAAAGTATTTATTAGGGAAATTACTCTCTGCAGTGGGAACCAGAGGTAGGGTCATTCAGCTTTCTAAGCGCTTATACTTCTATTCCCACATGTAGTGACATATCACATATGAATTATGTTCTCCAAATTATGTGTTGTTGAGTGTAAACCTTCGTCTGTCATATTGATCAGTATCAAACATGAAAACATCTTTAGAGAAAAGGAAAGTTACACCCTACACCCAAGAAGCTCCATAAGAACTTTTAAGTTTTGGTAGAAATACATTGGCAGAGATCTCATGAGACTTATTGTAGCCTATCATGTGACCCCTTCCTATTATGTGATCCTATCATGTTATCCGTTCTTGAAGTTACACATGGATTGTATCATATCGCTACTATACTCTGTTTTCTTCATATAATGAAGAAAATATAATTTAAAACGTAAAGTCTAAAGCAATTATAAAATTAGTGATATCATACGATAACATGTTATAATTATAATATTTTAAGATCGTGAATGTACTGATAAATTGGCAAAAAAATGCTATGTGTACCCATATCTTATACCAACAAGCACCGATATAGGATATTATCATATTGTATGAATGGCACTATATGATATTTACAACGTTTTTCGTGACTAGCCTTTTCCTTTAGCAAGTAAAACTTCACGTTTGACCTTGAGTTTTGATGTGAATGTTCCATTTATTAGTAGAAGGCTCTGGTGTTTGTTTACTGAGTACAACTGTCTGGAAGTGGAGAGAAGGCTTACTTGATTGGCTTCTTGAGGATTCAAGTATATCCAGCTTCCACTGATAAAAGCTTGTTAAGACAAACTGCTCTTGAGCGAATAAGATGTTTAGAGTCTTTAGACTTCTATTAGGGAGTTTTTTGCTTTGCCTTGTTTGATCAGCCATCGACTGGATGTTCGGTTTCAAGTTTGATTCACATGGTTCCTTCTGTGTTAATTGAGATTTATGCTGGTTTGTGAACCTTGATTGATCATTATCAGTTTGAAGGTGGTTGGGATTTGCGAGTCTGGAACTGTTTATTTCTGCATTGGTGTCTTAATATGCTCAAGTAGGTAACTTGCCAAGAGTTGCCCCAAATATGTTCAAGTTGGTAAATTGGTCAAGAGTTGTCATAAGGAGCATAACTCACTGGTGAATGGAATTGGCTTTCTGTCGATGGTACTGGAGTTTGTTATGCTGGTTTGTATCTGGTAGTAGTCTGCCTAACCCGAGCTTACCAATCATTTCATCTGTCGTCTTTCCTGCATAGGTTCTAGAATTATAACTAACCTCTAGAGATAGATCAGCTTTGTATTATGGTGGATTTTAAAAATTTTCTTTCTTGACTGGTGCTTTTATTTGACTTGATGTGTGTTTACGCCGGTTGTATTGAACGAAGGTGAGGAAAAGGAGCTCCACAGTTAACTACTGTCATGCTGATGTAACTTCTCTGCCTAACAGACACCAAAGGTCTATCCATACAACAATCTGCGGGTGGAGCTTGGAGGAGAGCCTTTAGTATTTCTTTGTTTCTCTATGAGCTCGGTTGTAAGTCTCTAACTTGCAATCAAATTATCGTGATTAATCTTACTATCATCTTAATCTGAACCGAGGTGGAAATCATCTGGCATTTAAACCAACCCTTTCATGTTCTTTCTTCTGCTTTTCTGTTCCTCTGGTGGTTCAAAATTTGACTTCCGCATGTATTACTTCTAAAGCTCTTTTTTTGGGGACTTTACAGTGCTTAAGGATCTGTTTTGGGAAATATAAGAACTGGAGATAATAAAGGAGCTGCTGATCGATGATACTGCTCTAGGATCTCGGTCCTGGAAGAATTCGCAGTTGCATTCCTATGCCAACACTTACGGGAAAAGAAGAGCAACTTCTGGTACTCGCACGTAGTCTGCTATGTGGTTAGACTTGGACTATCCAATGGGTACCTTTTTATCCTTTCCTTTTGTGGGGTACATCAAGAACTTCCTTTATGTATGCACTCAACACACACCCTTCCTAAGAGCCTAGACACAGGGAGGGAGGGAGGGAGGGTTCGGTGTATGAAAGGGTCTGCCAAATCCTAGTTCTTCTTTTCCTTTTCTTAATTTGCAAGCTAGTCCGTGAAAGGGTCTGACCAACCCTACTTCTTCTTTTCCTTTTTTAATTTGCAAGCTAGTCCAACCAAATGTGAATCCCTGGATTAGGAGCTCTTGACCTTTCACTTGAAGGTTCTTGAGTGAACCCCTAGAGCCATGGCTACCCTAGTTTGTTAAAAGAAATGACCAAAAAGAAAGGAAAATTTTTGAAGTTTTGGTGCAAAATTCAGACCTTCAACATATACTTGCACTTTCTCTGCACATTGTATTGTTATACTCTTAGCGCAGGCAAACATAAAACAAAAGGCCCAAGAGCAATAGCTCACCTGGCTTCGGGTTCGGCTCACAAGTTGAAGGTATGAGTTTGATGCCTAGGTCATGTATCTTGCTTCAGTCTCCCACCGCCCACTATTACTACCTTCCTGCGCAAGCCAATGCCAAAGGTTGGACCTGGGGTTGCAAGGTGCTAGCCGTGAAGCTTTACATTAATTGGTTTCAACTGTTTGAAAGGCAGGTCCTCCGAGTTATAATCCAAAGAGCCAAGAACATGTAGCTTGAAATAAGAGCTTCAAAGATCTTTTACTCAAAATAGTTTGATGCACTTGATCAGACTTTAACCAACCTGCTTACTGAATCTAGTTCTTTAGATTTTAACCTCTGCCTAAGCCTTTTTCCACACTAAGTAGGGTCAGCTAAAGGTGTACGAGTACTCCTTAGGAAGTCATCCATTCCAGTACTATTTCCGCTTAAGCATGCTTATTGCTTAAACTTAGGGTTTGGATGGGATTCGGTGCATTCATATTCGAACTGTTGCATCCCTTGAGACTCGAAAAAGTTTTATGCTGGCCGTTTGGCTTCTTAAAGCAACCCTCTCCTTTATCCGTGCTTGAGAACCTTCATGCAAGGGTGATCCCTTTGGTTATTATTTTAGATTATACCCTAAAAGATCTGTGTCAAAACTGTTGGGTGCCTTGATGCAACCTCAAAGAATATGTTTACTGAATCCATGAGGGCCTCATAGTTATAGAAAGGCGGTACACAAACTGATAATGGCACGTTAGTATGTTGTAGAGTCTCAATTCTTTGCTAGATGAATGACCTCAACTCCAATTTCAGGATCTGATTCATTTATGCATGTGTGGAAGCATGAAAGTATTGCATGCACACATACACGCACATATGCATGTGTACACCTGCAAACTGTTGGCCTGCATATTAGGTATAAGGTTGTATGATTGCATTATCGCTCATCTAATGGATTGTTTAAACTAGTTGAGATGAATTATACAACAACGTGGACTGAACTGGCATCACCACATCTAAGGGGAAAAAAGGGTTCTGGTAACAGTAACCTTATGATTCCAAACCGCCGGTTTCGTAGCAGTGGACTCGTGTAACACAATATATACTAGAAAGCAGCTACCGTAAGCTTCTAGTAGCGGCTGACTACACTCATACGGTGGTGAAAGGAAACAGATGGAGCAAGCTCAACGAATGGCAATCCAAAAGCTCTGACTCCGGGTAATTGTATTGAAGCGGGCTGGGCTTAAGTAAGGTATTGGAACCACAACCATCGGTTCTGGCTTGAATCAGGAACTACTTGGAATCAGTTAAAGTTATTAAAATAAGAAAATACCAAAACCGGCCGTTTGAAACCACCATTCCTATTTTATGAAAGGTGAAACTGGAACCGAACCGGGTGGGAATATGGTTTCCCTAGAAGAGTAGGACAAGATTGCCACAAAGATTTCTCGAAATACTAACTTCTGCATCTACCACACTTTTCTGGATAAGTAGGTGTAAGCGAATTTCCAGAAATTTCCATGACAAGAAATAAAGGAACGTGGAAGGTGCAAGGGTTTTGTTTCACTGTTTGTCCGGCCCGGTCCTGGTGGTACAGCTGCCTGTGATCGTGAAATTGCTGAAAATGGTTGCACGTGTCGAGCTGTATGCTTCACTAGATTCTTGCGAGCAGCTACCTGCCAGGCAGTATAGGTCAAAAACTTAAAACTTTTTCTCAATATCAAAGGCAATGTCACCCCTCTTTTTCCCTCCTTCTTTTTTCATTTTTTTTCAATATTATTAAACAACTTTGTCGGATAAAGAGGAGGGTTGTCTTAGGCTTCCGACGTTTTTTACCGCCAGCATAAAACTTTATCGGATTTTATACCATAGATTACATAAATTATGAGCATTATTTTTTGTCGTTCCAACTTAACGATGCGCTGCAGAGCTCGAATGCAATGAATAGTAAGAAAGGACTACTACATTTTCACTCGAATATAGTGAATCAATTGTAGAGAGAGTTCTCACATCATGGATGGGTGCAGGTAAAGAAGTTAGTCCCACTACATTGCCACTCGAATGTAGTCAATAAATTACAGAGAGGGTCTTTGTATTTTTAATATAAACTGATGCGGGGGGGTAAGGAAGCTAGTCTTAGATAATAAGATTCGTATTGCTTCTTGGAATATCAGAATATTGTCCGGTAAGCTAATGGAGGTGGTAAATACTATGATTCGGAAAAAGATTAATATTCTATGTTTACAAGCGACAAAGTGGATTGGAGAAAAAACAAGGGAGATTGAGGATACATGTTTTAAATTATGGTACTCAAGTAAGGAAAATGCTCGAAATGGAGTTGGTATTATCATAAATAAAGATTTAAATGATAGTATAGTAAACATACAATGAAATGGTGACCAAATCATGATGTTGAAATTAGTGTTTGGAGCAGAAGTTTTGAATATAGTTTGTGCTTACGCAAGTAGTACTAAAAGATAGTATAAAGACGACTTTTTGGGATGAGTTAGATAAGGTGATTCAAAGAATTCCACAAAGGAAGATGATTTGTTTAGGAGGAGACTTAAATGGACATGTCGGTATAGAGCCATTAGGATATCATGGTATTCATGAAAACTTTGGCTTTGGGGATATAAATGAGGAAGGTAGGGAGATTTTAAAATTTGTTATGGCATTTGATCTCTTTATAGTCAATACAATCTTCAAAAAACGAGATGAACATTTAATTACTTATAAGAGTCGCTTATCACAAACACAAATTGATTACTTTATTTGTTAAAAAAAGATATAGCGTGTTGTAAAAATTGCAAGGTAATTCTAGGAGAAAGCTTAATCACCCAACATCGACTTTTAGTTATGGATTTACAAATAAAAAAATAGACAAAGAAGAAAAGAGTGTATCGAGCTATTCAGATTAAATGGTGGAACTTTAAAAGCGAGAAAGAAGATATATTTAAACATAAAGTCCTTCAAGGAGATGCTTGAAATTATGTTGGTACACCTTGTGATATGTGGAACAATATGACTATACATATTAGGAAAGTGGCGAAAGATGTGTTAGGTGAATCTAAGGGATGTGTACCGCCACAAAAAGAAATTTTGTGGTGGAGTGAAGTAGTGCAAAATAAAATCAAGGCAAAGAGGGCATGTTACAAATTATATTATGCTAAGAAAACTAGTGAAACTTTAGAGACTTTTAAGAAAGCAAAGAAGGAAGTGAAAAAGACTGACATTGATGTAAAAGCTAAAATTTGGGAGGATTTATATAAAAAAACTCAACTCAAAAGAGGGTGAAAGATATTTTTAGGATAGGTAGGGTTAGAGATAAGAAAACTAAAGATCTTAATTTTGTTAAATGCATCAAAGACGAGGATGAAACAATTCTAATGACAAATGAGATATAAGAAATAGATGTAAAACTATTTTTATAAGTTTTTTAATGAAAATAAAGATGTTAGTATTAGTTTAGGAGAGTTAGCGAAAGTTGAAAAATATATAAACTACAATTTCTACTAACGTATTCAAAAGAATGAAGTCAAAGAGACTCTTAAACATATGAACGGTGGTAAATCGGTAGGATCGGATGATATTCGTATAGAGGTTTGAAAAATCGTAGGAGAAATAGGAATCACTTGGCTCACAAGACTATTTAATGAAATATGGAGAAACCAAAAGATGTCCGAAGAATGGAGAACGAGTACACTTATACCCATATATAAGAACAAATGAGACATTCAGAATTGTGCGAATTATCAAGGTATCAAGTTAGTGAGCCATACTATGAAATTGTGGGAAAGAATTATCGAACATAGGTTAAGACAAATAGCGAGTACAATAGAAAACCAATTTGGATTCATGTCAGACAAATCTACTGTTAAAGCGATTCACCTTTTAAGACGTCTTATGAAACATTTTAGAGCAAAAAAGAAAGACCTTTACATGATATTTATTGATCTATAAAAGTTTACGATAGGGTACCAAGAGAGGTTATTTGGAGAACTTTGAAAAAAAGAGGTATCCCATTGACATACATTAACATTATAAGAGATTATGATAGTGCAAAAACATGTGTGGAACTTATGAATGAATGACAGACTTCTTTGAAGTTAATATTGGGTTATATCAAGGATCAATTTTAAGTTCATACTTATTTATAATGGTGATTAATGAGTTAACAAAACATATTCAAGATGAAGCACCTTGGTGTATGTTAATTGCAGATGACATTGTGTTAGTGGAGGAGTCTAAGGAAAAAGTTCATAGAAAATTGGAACTATGGAGAGAAACATTAGAAAGTAAAGGTTTCCGACTTAGTGGAACAAAGACGGAATATATGGAATGTAAGTTTGATAATTTGGTTACTTGAGAGGACATATAAATTAAAATTGACACACATTGCATCCCCCATAAGGAAAGTTTTAAATACTTAGGGTCAATTTTTTAGAGTGATGAAAGAATTGATAGAGATGTTACCCATATAATTAATGCTGGTTGGTTAAAATGGAGAGGAGGATAAGATATTCTTTATGATAAGAAGATATCATTAAAGTTAAAAGGTAAATATTACAGAGTAGCAATTAGACCTGTCCTGTTTTATGTTCTGAGCAGTTAATCATCAATATGTACAAAAGATATCTGTGACATAAATGAAGATGTTGAGATGGATGAGTTGTCATACAAGAAAAAACCGTATATATAATGAGGTTATTAGAAATAAATTATGTGTGGTACCAATAAAGGATAAAATGAGAGAATATCATTTAAGTTGGTTTGAACATATAAAAAGAAATTAAAAGAAGAACCTCTAAGAAGGTATGAAAAACTAAATTTTGAAAGTATTAAAAGAGGTAGAGGACGACGACAAAAGTGTTGGACAAAAATAATAAAGAATGATCTGAGTTAACTGCTACCATAGCACATAATAGGGCTACCTGGAAACAAAGAATCCATATAGTCGACCCCATCTAGTATGGGAAAAGGCTTAGTTGTTGTTGTTGTATTTCAACTACTATGTTTTTTTCTATAATAAATGAGATTGGTTACATAGATTTTTTGTTTTCATAGAATCATGTTTAATAAATATGTAATATACTATCAAAGACGAGAATTGGAGACGGTTTTATCTTTGATTATAACAGCAGAAAAAAGTCGAGTGTAGCCACTTTTTAGCAATTGGGGAGGCCAAAGAAAGAAAAAGTTGGTCTCTCCCTCATAATAACATGCCCATCTTTGAAATCGCCTTGGTGGATGGTTGGTATGTTGAGATGCCATGGTCGGTCATGAATGTGTGCTTCACCAAAGTGGCATGAGGAAAGCTGTATCATATCATGCAATATATGATGAAAATCGACATCATACCTCATGCCGGTATCTTAATATTTGAAAACTCAAGTATTATGTTAATAATTTATATAATCGAGTGTGAAAATGTCTTTCAAATTGGCTAAAACATTTATTTCTCCTTATGTGGATCTTATACTTCCAAAGCTATAGACTTTGGTCTTAACTTTTGTAATTAAATGTAAAAAGACATGCAACTTTGCATTCATAGCATTAGTTAACATGGCAGGGGACTCAACTCACAATATGAAGGTTATTAGTTCTAGATTCAAGTTAAGTTCTCAAGATGCACACGGGCCTGCAGACACACACACACACACATACACATGATTTTTAGAGAAAAGGTGTGTCTTTTGGCATTGGTCCATTGGATACCTTACCTAAAAACACATTTTGGGTAAAGGAAATATATTTCTTTTTTTGTTAGAAGAGGAGGCTGAAGTCTAACACCCACATTTAGTTATGGTATGCATCCCTTATCTGGAATAACATCAAATACGGATATTTGATTGCAGATCCTGTTCTTGTTTTGTTATGCTTTCACATCAATTATGAACCCTAAGCTCTCAAACAAACAGCAAAGGACCACCGGTTCATAGCTCACCTTGGCTAACTTGAAACAAGTTGAATGTCTTGAGTTCGATACCTGGATCCGGCCTCACCATTTTAACTAAAAAAGAAAAATGCAAATTCCTAAAAGGACTTAAAATTTCAGTTCATTGTTTATACATGATCTAGGAGTGTTAGATCATGTGATATATAAATTCTAACTTTCTGCAAATAACTCAATTATCCGAGGAGTTGTATGAAAATTAAGCTTATTCTTATATTTCATTATTCTTAAAAGAAAATTGCCCCACATATTTGAAAGATAAAATCTGCTAATACTTGAATCCACGACAAACTGACATTATTGGTACCCAACTTTCCTCACACACACACACGAAAGCACCACAATATTCCTTGTCATTAATTGGTCGGAAGAGTAACATGCTATAGACAGGGACAGGGAGAGGTTTTCAGCCATTTAATTAATTTGTGGGTTTTTCTTTTTCAGGTTTTCCTTTTTTCGAAATAATTGAAGCCCTCCCTATCGGTTTTCTTTGAAACATCGCGCACTTCGGGTCCCATCCAGGCTTCAAACAATTTTGTCCTCACCATATCACCATCTCTAGAGCCAGTATTTTTTTTTTTGTTACAATGGTTAGGCCGAAGCCAGATATGCATGGCTCGGGTATGGAGCTCATGGCCTTCAACTCTTGAGTCGACCCCCAAAGCCAATTCAACTATTGGTCCTTGTGCAGGGCCGATAATTTTATGTGAAGAACTACTGAACTCAATCATCTGCAACCTTTTCTCTTCTTTTTTTGCTGAAGTCAATCTCCTTTGGCTTGGCATAGGCTGTCATTTTGAAATTTTGTTGTTCAATTAACATGATGTATGACGATTAAAATGACTTCTCCAAGTGAAATCCTTACCTTTCTACTAAACATGTCCCAATTCAATACGAAGCACATCAATTCTATCTCAAAACTTATAAACATAGTAAGACATAGAAAAGTCACTATTATCAGTGCATATATATATATGCATATATGAAATTCACTGTACTAGTATCACATATATCTATACATATGTATATATATATTGAGAATATTGATTTGATTTTTTACATGTAGCATCATATAAAATTTACAAATACATACTGTTATAAAAAAATTATAAACAAAATATAGCATGTCATGTGAAGAAATTAACAAATACATACTGTTGTTGATATATATGTGGAGAGAGAAGTAACTTTTCTACATGTCTTATAGTAAAATATTATTTTGTTTACAAGTTTTCAGATAGATTTGGGACATGTTTAGTACCATGGGAAGGGATACATCATGTTGATGGTCATACAATGCAAGAGAGAGTCTTGGGCCAGAAAAATCGAGTTTTACGCCAATTCTTGACTATCTAATGCAAACCATTCCCTTCTCTAACATGGAATCGGCTATCAAAGGAGAAATCCTCACAACCCTCTGCTATCAAGTTCTCAATTTTGTTAAGGAGGGAGAAGCACCGCTTTGTATCATGGCCTTTGAGCCGATGATACTTGCAAAAGTGGTTTGAAAATCCCCCTTTGGAAGTGACTCTCTTGGGAATTTCGGGGAGTTCAATCATGCCCTAGGCAAGTAGGAGGTCTAGGACCTCCGACACAGGTTGTCCCAGCGGAGTGTACTCCCGTTTTTCAAAGGGTTTTTGGAAGGTTTTCTCCCTTTTGTTTTCTATTTTTCCAAAATTTTTTGAAGTGGTCGCCAGGCTTGGATCCACCCGGACATTGGCAACTTTGTGGGGTTTTGCCCCTTTGTCCATCATGGGTAGCCCATAAGTGATAGGCTTTTCCAAGCGGGTTTTTGAAATGACACTTCCTTTCCATAAGTGATCGTATATCCCTTTCTTCAAATTGGTTTCGAAAAGGGATGCTTTTTTAATCAACTTATGGAAAGTTGAGATTTCATGAAGCGAGAGAAGGGTTTTAAATTCATTTTTAAAATTATCCAGGATGAGCATGACTGCGCATCCTTCAGATATTGGCTCTTGCAATTGCCCAAAAAGGGACCTCCATCGAATAATGAAGGCATGCATTTAACCCTATCTCAACTATTGGGTCAAGAGTGGTAGGAAGTTGAGATTAAAAAACAAAATGTGAAAAATTAGATATACTTTTTACAACGTACTTGATTGCCCCTATGTTCATGTAGATCCCTGTTAGGGTGTTTTCACCGGGATCCCTGTATACACTCAGCATCTCATTGGCTTCAACTAGCGTATCTGCTTTTGAGCGAACCATATTTCTCATTCTTTAAATAGACGTTTAGCTCTGTGATATGGACATACACAAAATGTGTCATTATGGACATCCATTTCTCGGAGATGTACTTGCAAACTTTTCTTTGCCTGTGTCTCTCGTGTATATAGCATCTTCTGTAACACAGTTTGTACGTATACCCTTCTGTGAACAATATATATATATATATGTATATATACATATGTATATATGTATATATACATATGTATATATGTATATATACATATGTTTTGAGCGAACCATATTTCTCATTCTTTAAATAGACGTTTAGCTCTGTGATATGGACATACACAAAATGTGTCATTATGGACATCCATTTCTCGGAGATGTACTTGCAAACTTTTCTTTGCCTGTGTCTCTCGTGTATATAGCATCTTCTGTAACACAGTTTGTACGTATACCCTTCTGTGAACAATATATATGTATATATATACATATATATATATATATACATATATATGTATATAATATATGTATATATATTATATACATATATATGTATATATATACATATATTATATACATATATATGTATATATATACATATATGTATGTACATATGTACATATGTATATATACATATGTACATATGTATATATACATATGTACATATGTATATATATATATGTATGTATGTATGTATATATATGTATGTATGCATATATATATATATATGTATGTATATATATATATATATATATATATATATGTATGTATGTATGTGTATATATATATATATGTATGTATATGTATGTATGTATGTATGTATGTACGTATGTGTATATATGTATGTACGTATGTGTATATACACAGACATTAATTTACTGAAGATGATCGTTTTTCCATTTATATACTTCATCAAACTTTTAAGATTATACTTAATTACCATTTTAATTAAGGAAATCAACAGATAACATATTGGGAGAAGGATATAACTGAAAACCATTTATTATAAGATAGGTATACATGCAGAACACGTTTTAAGGTGCGTATATTCATAATATGGGATTCTAACAAGGTCTAAAAGAAGCAATTTTCTCCTGCAAAAAGAAGAAAAGGTAAATATTGGTCTTCACAAATAAATTTACTGAACCAGAAATTGGGGGCTCAACCCAGAAACTGACTTTTGACAGTGCCATCGTCACCAATGCAGTATCCAGCACCATGATCAGCAACAAGCAACTGCTGCATTGGACGAAAAGGACTAAAGTGCAACCAACATTTACATGCAAATAGAATCTAAAAAAGAAACCAGAGAAAAAAATAGAAATCACGCTGTACACTTCCAAAACAGTCCATGTTCTTGCTTGAATCTGATCAATCAAAGAGACGCAAGCATCCAAAACCACCTTAGCTAATAGCGTCCACCAATCCAGCTACCACACCAGTGGGTTCACATGGGTGTCTACCCCTTAAGCTCACTAACCTCCCACCCCCCCTCTATAAAACCCCTTCTCACAGTCAATCAAGGCACACTTCGACAAGTAAACTTTGTAGTGTTAGGAAGAGAAACATCTAGAGGGAGAGGATCATGGCTTCATCTTCTTCCCTTGCTGTATTGTTTCTCTCTCTAAACATTCTCTTCTTCACTTGTGTTTCCTCTACATCATGCGGCCCCAAGCCCACACCCAAAGTACCAAAATTGCCTCCTTATGTGCCACCAACTATCCCAAAGACTAATCCTCCGGCCGTCGGAAAGTGTCCCAGGGATACCCTTAAGCTGGCTGCATGTGCTGACTTGTTGGGTGGCTTGGTGAACTTGGTCATCGGCCCAGGCTCGAGCCAGTGCTGCAGCCTACTTGATGGACTTGCGGATCTAGACGCAGCCGTCTGCCTCTGCACCGTGATCAAGGCTAACGTTCTTGGCATCAAGCTCAACGTTCCCGTCTCGCTCAGCTTGCTTCTCAATGCCTGCGGCAGGGTGCCCCCGAAAGGCTACCAGTGTGCCTAAGCTGCTTCATTTCTCCTCCTTTATGATCAGTCCGTTTGCTTTTTACATACTCTCTTTATCTCTTTTGGATATCGATAACTGGGTCGGTTTCGTGTCTATGATTGATTTGTGGCGTCCAAATTAAGCCTTAGGTGTGTCTCTACTATTGATTTGTGCCTAAGCAGCAGTGTCTCTCTTGTAATAAAGGCTTACATGTTCATCATCTTTCTACGCTTTTGTATCTTGCTGTTGAATGAAAGGATGTTTGCGAAGTTGGTGTTTTCTGACCGTAAAGGTTGATGGGGTAACCCACCCATTAGGGATTTCTAGCCGTCCGATATATATACATGTATATATATCTGTGTACATATACTTACATATATGTATGTATATATATATATATACATATAGGTTTTGAGCTTTACCAACCAGAGCAGATTGATCACTGGGGTCATCAAATTACTTGTGTGATCTTTTTGGGTTCTGTTCAGTACTTTTTGGCTTCCTTTTAGTACTTTGATTTTCATCATGCACGTTATACCTAGCTACAACGAAATCTCATTACACTAAATTCTTATCTCAGAGTAAAATGAATGCATGAGGCCCCAAAGCACATCCGTCCTAAAATATACGGTTATAAAGAATGGCTCAGCACGAGAGTGTTAGCTCAACAGTGGAGCACTCTAAGTTTTGTCGAACTTATGTACGATGGATTCTATAAATTATGATAGGGCTACGTGGAAACAAAGAATCCATGTTGGGGATCCCATCTAGTATGGGAAAAGGCTTAGTTGTTGTTGTATTGTATTATACTAAATTCCTAATTAGTAACACATGTAACGCCTAAAATTTATTAGCATTTTTTAGTCATGTTTGTGGTATTAAAAGTTACTTGCTTAAGTAATAATTATTCTCATTAGCACTACATGTAGTGTTTGAAACTTTTGATAATTTTCGGTTATATTTTGGTATTAAGACCCACTTATCTTGGTGATAATTGTAATCATTAGTAGTACATAAAATGATAGTAACTCTTGAGCATTAAGTATCCATGGTATTAAGAGTCACTTTCTTCAAAAGCAATTATGTTTATTAATAGCATATCATGAGTTACATCTTTACAAATATCTATCTATCTATATATATATATATATATATATATATATATATATATATATATATAGTGGTAGTGGAACAAGAGCTTTTCTCTCATTCTATAAATCTTTTACTACTTAGTTTTAAAGAGAGCTTGAAAGTCTAAACGTGACTCTAATTGAGTTTGCAACGTCATCATTCTTGTTTTGGTGGTTTGTTTATGACTTAATTGCGATTATAAATGGTGAACACCTACGAGCTGTCACCGCTACTTACACTAGAGTAGTAATCGAAAAGAGAAGAGTCGGTGCGAGATGGATCGTTGCCTGAGAATGACGTGCAGCAGGATATGCATAGATACCTATCGAGATGTGGCCACTCAATATAGGGAATTTTGACTTATGATGGGTAAAGTGCCCCCAGCATTCATTAGGCAAGATGGACGACAAACGGTAAACTAGAAGGGTTCAAATAACAGAAGCAGGAGCGGTGAGATGCACCGCCAACGATCTTTTTATTTCTCTCTGCATCGCACGCCATGAGAAGCCTTTACTGTTTGATAAGAGATTCGATGTGAGAAAGTATCTTTGAGCATCAAATGATTCGAATATTCATTCATGGACCATTGCTGAAATAAGATTCAGAAAACGCGTATGGCACTCTATGGAGAGGACCCGTGGAATCCAGAAATAAAATCGAATAATCCTGCAAGTATATACAGTGAGAAAGGAGGTCTAAAATTAAGCATTTTTCTGCAAAATACAGCTGAGAAGTTTTGTTTCTGCTAACAGACATGCTGCAGAGTTGTCGGTCACCATGTTGATAACGTTCACAAGGCTTTATTTATTAGAAAATCACGAAGATTCTTTATTGATCGTGTTGCGCAATTATTCTTCCGAGGCACCCACATAACATAAACCAGTTTGCGCAAAAAACACAATAAATTAAAAAAAGAAGAAAAGAACACAAAATTTAACGTGGTTCTGCCAGAAATAAAGATTTTCACTATAATTAAGAGCGGTACATAATGCAATGATCCCACGTACTCTCAACCCTAACCCTATAATGAAGATTCTTTATTGAATTCCTGTTATATGTATAAAGCACAATGTCATCGTTTTCCTGGTGTTTTATAATTATTTGCTTTCAAAATAATCTCATTAAAATTTATTTTTTAAATGAAAAGTAAGATATTGTACCTTATTGTACCATACGAAATGTTACATGCATATAAATATAGATAAAGAGTCCTGAACGATATTTACAACAATTGGTCCTGGGCTATGATCAATTTCACTGATGGGATCAATCATTCTCCCATTTTGTTGTCACTAAGGTTCAATGGTGACAGGTTAAAAGCACAAGGCAAAAAATATTGCCCACACGAGATATTGCTGGGATTAGCGGATGGTGAACGAAGCTTTTTCTTTCTTTTCCTTTCTTCTGATAAAACAGACTGCTGTAAGCATTGCCTTCAAGGTGAAAAGTGGCTGAGATCTTTCTTGTGAAGTATGGACATAATTTGGAACGAACTTGCGCATATATATATTTTAAAGCTTATATTACATGCATATTAGTATTATAACAAATGCTATGCATCTGGCGATTAAGCTAGGTAACAAATGCAGTGCATGGTTCAAGTCTGTGATTCTGAACCATGGTTTTTTATACGACGACAGTGTCTCCATATACTATGCTTTCGCCTCCCGGCTGTACAAGAGAGAGAGAGAGAGAGAGAGAGAGAGAGAGAGAGAGAGAGAGAGAGAGAGAGAGAGAGAGACGAACTAATGAAGCATCATTGACGGTCTGATGATCAAACGAAGCATTATTTCGCACTCAACATGCTTATCTAAGGCTTACGGTAGGTGCGGGGGGAACTTCCCAAGAGGCAACTCATCTCAATATCTACTGGAGCCCTTCTTCACTTCGTAGTTCTGCTTGGATTGGTGAATTTGTGCTGGAAAGATTCGAAGTCATGGCCCGGTAAAGTTTTGTGATGATTGTCACTCTTCTGGCGCAATCCTCTTTTATGGGAACTGTGAGCCGATTATGTAAAGGCTAACTCTCACCTTAGACAGAGTTAAAGATGCGATAAAAAGTCCCAATCAAGTTGTATTATATATACAGAGACAGAAAAGGCTGTAACTCTTATTCAAAACTCAATCATCCTCAAACTCTCATTTAACCTATCTTTTCTTGCCTCAACTATCAACTGTCATTCTCTATCACCTTCTCCGACTCCTTTACGACTTTTCTAATACTTTTTCTACTCAAATAATTACCGTCACTATTAAAACTATTATTAAAAAATACTTAAATATTTATATAAATGATTTTATAGTTCTTAAGCAGTTTTGGATGCAAGGACATTGACGATATCGAGTGATGGGCAGTAGCAAAAAGTTGCACTACAAGAAAAGAGAGTAACTGTGACACTAACCAATGGTCAAGTTTGTACGTAACTTATTTATGGCGACGTTCAAACAATTACTCACCGAAATGAGACAGAAGAGTTTGAACATGATTAAGTCGTTGAGAAAGCTCTCTCTCTCTCTTTATATACATATATATATATATATATATAGAGAGAGAGAGAGAGAGAGAGAGAGAAAAAGAAATTAGTATATGATCCTAAAAGAGCTATAAGATTTCAATGGTTCAATCTAAAAATCTACAGTTGAAATTTAAAATTCAAAAATAAAAAGATACATTAGTACTTTTCATTCTTAGTATTTTTAACTTTTCGACTTAAAGATTTCAACCTTTGAGATCTTAAGTATTTTAAGCATTTATGAGTATGCACATAGACTAACCTCTCTCTATATATATAATCACAACTAAGAAACCAAAGCATTATAGTCACACGCCTGGGTATCGACTTACGCCCTTTATCTTGTGAGTCAAGTCTCCAACCGTGATCTAATGCTTAAAGTGAAAGTTGTATTATGTATTTGACGAGATAGCTCGATGAATTTAATTGTGTTATTATCACACTATATGATCTGAGACGTAAAATAAAGGAATGCACAAAAATCAAGAAAGAAACGCAACAATCCAAATCGGTGTCTACATGGGGTCCATGTGTGCTCATATCCATTGTATTTTCCTCAAAAAGTTATGGGCCACTTGTTCACCTACTTATATTTGGGCATGAGAACCCAATGATGCACTCTGCGTAACAAGTCCACTGGGTCTGTTGAAGGCAGTGAACCCAGAGATGAAATGGAAAGAAGGCCACAAATACTATTTAGAAGAAAAGAAGTACTATTTAGAAGAAAAGAAAGAGAAAAACCAATCCAATTAAAGGTTTTCACTTCTTTAAGCCTAAAAAAAATAGTTGGTGTAATACCGATAAAAAGGAAAAAATCAATACTTTAATGATTGTGACATCTCAACATACATGATGTTGAAAGTTTTAAAAGAAGAGCTCATTGACTCAAAAGTGCCGAAGGAAAATGGAGAAAAATCTTCTTTTCTTAATTTAAATGCTAATATAGTATAAGGTAATGCTCGATGGTAATTAAGAACATGTAGCTGTTTCAACTCAATATAAAATAAGGTTTAGTTTTGGTTTGGGTTGCCTGGATTGATTAGGTGGGGTTCTTTGGGCTCCAATTTACGGGTGGTGTGCATACTTACACCCCAACAAAAGGAGTGATATCATTATCTCGAGCGTTAGCCCAGTGGTAGGGCACTCTAGTGCTATTGTTACTGATGGAGAGTTTGACTCCTAAGGGTATGTTTAATTTATAGTACCAGGCCTTTGGTACTCATGGAACTTTAATTTCAGACCATATGAGACTGGAACCTATGGTAAAAATTATTTGTAGTTCCTTGTTTGATTCAAGAAGTGAACCTTATACGGTCGTTCATAAAATTGAGGGTTTGAGTCATGTGATACTTTGAATCAAACACCCCCCCTTCAAAGGGCAGACTTTCTTTTTAGGTTTTGACCTCCTCTTATAACAAAAAATAAAATAAAAGATATCATTGGAAGTTAAACCTTATTATTGACACAACCGAATTGGATGCATGATTGAAAGTGAAAGATATACTAGATCTGCACTGAGACGCCTTTTACATCGTCAAAGAGACAAATCACTTTATTGTTTAAGATTTGCAATTTCTTTGTATTTTGACATGATTTTAATTGGTCATATTTTCCTTCGGCGTATCGTGACCTTGTCTCAATAATCATTGCTAGACAGGACAATGTCATGCCATCCACTATAAAGTTATAAGATAATATATAATTCTAGAGCTGTAGCAGCTAGGGATTGCAACAGGGGCGGGTTGTCACTCCACCGCACCGGCCCTAGAACTTTTCTTCTATGCTCTCCCCCGTGGGTCTTGAGAGTCAAACCCACACTCATCCTAAAGTAATTGGCTATGATTTGATCCGTTCCTCCACCTCTTCAACTTATAAAAGTATTTTTTACATATATATATACATAGATATATATATACATACATATATATATATATATATATTACATATATATATACATATATATATATATATATGTAATATATACATATATATATATATATATGTATGTATATATATATCTATGTATATATATGTATATATATAGGTATGTATATATATGTATATATATAGGGTGAGTCTAGGGCAAACTCACCCTGTCCCGCATCTCCTTCACGCTCCGTCCTACTGTGGAGCGGGTACCTACGGGACGGATTCAAATTGCCATCCCTAGTGGATTGAGCTCGAGTACAAGCAAGCTCGACTTGACTCGTTAAGTAAATGATTGAGTTGAGCTCAGTTGAGCAAATACAACCCACACTCATCCTAAAGTAATTGGCTATGATTTGATCCGTTCCTCCACCTCTTCAACTTATAAAAGTATTTTTTACATATATATATATACATATATATATATATATGTATGTATATATATAGGTATGTATATATATGTATATATATATACATATATATATATATATGTATGTATATATATAGGTATGTATATATATGTATATATATAGGGTGAGTCTAGGGCAAAACTAATCATTTTCTGTCAAGGAAAACTAATCATTTTCTCACCTTTGGTTGCCAAAACATTGTGTTTGAATGGTGGAACAACGGGGTCAGTAGACAGTGGTTTTCGCGAACGAGTCGTAGGCCTTCCCTCTGGTCATTTTCTTTTAATTGAAAGGGTTGTGAGACAACTCAGTGTGATATCCCCAGGCTAGGACAAGCATAGGACCGTCGTCCCCTGTACCGGTGCTGAGCCATCGTTGAATAAAGATAAAGAATCCGACGCCCTCGGTAGGGTGGCATAGAAGCATTAGCACAGTGCAAGAAACAAGCTTAATTTCTAAGCGCCATCGATCTCACCATCAATTTCTTGAGAGAACTACTCTGCAACCATCTCGAAAAATACTCTGAAGAATGGTCGTCAATTATCAGATGAAACAAATTAAGCAGGTCTCAATGCGGCACGAGAAGATCTGTTGCCGTTACCATACATTGATACAATTTCATTGTGAGAATAAATTGAAATTTTTGAGTAAAATTAGATGCAGTTTTTGACTAGTTATAAAGAGATTACATGGAGAGCATAGTTCCTGCACGCATAGATTGATTGATGCTCTAATCTTTTTAAAAATCTCAATAACCAATGAAATCTTTAATTTTAACTTCACATCGAACGATTTTGATCTTTGAAAATGTTTAAGCATATGTGCATAGACTAATTTCTGGATTATCTTAATCTTGAACAGCCAAAGAACTCTTCAGCTGATTAAAACTTCACCAGATTCTTGGTTTTTCATATTTCCCACTTCTTAATTAGAGTAAGAGTTGCATGGCAAAGCATTCGATGTTAGAGTTGTAGTGGACATTGATTCTGTTGATACGTCAAGCCAGATTTCTGATATACCTTGAGATCTCTACTGTCCATTCCGGTGATGGGCAGCAAATTTTGATGTAGCTCATGGGCGGGACAAAGTAATGGGTGATGGATATGTGATACTCACGGATGCTCCATGTCTCACACGTCTCAAAACTCATCTGAAACCCCGCTGCTCTATCTGAAAATACAGAAATATTAATATCTCTCACACACACACATTGCGAGCTCGCTGGCACACGTATAAGAGAAAAGCACGGCTGCAAGGTATGAGTAGGGACTCCAGATTGGCTTTTGTCACATTGCAGCAAGATGATCCAATTGGGACTGCACTTTTAGGACTCATCGTGGACGGATGTATCCATCTCTGAACACATTCACAGTTAAAAGAAGATGGCAGACGATATCGACCAAAGAAATTGCATGGAGATTCGCGACTAAAAAATATCCACGCAGATCGCTACAAACTTTTGCTCGTTCGTTCAAGAAAACCCTCGTCGCTGGGCAAGTCGACTGCACAAAATGCACGAGAGAAGGCACTCAAAACATGATCGCTTTCCTATTGATTGATCACGGATTCACATAAGTTTCCACCACCCCTTGAATATATTACTTTTTTTATTATTTGAATTCATCGACCTTTGAATAATTTATTCATTTTCACCATCTATATATACCAATCAGGATCCAGTTGAAATTCCATGGTGAGTCCAAAGATGGGATCTCAAAAGTTTACCTTTTTGTTGTTCATTTGTATGGTTCTTGTTTCTTCGGCCTACCCTGCAATAGGTGGTGGTAGTGGTAGTGGTAGTGGTAGTGGTGGTGGTGGTGGTGGTGGTGGTGGTGGCGGTGGTGGTGGTGGTGGTGGTGGTGGCGGTAGTGGTGGTGGTGGTGGTGGTGGGTGCGGTGGTGGTGGTGATGGTGGTGGTGGTGGTGGTGGCGGCGGTGGTGGTGGTGGTGGTGGCGGTGGTGGTGGTGGCGGTGGTGGTGGTGGTGGTGGTGGTGGTGGTGGTGGTGGTGGTGGTGGTGGTGGTGGTGGTGGTGGTGGTGGTGGTGGTGGTGGCGGTGGTGGTGGTGGTGGTGGTGGTGGTGGTGGTGGTGGTGGTGGTGGTGGTGGTGGTGGTGGTGGTGGTGGTGGTAGTGTGGTGGAGGTGGTGGTGGTGGTTCTGACTTAGGCTTGGTCGAGGGTGATTGTGGGTTTTACATGGTGGTGAATACGTCCAATGGTGTAAACCATGGTGGATCTTTTGAATAAGTGAGGTTTCATGAATTATATTTTTATGTATGTCATCCCAAAACTTCATTATAGAGAATACGTTTGCATATTACCTGAAGCTCCATTTATAAATCATAGATATTTTAAGAATATAATGGTGAATCGAAGTGACAGCATGAAAGTATTGAGTTTATTTGTATTCTCAGCTTCAAAGAACACGAAGTGACAGCATGAAAGTACTGGACCAATTACTCTTTAGGATGTGATGCTAAGTTACTTTAAGGATCATTGCTGCACTTCATCGTTAAGTTTGCCATTCTGTGGGTAAGCCAAGTTTGAATGGATTCGACTTTTTCTCTTTTTATTGTATTGCAAGCTACTTTGATCGAACAAGAGAGGGACGAAAATCAGTCTAACTGGTTCAAATCAAATAACTCTGAATAGGATATAATTTTTTAAACATTTTAGAAGTAGAATAAGACTAGAATTTTAATATTTCAAAACAAATTGAAAACTAGCAGGCCTGATACACCTTGTGTGTATCGCTTTCACACTGATTCAAATATGATTCGGATCAGTGGAATGACTTGGACATGACCGGTTTGGAACCAGATCAGCGGTTTTAACTGGAATAAAATAGGTCTAGGAACCAGTTAGAACTAGAACCAAACTGAGGACTCCTTGGTTCGGGTCCGGTTTTACCTTCTGAAGAACCGAAACACGGGTCCGGTTTTAAACTGCCGGTTTGACCACTTTTATTAGTTTTTAAATATTTCAACTGTTGTTATTTCACAGTTTTTTTTAGAGCTCGATCTGGAACCACAACCACGGTTCCAACCCGGTTCTGCTTCTTAGTTTTCGGCGAACAAGAACTGACTCTGTCCAGAATAACTCTAGCAAATCAACAAGGGCCCTTGAAACTTTACAAGTATACAGTTGTTCATATCAATCCATTGTTTTTCGATTTGAATGAGTTAATTTAAAAGTTTTTTTAAAATTTAAAAAAAATGTAAAGCAATATTATAAAATTAATGCTTCTCAAAAGTAAAGGATGAACCTAAATAATAACATGATCCAATCACTCATACCTAATCAAAGCACTTTTCGCAATCACTTTATCCGAACCCGGTTAAACCAGGTATTACCTGGCCAATTCGAATTGGGTCTGGGTCAGGGACCCACTACTCAAAAGTGTGCATTCATGAGCAGCTTTAACACGACTGCCTCACAACGCTTTTATCTAGGTCAAGCTTCCTACAAGTGGGTGCCTTATAAGATTCCCACAACCATTCCATTCCCAATTGCTTCACCAACAGACCAGCGACGAAAAGCAGGTCAACTCAGACACGAATACAACTGATTTTTCTTTTCCAATATTACTTCTTATGTCATCAAGGCCACGCAAA
Source organism: Brasenia schreberi (assembly GCA_036023115.1). Taxonomy (NCBI): domain Eukaryota; kingdom Viridiplantae; phylum Streptophyta; class Magnoliopsida; order Nymphaeales; family Cabombaceae; genus Brasenia; species Brasenia schreberi. The sequence continues at coordinate 854,492 of JAYKKT010000088.1, read as the reverse complement.
TCTTCTGTGTATCGTTCAAATTTTATCAGATATTTCTAAAGAAACTTCTTTTTGAATATTACTTTGAGTCAAAACAAACACGGTCTTTCTGAATCATGTCAGTATCAAGCATATACAATACATGTATATACATACATACATATATATATATATATATATATATATATATATATATATATATATATATATATATATATATATATATATATATATATATACATATATATATATATATATAACATTTTTCTTCTGTGCTTTGAGTTGTGAGGAATACTTTGAAGAAGAGTCTACGCTCCATGCTTGTTGCTTTTCTGTTATATCATAAGGTGGAGAGAAAGGAGGTGCCTCTCCATTGGAGGCCATCTTATATGTCCGTCTCGGAAACAAGTCCACCCCAACACAACCTGGCTTCTTATCGTGTTGCATCATGTTTGTGTCGGGTTCTCATATTGCATGTTTGTGTTTGCATCTCCCTCTCCCTCTCCCTCTCTCTCTATTTATATATGAATCTGAATTTAGTGTATATACATAGATGAATGGTGTATCAATACACTCAAGTCACTTTTTTAAATTTGAAAAAAACTTTTTTCTATGAGTTAGTGTATTAGATGTAATTTTTACTTTTTTTAATTTTAAACATAAGTCATTTAATCTTTTGATCGGAAGGTCCTGATTTGGTGCATTGGTACACCACTCATGCATGGTACACCACCTAAGGTCTCCGCATACACACTAATATATATATATTACCAGCCGAACTCTTGGTGTCAATATCAAATAGCAGTAGCAAATAATAGAACCTCGAGCAGGGATAAGTTTACGCATCACATACACGAACTTAAAGAATTGGTGAAATTTCAAAAGATGGACCTAAAGAATTACATATGTCCAACAGTACACCTTGTTTTTGCATATTTTAAAATTGTGACACATTTTACTTTTTTTCTCAAAACCGAAGTTCTATAAACTGACCTACCTTGGGTTAGTCAAGTTTGCCAATCAGCACGCGAACATATATACTTTCCCGTTGGTGTATCAAGTTTAGCAAATTTAATCTCAAAGTAAAGTTTGAAAAGTTGTGAACGATAATTTAAGATGCATATGTTGATTACATGACAGCACCATCATAGGAGATTTATTGATTCATTGGAGACTTAGCATGGATGCTTTGATTCATATATCAAATTATCATTTAGAGACTTATCAAATAACAGAATATTTTAAAATAATAAGTTGAAAAGTTAAGAATATATACATTTCAAGGAGACTTAGCGTGGATGCTTTGATGGAGCTTCCAATTGACCACTCAACTTTTCAATATCTTTAGGTGCTTTATTTTTTGAGAATTTACATATAACGATCAATTTTTTTAAATTATTTTCAATTCTTTATAGGCATGCTTTTGAAAATTTCTCTAATAGTAATAAAATAAGTAATAATTGCTTTTCCATGCTCATATAATTCTTTTTTTTATATCTCATGTATAGCCCAAGTCTGCCATATATCAGGTACAAGAGAGTCAAATTGATGTGTCTTGATCGTTATCAATCTCTTTTTAAAATTGTGCAAAGCTCATATGCACGAAACGTTCATCCTAATTATGATTGTTGTGCATATAAACAAAGTGTTGGCTACTTTTATATATAAGTGCGTGCTTGTGTGTGTGTGTGAGAAAGAGAGAGAGAGAGAGAGAGAGAGAGAGAGAGAGAGAGAGAGAGAGAGAGAGAGAGAGAGAGAGAGAGAGAGAGAGAGAGAGAGAGTCTTGTTTATGCTGATATGATTCGACCTGTAACTTGGTAGTGCTTGGCTTAGAACTTGAGGATATGGTTGTCCATATCTTTTTGATGAAGGCAGAAGCAAGGTATGCACTCGGTATCGAACCCATGACCTTTATCTTGGAGTCCCCTATCAAGAGTAGATACTTCACAAAAGTACGTTGAGGTTTGCATAATTAATAATTTAATTCGTGTGGTTTAAATTTTTTTTACAGGATATTATGTGACTTCTGCCGTGTATTAAGTTAGTCCAAAGTTGCCAACGTTGTTACCCTTAATATGATTATGTGGCGTATCAGTTGTCATGTCACCTGTTATGCCAACCACCACATGAGTATTACTTGCTATATTACATGTTACGTCATTTACTATATTAACATATCTTTAATATTAAATTTAAACATTAGTGAATATTACTCAATTTAATAGCATTAAATTTTAATTAATATTTAATAATAATATGGCTACTGTGTTAGCAGTCACATCATTCCAATCACATGAAATTGTTTTGTATGTAACACCATTAGTAAGTTTAGACTAACTATAGTACACACTTAAAATCACACGAATCTAATTGATAAACATGCAAACCTCAAGGTACTTTTATCAAGTTTTTCCTTGTTAAAGTTTATATTATAGAAATATCATGAAATTTTTTATAGCGAGATTTTCCAGCGTATAGTGTGAGATTGTGATTGAAATGGCAATTCGCTGCACCATTTTTTCGGAGATGCCGAAGCCGGATGGTGTGAGCAACTTATGATTTAAGGGCACACCCTGACTTTGAAAGGTGATTATAGTGTGAGATTGTGATTGATATAATCACCTTAAACACACACAAGCCCGATTCCCAACTTAACACACACAAGCCTGACTTTGAACTAATTTTTTGTTGAACCAGTTGCTTTACACACACATATTGGTTAGAAGAGCAAGCCGAAGCCTAACACACACCATCACATGCGTCCTCCGGGGGTCGAACTCCCCACCAGCAGCAACAGCGCTAGAGCACCAATATGACCGCTCTCTTTTCTTTTTTTGTGGGTGTCGTGGGTGGGTCGGTGGGGTTGCATTGTGTGTGCCACTCGCACCTCTAGGCGTCCCTGTTTCAAAAGAAATGAACCCTTATAAGGATCCCGGAGTGCGATATGGTTCTACACTGGGAGGCTGAAGCCAGGTATGCATTTCCCAGGAATCGATCTCACGTTCTTCGTCACTTAGTCGAGAGCCCTGTCAGGTGAGCTAACACTCTAAGTGACCGATCATCGTCTCTTTATCGGATATGATTGAGGATCTAACTCTTGTTTCAGGTCACCGGATACAAACCGATTCATGAGGTCCAGATCCAGTTTTAGCTGCTGAAGCAAGTCTTTGGATCCAGACCCGGGATCCACATGGGAAAAATCATACGAACATGTCAGTGTCCTATGCTGCCGCACCATCTAAGCAAATTCGCAAATAGATCATGTGTCAGATCCATTTTGCCTGCATGCTAAGCAAGGGCATGAACCCAACAGTAAGCTTCCGCGTCCAACGTCAGAAAACAAGTGAGCAAAAGGTATGTGCTTTACCGTCGATCTGATAGCCTAGTTCAGGTTGGACCGTTGATTTTCCTACACCCCAATAGAAGCTCATGAAAAGGTGGATATATATATACAGAGAGAGAGAGAGAGAGAGAGTGCTGAGATCATCTTGGAACAGTAAAGTCGCTGAAACACACACACACACACACACACACACACACACATATATATATATATATATATATAAAATTTTGAGTTCTTTCTCTTTATATATAGATATGCATACATATATATATGTATATATGTATATATATAATTTTGAGTTCTTGCCCTCTCTCTATATATAAATATATGTACATAGATACACACATAGAGAGAGAGAGTTCATAGGAAATTCGGTGTTGCATTAACAAAAAAATAATTAGAGAGAGAAACTTTCTTTAAGGTGGTTTATAATTGAAAAAAATGCCACACGAAAAATCGGTGAGGAAGTGTGTGAAATCAGTTAATAATACTTATATATATATATATATATATATATATATATATATATATATATATATATATATATGTGTGTGTGTGTGTGTGTGTGTGTGTGTGTGTGTGTGTGTGTGTGTGTGTATGTATGTATGCATGAGAAAGCATTCCAACTGTAAACAAGAAACCAATGTGCTTAAAGATATTTGAACATCTTTCGGTTCCCACATGACATTTCCAATTGAAGCATGGTTTGAATTTACCCTATTAAGGACTTGGACATCACACCGTCCTTGTAATGATGTCTATTGTCAAGTGGTGATGCTTGCTTGCTTAAAGAAAGGCTTAGTGAGCCCCCAAGTCATGATTAACAAACCTTTTCATTAGCTGGAGATCACATGATAGTCCCTTCGATTTGGCCTACCTTCGTTCATCTTCACTGCTTCCAGCTGAGTCACAGTCTGTACACACAACCTTTTCACACCGACAATAATGTGAAAGTAAATATCGTTCATATATCTCATATATCTTCATTTATTATTAGAACAAAAGTTAATGTGATACCAATAAAATATTAAAAAATGCCTATAAAGTAGTTTTAACATTTGAAAAGACATCGGAATACAGCGTCGATAAGGTGTGAGAAATTAAATGATAAACACTTCAAGACACAAGGTATGAAAATGATCTTACCACATGGAAGTTAAATGTCAATGGGCACAAGATAGAGCTCGTTATACAAACAAGTAACATAGCTAACCCTTCTCATTGTGGGATAAGGCTTGGTTTTGATTTACATTGGATTCATGTACTTGAAGCCTCATTATCACAAGAAGATAACTATGTCCACCCACTTACACATTCTTATAAAACTACATATTTAAACAAATGGAACTAAAAATTAGATAGAGAGATAACCACAAGTAACCTCTCTCTCTCTCTCTCTCTCTCTCTCTCTCTATATATATATATATATATATATATATTATACTTTGATACTAAGGGTTGATACTCATTCTATAAAAATAGTGGGCCCTACACACAAGCACATATAGAGAGAGTGATTATCCTACCCACCTATGACATTACCTGCTCATTGCTTTTGAATAGCATAAATATAATAATAATATCTTTCATATTTTTAATTTTTTTTTTAAATTTAAAGTACACTCATATCATCACCAAGCCTGAGTGAACATAAGTGGCTGTGTGAAGGCTCACTACTAATGTTGTTCACTCATTGTCTTTTGGTCATATGAATATAATTTATCATTTTTTTTCAAATAACCTTACAACTTTCCAAATTACACATGCTACAACAAAAAAAAGTTATTGTCGGACATCATTATTGTTGACCCCGACCAGCCTTAGACTTTTAAATGTAGCATGATTTGACTACTTCACTATATATAGGCCCTCTAACATCAAATTATGATTTACTAAACTGCACCAGACTGTAGGCAGGCTTCAACCAAATTAACATTAGAAAAAAGAAAGATGGAACTGCACTCAATAAATTCTATTGGCACTGTGTTCATGTTGTTTCACCACTAGCATACAGCAAAGACTGTTATAAGCTGTTCATTTCAGATGGACAAACAGGTTTTCATTTGCAATTTAATCAAGAATATGCAAAACAAAACAGCAGAAGAGATTGATACATGAGCAACAACAGTTAGTAAGCCACCTTATGACCTCACTGAATAGAATAATACAGCAACAATAATTCATTGATGGTATTTCTAACTCTAATTGATTGCCACAATATATTGTCAATGTATACACTAAGAACAATGATTGATGAAAAGGATTAAGAACGACCAACCCATTAAGGAAGCAAACAAGTCAATGTGAAGCAGAAACCATTCCTTCTGAAAATCAAACATGTCACGACTCGGTCCTATGAGTAAAGTCACCTTATTTGGTTCTCATGCTACTAAACCCCCCCCCCCCCCCCCCCCCCGCCCTTCTCTCTCTCACACACACACACACATATGTTTGTGTGTGTGCGTATGTGTGTTTAAGAACCATTTGGCCATTGTATGATTAACTTGAGCCGTCAATTAAAACAGACGACAGATCATAAATAATCGGGTTTCAGCAAGTATATGAGTTTGTCTATGTCAAAGCATTCCCAAGCAAAAGTCCATGCTTACATCAAGAATGAAGAAATATAATCATCTCACAATAATGTCGTCTTTCACGAACAAGCACTTCTCTCCAACAAGATGATTCATATTGACTGAAATTTGATTAGCTGATTGAATACATTACCATGTCAAGTTCACATTGCACATTTTAATTAGCATACCTGAAGTCCAAACTATAAATGATCCTCACATCAAGAACAAACACATTTTGAAAAGACTCAAAAACAAGCTACACAAAAGAACACATTAGAAATTCGGGCTTGAATGAATAAGATTGCATGTAACTGGTCTTAGAACTGAAATTCGAGAATCAACAAGATATTACAATAATTCTAGACATATACGTACATTCCTTTCAGCATAGACTTACATTTACGCATGCACCACAGCATGATTATAGGAGATATGTTGATTAATAGGAGACTTAGCATGTTCATAGTGTCAAATTATCATTTAAAAATTATCAAATAATGTATTTTTTTTTAATAATAGGTTGGAAAGGTAAGAACGATAACTTAGATACATTTCAAGGATATTAGCATGGATGCTTTGATGGAACTTCTAATTGACCACTTAAAGGATTAGCTGAGTTATTATATCTGTAAAACTGAGGTGAACTTTGCAACTTTTAAATCTTTAAGTGATTAATTTTTTTGACAATTTACATACAATGATCAGTTTTTTAATTATTTTAAATTCTTTAAAGGCATGCTTTTGAAAAAAAATCCCTATTAGTATTAATAATAAGTAATAATTGCTTTTCCATGCTCATATAATTCTTTTTCCTTCATGTATCGCATGTATAACCCAAGTCCACCACATGTCAGGTACAAGAGAATCGTATCGTTTTGATCATTATCATCTTTCTAAAAGGTCAAGATAAAGTAGTATGATTGCACACTCAGGAGATTTGTGATCGTTGCAAGAAATATTGACACCTTGCCCTCCATTTATGCTTTCTGATTATATATATATATATATATATATATATATATATATATATATATATATATATATATATATATATAAACTTAATCTTACTTATCTTTAACGTGCTTATTTATGTTAACCCATTGCTTTTAAGTGATATTGATTATAATTTAAAAATTTTCAAGAAGTTTCAGTAAATCATAAAGGATATTGTAATTACACTCATGTCACCTAAAAGCAATGAGTGTACCATGAGAAGAAGGAGGATCCAATCTCTCTCTCTCTCTATATATATATATATATATATATATATAAGTTATACTCAAGGAGTTTAATTCTCATAGTATAAAATGACCACTTTACCCCATTTTATAACTATTGAGTATGATAGTGATTGAGCGTAACTTAGTTCCAACATATGTATATATATATATATATATATATATATATATATATATATAGAGAGAGAGAGAGAGAGAGAGAGAGAGAGAGAGAGCATAGTCCATTCTTCATTTATGTTCAAATCCATGGCCTCAATTATTTGATCTTTGACATAAACGGTTAAGGTGATAAAAAAAGTATTTAATGTAATAGTGTATTAAATGTAAAGTATCATGGCATTTTGTACTTGTTTAATTCCAATTCTCTGATCATATCAATTAAACTGTGAAGATATTTAAGTGGATTTGATTATGAATGAGTGTAAATTTACAACTTCTTCTAGAGAGAGACCCCATCTTGTTTGTGTTACATGGTCATATGTTTCAACCTATAACTTGGTAGTGCTTGGGCTTATAACTTAAGAATCTCGTGGTCCTATCTTTTTCGTGGAGGCTGAAGCAAGGTACGCACACCCTCGGTATCGAACTCGGGACCTTCAATCTTGGAGTCCCCTTCCAAGAGCAGACGCTCTGAGTGCGTAAGACGTTTAATTTTAAAACTCATATTCTGCAAAATTTCATGAAATTCTTCATCGCTGAGATTTTCCAACATACGATGAGATATTGTGATTTAAATGGCAAATTCTTCGCACCATCTTTATAATATAAAAGTATGGTTACGACTATATTTTTCTTTGGATTGATTAATCTCAATCATTTATTGTTTAGATCTTATATCTTTATTCTCACACACACAGAGGTGATTGGTGTCACCATATAATTATCTCCTTTTTTTCTTTCTTTTAGTTTCCAATCATAAATTTGAGTTTTCTTTTTCCTTTAAATATAAATTGAGCATGATGCAATGCCGAATGCGAGTCCATATAGTTGACCCAGCTTAATGCGGCACATGAACATTGGTAGGGCTTAATTTTGGTGTATATGTCCCCAAATGCCATGGATAAAAATGCTTCACACTAGGTTTAGTGTCTTTCCTTTTAAAGGGATATATATATATATATATATATATATATATATATATATATATAAAGAGAGAGAGAGATGCACATGCTAACAAATATCAACTTTGATGATATTATTGAAATTTAAAAAGTAAAAGTGTTCATGTTACCTATAAAAGTATTGTTTTTAAATTCAAATTTCCACCATTCGGCAATAAGTGGTTGAGATTTATTTGGATTAACTAGTACCTAAGTGTGTTATAATATACCAGTTTATATATATATATATATATATATATATAAGGGAGGAGGAAGCCAAATGTGCATGCCTTGCATATTGAATTCACAACCTTCAACATTTGAGTTGAGTCCCCACCCAAGTGAGCAATTCGCGCCGAGTCCGGTTAATTTATAATTCATCGACTTTATTTTATACTTTAAATAGTTTCATGTACCTAATCATGTAAAATGAATCCTATGGTTAGGTATGTCATGCATGTGACCCATGTGAACGCCAACTTAGAGTGGTCCTTCTCTTTGTTTTTTTTATAACTATACCAACTCAATTCTTATAAAAAGAGTTTAGAGCGAGCTACTAAGTGGCTCAAGTTATCACTCATCTGCATACTTCTATTTATTATGTTTAATCACCTATCTTTTGTATTAGTGCTATTTAAAACTTTATAATAATTAAACATATAAAAATGATGCCACTAGAGTCAAATAAATTTGTTCTTCTTTCATACTACCTTTTCTTTTGGTACAATGGGGATGGGAAAGCTAGATGCACACACCATGTATCGAACCGTGACCTTCAACTTGTGAGTGGACCCTCTAGCCAGGTCCGCTATTACTTGTGCATTCTCTTTTACTTTATCTTTTTGTCACTCAGGTTGATGGTGTAGCACGACGAGTTCTTAGGATGTCACTATCCTAGACCTCTAGTCCTATTCTTTCTTTAAGGGAACTTAAAATTTAGAATTTACTGGAAATATGTGCATTACTGTTAAAATTATCAATATTTTTCTTTTATATAACTAAGGAGGGAGGTGTTAGCACATCCAATCAAATCTCAACATTTTATGTTAAGTGAATGAAGGTTGAAATTTGAATTTTTCATAGATATATTTTATTCATATACACACATCTTAATTTTAAATTCAAACTTTAATAATAAAGGAGGAGGGTTGCATTCTTTAACCTACAGCCATAATTATCAAGGTTAAGGTATAAGATGGTGCTAATTAGATTCAAGAAGAGGAGCATCTCAAGAAATATTATACTTATAACACATTCTAGAAGCATTTATTTATTTATTTGGTACAATTGGGAGGCTCAAGCCAGATGCTCGCTTCTCGGTATCAAACTCATGATCTTCAACTTGCTAGTTGACCCGCTATCTAGGTGAGCTATTTCTCTTTCTTCTTCTAGAAAAACTTATATGTATTAGTAATAATAAAAAATAATTAGATTTATGGTCCTTTTATTTTTTACAAAAAAACACTATTTTGATTTAAATGTGCTAAGTGTACAATGAATTGGATCCGTGGATCCATTGATTATTTATTAGCATTTATAATAACCATGATATTAAGATGTCAACCATGTAGTACAGACATACCAGATCAATTACATCAAAGTTAGTAGAGAATTTATTTAATTTACCTGCTCTAATAATGAATAGGAAAGCTACCCATTTTTATTATAACACGTCACTTTGCTGGCAGTTCACAAAATTGATATTTTCCCGGGCTTGCTCATCTTATCCCATAAAAGATTTCACTGCACCCTAACAGGAGCGCATGAAAAAAAGTAGAAAGTTAGAGATTTAGTGCTGTGATCGTCCTGGAACAGTAAAGTCGCTGAAACATATACCTCTCTTCTCTCTCTCTCTCTCTCTCTCTCTCTCTCTCTCTCTCTATATATATATATATATATATATATATATATGATCCAAGTCCTACTAAATCTAAACAAATCTCAATCATCAATCATCATGCTATCCTATCTAAAGTGGTTAAGATTTGAATCTATAAAATAGAAAATACATATTTTGCGGTACACTTTATTCAAATAATAAAACGAGTATTTTTGCTTTTTAAATTTCAAGTCTTAATCATTCGTCATAGAAAATAGATAATTAATATTTGTTTAAATTTATTAACACCCAAGTGCGCTAGCATATACCAGTTTTTCTCTCTTTCTATATATATATATATATACAAAGAAAGAGATAGGGAGAGAGAGTGAGAATTTATGGGAGATTTGGCCTTGCATTAACAAAAGAATTATTAGCCGGAGAACTCAACATTATTAAAAGAAAAAATGGCAACTTTTGTAAACTTAGCTGCTGATGACAGGGAAAAGTAACGTATATCTGATTGTGAAGGTCGAGCCAAGCTTTGTTATTACTTTTCAAAAGAGGTGCATGTGCACAGGAGTTCTGTCTCTTTATATATATATATAGAGAGAGAGAGAGAGAGAGAGAGAGAGATTAGATCCTGTCCACCATTAATGCTGAGAATGCTGTTCACTCATGCTCATTTTCTTTTGGAGGTATGAATAAAATAATTTTCTTTTTTAAATTTGTAAAATTTACAGTCATGAGCGCGCATGAGTAGACGTGAAAGACGGGTAGGATCTAATATATACATACATATATATATATATATATATATATATATATATATATATATACATAAATATGTATATATATATATATATATACATAAATATGTATATACATATATATATATATATACATATATATACATATATATATATATGTATATATATATATATATATATATATATATATATACATATATATATACATATATATACATTTTTATATTTATATATACATGTTTATATATAAAGCATTCCGATGTAGACAGGAAAACAATGATGTCCCCACATGACATTTCCAATTGAAGCATGGTTTGAATCGCCTTACTAAGGACTTGGACATCCCACCCTCCTTGTAATGATGTCTCTTGTCAAGTAGCTATGCTTGCCTGCTTAAAGAAGGGCTTAGTGAGGCCCTTAGTCATGATTAACCAGCCTTTTTATTAGCTGGAGATCACATGATAGTCCCATCCAAATTTGGCCTACCTTCATCTTCACTACTGCAAACTGAGTCACAATATGAACACACACCCTTTTTACAACAACAATGGCAAATATTCAGGCAAAATGAATATGGCTCATACTATTAGAGCCGAAATTAATATTATTAGACACGAAAAGTTGATGTGATACTAATAAAAAATAAAAAAACACCGATAACATAGTTCAAACATTTGCAAAGACACCTAAACAAGGCGCTAATAAGGTATGGTGAACACTTTAAGACAAAGTATCAGAAGCATTCGAGAATGACCGGAAAAAACATGACCTTACCGCAATGCAATGAACTTAAATGCCAATTGACACAAGGTAGAGCTGATGGTACAAAGAACTCACGTAGCTGACCCTTCTCATTGTGGAAGGATTGGTTTTGATTTACGTTGGACTCATGATGTACTTGAAGCTTCATATCACAGGAAGCTTACTGCATGCACCCACTTACACATTCTTATAGAACTACATATTTAAACAAATGGAACTAAAAGATTAGATAGATAGATAACCACCACAAGAGTAACCTCTCTCTCTCTCTCTCTCTCTCTCTCTCTCTCTCTCTCTCTCTCTCTCTCTCTCTCTCTATATATATATATATATATATATATATATATATATATATATATATATATATATATATATTCGTGCTAACCAAGCAACCCTGACGAGCCTAAACTTTTAAATGTTGCATGATTTTACTACTTCACTATATATATAGATCCTCTAGCTTCAAATTTTGATTCGTTAAAACGCACCAGATTTTGGACAGTTTAACCGAACATAAGAAAAAAGAAGAATGGAACTGCGTTGTGTCCATGTTGTTTCAGCGCTAGCACACAGCAGAGATTGTCATAAACTGTTCGTTTCCAATGGACAAACAAGTTTTCATATGCCTCTAAAGGTTGCCTCTTAATCAAGAATATGCAAAACAAAACAGCAGAAGAGATCGACACGAGCAACAGTTAATAAGCCACCTTATGGCCTCATTGAAAAAGGTAAACACTGTAGAGAAGTTTTCACCACAGATGACCTAATACACAATCACAGAACGCTGCACCAAAACGGCATAATTAGGTAGCTTAAAAAGGTTACATATCTCTCTCTCTCCAAACTTTTTCAACCAAATGTCAGCATTTAATACAGCAACAGTAATTCATCAATGATATTTCTAACCCTAATTCATTTCCACAGCATATTGTCAATGCATACACTAAGACAACGATTGATGCAAAGGATTAAGAACGGCCAATCCATTAAAGAAGCAACAAAGTCAATGAGAAACAGAAACCATCTCCTCCTGAAAGTAAACGCTCATATCAGTAAATCAGCCTTGCTTGTATAGATCTACTCTCACCTTATTTTATTATCATGCTACTAAACCCCCTCTTATTATATATATATATATATAAGCACCATTTGCCCATTATATGATTAATAACGAGTTGGTTTTTGACTTGCTTTTACAAGTAAACTAAGAGACGCACGGAAACGATAACCAATGCTAATGAAAACGTTTATACGTATTTTACTCCAACCATGTAGCTGTGGAATTCTTAAAACGTCATGCGCCCACACAGAGAGTCCATGCATTTGTTTATTTATGTACATACTACAAACTAAGTTAAGTTTTTGGTGTCTTCTTTTCTGACAGAAGTTTGTTGGTGCTTTCGTTTCAACAGGAAGAAACGAAAGCTCATATTTCATATCAAGCATGAGGTAAAATCAAGCAATAAAGTCTCACTCTCTTCCAAGTAAATACAAGAGAACAGAGAATTACATGACATTAGGTAACCTCTTCATGTGCCTTCTCTTCCACTTGATTTTGTGGATAAGAAAGTGGGAGACAAAAAACAGTAGAAAGATACTTAGATCACCACCCTCACATCCGCCATTTTCAGTTTTCTATAAGGTGATTGTGTAAAAGAAGTTATTTTGCAGTCCCTGACTTCTTGATGTCAGTATCCAAAGATTTACCAGACATTGTTCAGACCGTATATGAACCGTATGGTTCTTAATCTGTTATATATTTTTGACGTGGTCTATGGTTAAACTCAACACCGAGCAAGAACATTACCTAATCATATACGGAATTAGAATACAAAGATCAAGTTGCTAGAGATAACATTATTATGAGTTTTAAGGGATAAAATGCCAAATCAAAAGAAGAAATCAAGTTAATCCAGGAGTCCTAAGGTGACAATAAACAAACCAAAGCTATTTTTTTTTATAGCCAAACAAACTAACTGGCAATTAAAACAGACTACGGAGGTTTCAACAAGTACAACTCTGAGTTTGTCTATGTCAAAACATTCAAGCAAAAATCCGTGCTTGCATCAAGAATGAAGAAATATAATCATGTCACAATAAGGTCACCTTTCGTGAACAAGCCAAGCACTTGTCTCCAACAAGATGATTCATATTTGACTGAAAATTAATTAACTGATCGAATACATTACCATGTCAAGTGCACATTGCACATTTGAATTAGCATACCTGAAGTCCAAACTATAAATGATTTGTACATCATGAGCAAGCACATTTCGAAAAGACTCAAAAACAAGCTACACAAAAGAAGACACCAGAAATTTGGGATTGGATGAATAAATTACATGACTGGTCTTAGAAGTACGATTCGAGAATCAACAAGGTTTTCAAATTGTTAACCAAGAAAAGAATTTGTTGGGACAGTAGAAATATGGATATGAACTCCAATTATTATTCGAATTGGAGCCCTCCAACAAAAGAGATAGGCAATGCGAGGTCATTGAAACATAGAATCAAGAGGTTCCCCTTATACACGATTATTGTAAGAGCACATTTAATTGCATTCCAGATACCACGAAAGAGTATATAATCCGACAAAATTCATCATTGCTAAGAATAATAATTTACAGCACCAGATTGATCAGACAAGGTAACAAATATTGAGCCTCCTATAGTGCTCAACCTTCCCTTTTCTGTACAACCAAGACCAACTAAAACAAAAAAATTGTTGCTTTTCATATAGCCATCCCAGGTGTCATATTAACCTCAACACTACAGAAACATTCTCCAATTGTCTCCACTACACGGAACAAAGAAAACTTACATGGCATCTTCCTGTTTATCAATGTATGAAGGAACCATGAGTAAAATGAAAGAGTAAAAGCCTAAATTCCAAGGTGACAAAAGAAAACCAAAGTTCTTGCACATATTTATCACATATACCAAATGAAGTTCCACATATGATCATCGTCTTACATGACTAGAAGTGTTGCCCATGTTAGTGTTAGCACGTCCAGCCTGAAGCGGACATTAGCTCTCGGCGCTGCCAGAGGAGAAGAAGTGAAGTTTGATGCTTCTCGACATGGAATCCCCGCAAATTGAACCGCTTAAGGAGGCATTCTGTTTGGGTCTCGCTGCAATTACTGAAGGGAACGGGTTTGAACCCAGCTGAAATAAATAGATTCCGCCATGGGGGAAGCTTGTGTGAAGCATGATACCGGCCAGCAACAATCTTCTCAATCTTGGGCTTCATAAGCAGGGATTCTACTTTTCCTAGTGTGTTGGAATTCACATTCATGGCACCGAAGGATTCGAAAAGCAACGAGTAGAACTGTAAACCGTGCAAGAAATGCTGCGCAAATGAGAGGTCAGCTCTGTCACAAGCATAGTCTGCAGATACCACTATCTTTGGTGACAATTGCTTGACGAATTGGAGAAGAGACGGCAGTGAAGTCGAAGGAAACAGGCGGTGCGCCGAAGAGGGGAGGTTTGCAAAGAGAACTTCACTTGAATTGCACAAAATGAGAACAGAAGGGTCGAACGAATCAAGATTAACCGCGTTGAACTCGAAGGGAATATCGAGCGCGCACGCAAAACTCGAAAGATTTTCACGGGTGAGAGCGAGCTCAAGCTGATCGTGTGAAGATGGCGAAGTGAAAGCAGTGATCTTGAGGCAGTAATGCGCACCACCAACAACTTTAGGAGCGATCTCCTGCATGAAAGAAGCCCAATGCACGCCAATCCCGATATCGAAAT
Organism: Brasenia schreberi; assembly: GCA_036023115.1. NCBI lineage: Eukaryota > Viridiplantae > Streptophyta > Magnoliopsida > Nymphaeales > Cabombaceae > Brasenia > Brasenia schreberi. The sequence continues at coordinate 839,152 of JAYKKT010000088.1, read as the reverse complement.
CGAGTATATGAATCGCGGTCGGGCCGGTGAGGGACTCGAGAATAGCCTGGTTGCAGGTGAAGCTAGCGAATGGCACCAACGGGGAGATCTCACAGAAAGCTTTGTACGCACCTATCCAAGGAACGACGTCTCGAGGGGAATGGAGGACGGGCACGGCCGGGTCCAGCACCGGACGGGCACCGGAGATACGGAGAAGAACCTCTTTGAAGTAGAAAGCGGCCCTATAGAGGGGCTTTCCAACGGGAGCCGATAGGTGGTGATTGAGCCGCGCCAATATCGCCCTGGCGTGAGCCGAATTTCCGGATTCAACGAGCTCGGCCGCTCGGTGGAGGTGGTCCACGATGGCTAGCTGCGTCGCCTCATCGGGCACAGAGCCAGCAGGCATCGATCTCGGCCTCTGTTGCAGCAGAGGCACGGGCTCCTGCTTCGGTTGCTTCAGTCTCGAGAACAAATCCTGCCCGGAATCAAAGAATTCTACCCTTTTTGAATGAGGCATCTGTTGCAGCTCCTGTTTCACGTGGGGGAGAGGATAGTGGCGCTTAGCCGGCGGCATTTCCGGCAGTAAGAACCCCGAATTCGTCGCCGGTGGAGTCGAGAACAGGTTCATCTGAGGCTTTCCCGCTGCCAGTATTGGCTCCGGCTGCAGCTGAGGGTAGAAATTTCCGACGGGAAGAGATAGGTTAGTCGACGGTACAAATACAGAGTTGTTAACGACACCACTACCCTCAATACCATTTCCGGCAGCAGCAATAGAACAAGGATTGTATTTCGATACAGAGGGAACTCCAGCCATCAAAGGGAAACCTCCTCCTCCATTGAAAGAAGCGTCTATAAGACCAGAACCGAACCCCAACGCCGCTGGATCAACGGCAAACCCACCCTCGACTAAACCATCAAAGGGAATACTACTACCGTTGGCGATATTACCATTACTACAGACTTGGTTTAGCTTCAAAGGATCGTCTACTTCACCCATCATCCACCGGAGGAGGGAGTTCTCGTGCGTCTCCGAGACGGCGCTCGACTGAATAATCATATTTTCCCACTCATCCATCACGACCGCACATTTCCCGACGAGCTCAACGGGCCATTCCTCCTTGACGGGATCACCGGCCGCCGGCCATTTCTGCAGCTGGTTGCCGGAGACGGCCGCTATTCCGCTAACACCCGCCGTGTCGGAACCACCACCGAAAGAAGACGAAAGGGTAGACGTCGACGTTGGGCTCGGGCTCCTGTGCGTGTCCAGTACTGATGTGGGCTCGCTGCTGGCTTTCTTCCACTTAGCTTCGATAATCTCCGGCGTCGGAACGGAAATCCCCTTCCCCGCAAAGGTGAAGGGCATCCCCTTCATCTAGTCGCCCGAAAACCAAGTGCCCACTCGGAAAACCACCAGAAAGGCGGTACCTTTCACTCCAACGCGGCTGAGACTTTATCTTTCAGACTACCCATCACCTCTCTATTCCCATGACGTATTTAAGAAAAATGTGTGTGTGTGTGAGAGAGAGAGAGATGGATGGAGAGAGAGACGCGCGAGATTACAACGGGTAAAGAGGAAGGAGTATATGGTGGGTGGGTGCACTCAAACAGACCATTTCTCTCTCTCTCTCTCAAATTACAGTCTTTCTTTCCTCTTTACTACACTGCTCTACCTCTTACCCTCTTTTCTGGTTTCCCCCCTCTTTTCTCTTCTCTTCTACTCTGTGCATTCTGTACTCTCTTCTCCTCTGCCATGGATGCGTGGAACGTAAAAAAGGTGATAAAGTGGCCCCCCTCAACTTTCTCTCTCTGTAATTCACACATAATCTTCTTCTTTACTTAGTTTCCTCTATAAAAAAAAAGAAAGAAAATGGTTCTCTCCGTCTCTCTCTACTTTGATGGATCTTTATGTAATTTCCATTCGATGAGTTGTTTATAAATAAATGTGTTATTAAATGGGCTTCTGAGTTGCCCTTGTCACACTTGCAGTTGCTTTCTCTCTATGTACCCAAAACCCGATAACAAGTCCACAATTAATACTGTTGAAACCAATAGAGAGGGCCGCAAAGGTTACGATGTTACCCTTATTTCGTTGTCTCTCGCACTCCATTACCATGTCTTCTAGTAGGGTTGTGTTTAGCACAGTTGGTTTTGGGCAAGCTCGGGTTTGATTCACCTCACATGCAGGTTTGGGTATTGAACTAATGACCTTTTCTCAACGAGCTGAACTATAATGAGTTAGTTACACACCTAATATCCATCCAATAACGGATCTACATTGAGCTGAGATGAGACATTCGTGTCTATCAAAATTTCAAAAATCAACTTAAAATTTAACAACAACAACGAAGCTTTTTCTCATATTAGACAGGTCGGCTAGATGAATTCTTTGTTTTCATATAATCCTATCACGTGTCGTGTTAGAAATTAACTCACAATAAGCTAGATCATTCTTTGTTGTTTCTTTCCAATACTTTTCTGATCATCCTCTACCTTTACTTTCAAAATTTAGTTTTTCATACCTTCTTACACGTTCTTTTTTTTTATCTTTTTTCTATATGTTGAAACCATCTTAAACTATATTATCTCATTTTATCCTCTATTGGTGACACTCCTAAATTGTTTCTAATAACTTCATTAAGTATACGGTCTTTTCTTATATGACCACTAATCCATCTCAACATCTTCATTTCTATCAAAGACATCTTTTATACATGTAAAACATGATAAATCTAATTGTTGCTCTGTAATATTTATCTTTTAATTTTAATGGCATCTTCTTATCACAACGAATACTTGATACTCATCTCCATTTTAACCAATCACCATTAATTCCATGCGTAACATCTCCATAGAATATGATAATGTTCTATTTTTTCTTTTCAACACTTTTCATATCTTTCTTCATTAAAAGGTACTTATCTTTAATTGATTATTAATCTCCTATAATTGACTTAAAATTGACTGCTTAAAGTTAGATTCATAAGCTACCTAATACATGGTCTCCCACAACCTAAACCATTCGAGAGGCTATTTGCTCTATCCTTAAACAACTTTTAAATCCGCTTCCATTCACACCTCTCAAAACTAAAACCACAACCAAGCTTCATATTAAGCGGTCAGTTCGACAGCCGAATACTCGATTTTTGTTTCTTATGTTTAATTTTGTTTTACAGATAGAGTATGATCATATTTTATTTTTTCTTTTCAATACTTTTGATATCTTTCTTCATTAAAAGGTACTTATCTTTAATTGATTATTAATGTCTCCTATAAATGTTCAATTCATATTAAATGCTTTTCATTTTCATAATCTTATATTAATATTTAATTACATAATTTCTTTTATAACTTTATTCGGGATCTAATTCTCTTCTTGTGTAATCTCACATGTATCTTCTACCATGTAAGTACAATTTTTGTGAATGATTGATCGTCCAAGATCTAGAATAATGTCATATTGTAATTTTACATATGATTTATAATACTATTTTTTAAACAAATAGTATTTTCTTATCACATAAAATACTTTTTCGATAAATAAGAAACAAATAGTAAATGATGATATGTAAGTTTTTCTTTTATAACGAGAAGGCGGAAGCGAGATGTACGAACTTGAGATGGAGGGTTTAGTGAGCAACCCCTACGGGATATTTTCTATAGATGGCATTTTTGCTATAAATGTCTTCGGGAGGGATATTTTCTTGTGGATCAAAAGCTTCAGTCATCTCGAAATCGGAAAATCCAAAAAAAAACACAAAAGAAGGACAAAACGGGACCATGAAAGGACGGGATACTACAGCTGGTGGAGAAATCAGAAAATAGTTTTCCCACTTCTCCCCGAATCAATTTCTAGAAATTGGAAAATCCAGGAAAATGGGATAAGGAAATGACAGTAATGGGCCTGTCAGTTGGATATAATGGAAGTTACTGTGACCTTTTCACATCATCCCTTTTCCCGAGAGGGATCAGCTGAATCCCAGAGCGGTGTTGGTCTTCTCAGTCAGATGACATTCGACGCCGTTCATCTTAAGATGTAGGGTTATCGTTCTTCTGATATCTAGATCAATGGCTGGGAGAAGGTCTATGTCGATAGCGCTCTTCGTGCTTCTTTGGTCATGGTTTTTGACCGGCCAAAACTTTTCTAGACTGGACCTGGTCCTAGGCCTGCGCCTTGTTCTGACACCACCCCCAAAAAGGCGTTAGGTTAAGATCTATTTTAACGTTATTTACATTTTTAATCTTTGATTAAAACATTTCACGTTCACATTTTCATTGTTCCTAGTGTCTTTTTTCCCTTTAAAACTCCAAATTTTCCTAAGCCTGTAAAACGATTAATTCATTGAACGCCTATTTACATATTTTATAAATCATGCACAACTTTCTTTTTAACAAGAGGAGACCGAAGCCTAACACATACATCCCGTGGGAGTGAACTATAATGACGCTAGAGCGTCCTACCGTTGAGCTAATGCCACACACTACTTTTGAACTCGGAGTAACTTGATTTAGCACTCATGGTGTTTAGCCTTCTTGTCACGATGCCACAGGTAAGATAACGGTGCGTTCGATTCTCAGTGTGTGCATACTTGGCTTCAGTTTTCCATTGTAATAATAGCAACTAAGTCTTTTCTCATACTAGATGGGTTTGCTACATGGATTCTTTGTTTTCACATAGCCCTATCGTAATTTGTAGAATTCATAGTAGATAAGTCCGACAAAGTTTTATGGTGGCTGTCGAAAGCCTAATACAACCCTCCTTTTTTATCCACTTGAGACCGACCATGCAAGAGTAATCCCTTACAAGAGCGAAGTTTCTGTCTCCCCGTTATATATCGGGCAAAAAAGAGTGACTTCATTTTGAAAAGTAATAAAACGTATAATTTGGTAGCCTTGTTTGTTTCTGAGTAAACTAGGAATCAAGTAATTCCGTAATAAGTTTATTAATCTCGACCAAGCTTCATATCAACTCCTTTCTAAATGCACACACTCATCTTAAGTTCAGATTCCAGGAAGCAACTCGCTTTCATGAAGGAGTGGTATTACAAAGTTGTCTTCATCATCAACACAATGCGCTTACGGTCGCATATCCACCCCAATATCTTTATTTATCATATTGGTATGTTATTATATAAACAATGTTATAATTATCATTTATAATATATATATAACAAGAAACAATGCGTTTTATTGACAAGTGATTTGTAGCTCTTGTTCGTTGCTTAAGAGGCTGACTTCTGATTTGCAGGAAGGTTCGCTATAATCGTACACGGGTCAACTCGATCATGCTCTTGTACCAATTTCGTGTTTCATTTCTGTTCACGTTGCGTCACGTCGGGTTCTTGTGTCATGTATGAAGTCATCTTATAGAAAACTCCAAATGCCATATAGAACACTTCTGAGTGTTCGCATATCAAATTTCCAAGAACGATATGATCCAGGTACCCTCTTCTCATTTTTACATATTTGTCAGTGTGGCTACCATTTTATATACGATATTACCATATTGTATCATATAATATTTTATTTTATGACTTTAATATGTTTTTAAGTTTATTCAAAAGTAAATCTTCATTCGTTAAAACTAAAAACAAGGGTTCATATTATACCGTACGATAGCATATGCAATACTGTTTGTGCGTACCTGTATCCACTCTTAACACAGGGTCTATGATATCTGCAGCCAGCATAGGAGGGAACAACTCATGGCCTAGACATGGCCCTTCCAAACTAAACCACTGGTTTGAACCGGAGTTGTAATAATGCCAAAGCCAGCTATAATCAAACCCGGCATGGAATGAGTCGAAACCCATGGTTCAAACTCCTGATTTTAGTCCAAATTTATAAGTTTTTTTGTTCAAAATTGTTTTTCTTACATTTTTCTTTTGATTTTTTATTTCAACCTTAACTGGGTAGAATCTGGTTGGTTTGGGTTCATGGTTCCAAGTAGATCAGTGGTTTTGAACAACCAGTCCCGATTTACAAAAATTGGCGGTCCTAACCGCCGGTCCCAGTTTACCCAGAAACGGCCATGTTTACATCTTACTATATGAATTAAAGATTTGAAGGTTAAAGCATTTGTTATTGGAGCATTATCAAGCCTAGGTAAGCTTTTTTAATGTGCATAAAACTTCAATAAACTTATTCAAAGTGTTTGTTGCGACAAGGTACTTAGGTCATTGTATATTTATTTATTTGGAAAACAAAGAGAGATCTAACGTACCCATCCTCACCGGACGCACGTATATCAAAAAAGTTCATTGAATGATGACCTAGAGATCCACCGTGGAACAAAGAATCATGGCTCAATCATCACCGTTGATCTCTCAAAGAATGCTTCGGGATGGTTTACTTGGACAGTTGAGCTTATAGTTTTATAAAAGATGAGCATATAAAACTGCCTTTGTGACACATAAAGATATTGGAAAAACGAGGGAGATGTGTCTTTTTACGATGCAGTGAATTGAATCACGTCGGCAACTGCAACCCTTTTCCTTTAATAACGACCTCACATAGACCTAGCAGAGGTGATGTTAAACAATAAGTGCTCCCTTTACTCTGATTACACAATTTCAGTTGCCTTGGACAGCTTTTGCACCCATTTCTTGAATAATACGAGAGAAATCCTCCGCTCATGCCCTGTTACACGATAGCAACACAATTTCTAGTTCTTTTTTTTGTGTGTGTACAATGGAGATGCCGGCGAAACCAGATGAAATGCTCCGGGTGTCAAACTCATGGCTTTCAACTTGAGAGTTGACAACCTGGTGATGCGAGCTCACTTGTTGAGCAGCTTATTCTTTAATTTAAAAGGTAAAACTGGTTGAGACACAGAGAAGTTCACATACATGCATGCACATGCACACACACATATAGAGAGAGAGGGAGAGAGAGAGAGAGGCTGAAGGATGCAAACGACCCAATGAAAATTTAATCCAAAACAAAATATCATTCATGAGTGGTTGAGATTCAAAATTAAAAAGTTACCTTTCATCATTCATGTTCTTGAATTAGATGATTGAGATTGGTTTTGATTGAGTTTATATATAAGTTGTTTGCATCTTCCAACTATATCTAAAGCCTATGATATTGCCATTGGAGAGTATTCACGTTGCATGGAATAACCATAAGCTCTAATGCAGAACCCACAGTTGAATAACCGGATAGTTGATCAATCAGGAAATGAAACGGAAGGACCATTGGGATGAAGCACATATATATATATATATATATATATATATATATATATATATATATATATATATATATATACACACAGGGAAAGTAACGCATGTTGGGATAAGCTGGCCAAGATGAGCCTTGATCAGGAATTTGGTTACTAGGAACTGCAGGAAGCTCTGCCAGCATAACATTCATGTTGTCAAATGAAGGTGCAGGAATCATGTTCTGTGAGATGAACTAACTAAAATGCCATTAACACAACTGCCGTCATTATGTGCAGTTGTGAAATGTGTGTGTATATATATAAGGGGAGACATGTTTAGGTCAGGAAGGAATTGTTTAGAGGAAACCTGATTTGGACCTGTCAGAAGGAAGGCTTAATTTATCATAGACCCATGTGATCACTACCAACACCACGCCTCTTATGAAATGGAAAGCAAAACTAAGGCTCTCAAGGGTTTGAAGCACTCAACTTTCGTTTCCTTCTTCTTCTTTTTTATGGAAGTCCAAAGCGATCTATGCCTTTCATTCATGTGGTTCAAAGGTTGCTATCAGCTCAAAGGCAACCATTAAGAGATTTTGCCATCGAGACGCATCAAAATGACACAAGATACATCTTTTTAGTTTGTGCACGTTTCTACTTGAATTAACATACAAGAGCATACAACAGGCGGGCAAGGAGGTGTGTTCAGGCGACGTCAAGGAGGGTTAGGTTTTATTGGTTTGCAAATTTTTGGCTAGACCACTTACTTAAGTAGGCAACCATGAGGTTGTTTGGTGACATTGCAAGACTGGCTTCATCTCTTAACCTGGGAGCTTACAGGCTAGCCGAGCTAGTGAGCCATCATCCGAGATCCCATTAGATGCACACCTTGCCATCGAACTCCTGACCTCTCGTCACAGAGCCAACCCCCTAGCAAGCTAGTGTTCTATGCCCCTTTCACCAGTCATTTAGCAAACCAGGTTATGTGTCATTCTAGTGCCTCCCCGGGCCATACCTTTTGGTTGATTTAGGTCGCATGATGCAGGCTTAACCAGCACCAAACAGCTCTAATTGACATTCCTAATGAACATCTTTCACAAGGAGCATTGTCGGACTTAGGCCGTAACCGGGCAATTATATATTGGGTTGGCTTGCAAAAGGGGCTGTGTTGACGGGGTTTGAACCTCTAACTGCCCTTCTCTGATGCAGCAGTGTATTTGTTAGGTTGTCACTGGCAGATCACATAATTCCTCAAATGAATCTCTTCTTGCATGACTGCCCTACAAAACCACATCAGGGGCTTCTATGTTTGTTCCCAAAGGAATATAGGATTTGATTGCTTCAATTTTTTCTAGATCCATATCCAGTACCTATTCTAGATTGGGCTTAAACTTGGGCCAGGAGATCATGTTCATCTAGTAAAGCATGGCCCAGATTAATCTTCAATAGATGGATTTGGCAGTTTGAAGACTCCTTGGTATGTCTACGAAAGAGTCTACGTACTATGCAACTGTGGTGCATGAGAGCCGTGCATCGGCTAACCACTCGATAATTATCGATACATGCACCATAACCTTCTCAAGAAAGACTAAGATAATTAAACTGGACTTTGCCTAGGCCGAGTAATTGTGTCCTGCAAGTTCAGAAGGGCAAGAAGATAAGACCCTGAAATCCAGGGTTCCCCTTATCATTATTCTTAAGGTGAACGAGATCTTTTTTGTATTTTCTGGGATCTTTATTTTCCTTGAACATTTTACGTGAACTTTACTTATTTTTTATGCATGTTTGTGTCAATGGAGGAAGATGGCAATGCCATTTCTCCCCTTCGAAGCTTCCTCTCATATGCCAGCTAGCTTGATGCATCTTTTGCAATGAACAGATAAGAAAAGACACTGATAGCTAATTTATGAGGTAGGTGCAATGTGCAATATAATACCTTAATTTGTTTGCATATGTGCAGTAGGACTAACGATCAAAGGGATTCACACAGAAATGATGGGAGGGATTCCAGTGAAGCAGGCAATCAGGGTTTCGACTTCCACAGAGGCAATTCCTTTCCACAAGACACCAGCCAACATAGGCCTCGCGATTGATGCCATCGGAATGCAACTAAGTCTCGATCCGAGGAGCTTCAGTCCTAGGATGTAATTATATAAGAACAAACCCAAGCCGTTGATGGAGTTAGCTGTTCATTAGACATTTTTAATACAAGCTGAAAACTTTAACTCTACTCCACTGGCTTGGCAGCTGTTTTAGTTGACCAGTTTTCCCACTATGTTTCAGCATACCAACAACTAAGCCTTTTCTCATACTAGATGGGTCGGCCACCTGGATTCCTTGGTTTCACAAAGCCCAATCATGTGTCATGCTAATGCTAACAGCTAACTCAACATAAGCTATATCATTCTTTATTATTTCCTTTCAACAGTTTTGTGACTTTCATCTTTATAATCTAGTTTCTCATTACTTCTTAAAGGAGTATTTTTGGTATTTTTTTTCCCGTGCTCAAATCATCTTAAATGATTTTTTCTCATTTTCTCATTTCTTAATCACTCTCAATTTGTTTCTAGTAACCTCACGTATATGTAACTACACATTCATCTCACATCTTTATTTCTACAACCAACATCTTTTATACATTTATATGATTAACTCCCCAACACTCAAAACCATATACTATAAGGGACCTAATTATTGCTCTATAATATTTACCTTTCAACTTTAATGATACCTTCTTATTTCTTATCAGATACAATAGTTGATGCACCTACCTATTTTAACCAATCCACATTAATTCTATAAGTAATATCTTCTTCAATTTCTAATCGAATTAAAAAACTGATTTTAGATATTTAAAACTTTTCTTATTTATAAAATATGCAATATGTGCTAATCTTAATTTCTCTGTCATCTAAAATAATCAAATAATTATATTTGTATTTCATACATTACGTCTTTGTTCTACTAAGTCAAAAGCCATTACTTTTTAATGTCTCTCCATATTTCCAATTTTTTGTTCATTTTTTCCTGATAATGTTCAGCATGATTCTTACTTGTGTACTCGTGCATAGGAAGTTATGCTACACTAACTTAGCTTTAGAGAAAAGTATGCCCAATTCATGTCCATCTTTGTTCCCCTTCGCTTTTCTTTATGGTTTATTTAGCACGGTGGAAACCTTGCAATTCCTATCGCGATATCTTCCACTTGAAATGAAAGTTTTAGTCCAAAGGGGATAGGTTTGCTGGGAATATACAGAGAGTTTCAAACCTATAGGTTGGAGCATAATAATGGGCGAGCATATGTGGGCACTTGCCTGACCATTTTTTCGGCAGAGTTCACCAAGTCAGGTAAGGATTGTTGCCATTTTGTAAAACAAAGGAGTATGAAAGGACGAGCCTTTTGCACATTTAGGTCATTCAAGTTACTATAACCAGCACGCAGGGCATTAGCACCACCGGCAGGGCTCTTTAACGTCCTTTCAGATGGTGGGCAGTTCAACTCTCAGGGTGGTGGTGCATGTGTATATGTACGTTAGGCTTCGGCCTCCCTTTGTAACAAAAGAGATACTAAAGCCAAAAACAAGCGTAGTCCCATAACAGGCTTGTCTATATTCATCCTCTGCTGCTATTGTGCTCGATCCTACGTCATTACGAGTTAATCTCAAAAGAACAAGATCATATTTTATTGTCCCAACACTTTAAGGTCCTTTCTTTAACTTTTTAAAAATGTTAAGCATTTATTTAAGATGATTAAAATTACTTAGATGATTAAAATTGGTTTGTGATATTTCAATCATTAAAAGCATATAACAAGAATATGATAGAGGACTCCGATCACTAGCTTACCTGGCAGAAAGCTCGACTCACAAGATGCAGGTCGTGAGTTCAACTCCCGGGGTGTGCATACCTGGCTTCAGCCTCCCATTGTAACCAACCAAACAAAAAAGAATAAGACAAAGTTGTGAAAGTAAGTCTACAACAGGGTTCATACCTGTGCAAGTTTGTATGTTTGACCCTCGTGTCCATTTGTGTCTTGTAGACTACAACGATGCAAGCCTTTGACATCGGAGAATCTGTAACTTTGAAACTAAACCAAAACTATCATTTTCAGATTGAAGTTTCAAATGTATTCAATGCAAAGAAATCACTTTTTTGCAGTTCAACCAACTGGCATAGAACTCTGAGACTAGGACCTTCAGCCCAAGGGACCGTACTGGGCTTTGAAGTTTGGTGCACTCATGGAAAACAACCAATTTTGATGATTTAAAAGTTGCTCTACACTAACCTAGTCATGCTGAATCCATCGGTACAGAAAGATTGGATCAATAGATCTAGATCATTATTCAAACTACTGTGACACAAAATGATGTTAGGTATACTTAATGGTGGAACCTCAAAAGCGAGAAAGAAGATATATTTAAATAGAAAGTCCTTCAAAGAGAGGTTTCGAATTATGTTGGTACACCTTGTGATATGTGGAACAATATGGCTATTCGTATTAGGAAAGTGGTGAAAGACGTGTTAGGTGAATCTAAGAAAAGTGTACCGGCACAAAAAGAAGCTTGGTGGAGTGAAGTAGTGCAAAATAAAATCAAGGCAAAGAGGGCATGTTACAAATTATATTATGCTAAGAAAACTAGTGAAACTTTAGTGGCTTATAAGAAAGCAAGGAAGCAAAAAATATTATCAGTGAAGCAAAAGCTAAAATTTGAGAGAATTTATATAAAAAACTCAACTCAAAAGAGGGTGAAAGAGATAATTTTAGGATAACTAGGGCTAGAGATAAGAAAACTAAAGATCTTAATTCTGTTAGATGCATCAAAGACGAGGATGAAAAAATTCTAGTGGCAAATGATGATATAAGAAATAGATGAAAAAACTATTTTTATAAGCTTTTTAATGAAAATAAAGATGTTAGTATTAGCCTAAGAAAATTAGCCAAATCAGAAAAGTATATAAACTATAATTTCTGATGTATTCAAAAGAATGAAGTCAAAGAGGCTCTTAATCATATAAAGGGTGGTAAATCGATAGGACGAGACAATATTCCTATAGAAGTTTGGAAAATACTAGGAGAAATAGGAATCACTTGGCTCACAAGACTATTTAATGAAATATAAAGAAACCAAAAGATGCCCGATGAATAGAGAGCGAGTACACTTATACCCATATATAAGAACAAGAGAGACATTCAGAATTGTGCGAATTATTGAGGTATCAAGTTAATGAGCCATACTATGAAATTATAGGAAAGAATTATCGAAACGTAGGTTAAGACAAGTATCAAGTACAACACATAACCAATTTTGATTCATGCCTTGCCATCGAAAACCATGAAGCAGAAGTTGGTTTATGAGAAAAGTTTCCAGTTGGCTCGCTACACTCTTTCCTGAAACAATAACATAAAGAACCAGAGCACTTCCGCATAATATCTTACTTTGAAAGGCGAGCATGGACTCAACCTGCAAGGTCATCTGCCTGAATGGCCAAACTATCTACAGTTCAGCAACAGTTTCTGATATAAAACTACGATCACTCTCTTAACATTTGATATGTGCCATTGTTGTAGAAATTTACCAGCCCAGCATAGATCTTTCACCAGGCATAACAGGCATATACGCTTGAAGTGCCCACTGTCGTAACACCTGGTGATATAAAACTTTGATGACTCTTAACATTTGATACGTGCCACTGTCATTGAAATTTACCTGCCCAACATAGATCCTCCCGGGTCTAACAGGCGTATACGCTAGAAGTGCCCACTGTTGAAGGTGGGGGTTGCTCTTCAGCGCCAATTAAAATGCAGTAAACTCCAACTGACAAACACTTCTGCTTGTAAAGCTGAACGAAGAAACAACATCCCTGCTATCAGACTATTTTTAAGAAACATCATGCCTTGATCCACAGAAAACAATTAAGAAGATTTTCAACAGGCCAGGATCAATAAGTAGCCAATCAATGGAGGCAAATGTTCGTGTACCAAAACAAATTACGCATAGAAGCTAGTTGCCAATGTACACAATGTGTCATATTAATGAACATAGTTGCGCAGGCAACTACAGTAGCTGAACCATGACCTATCAGATCCCACAAGCACATGACTTTCTGAAGCTTGAAAATTCCTAATCAAGACTATAAAGTATAAACAAACAGTTGAAATAATAAAATAACAAGAGAAAATCATAATGAAGACAGTTTGGTGCAAACCAAGAAAATAACAATGAAAAAATTGAGTCTCCCATCACAACCTGTTAGATCCAACAGAATCTCCCAGTCTGCAGTCATGCATGAAGGATTTTAGCAAGCAATTGTTCTGTAGTTTCAGTTTCTACTAATAATACAGCAGACTTTCGTAGTGAATTTATGTTCACACGCGCCAATCAACACATACACATCCTCTAGAGAAATTTTTACATGTTTCAATACATCTGTAGAGGGCATTTGAATTCTCATTTAACTCTATAACTAAAGGCATAAATTTGAAAATTGCTACCCCTTCTACAAATTGATCGTCATGCATACACACGCAACGCCAACCTTTTATGTTAACATGCAAGAACGCTAGCCTCTGAAGAATCCCGACAACAATTATTAAATTTGAGAAAGATTCTCAACAAATTTTGCCAAAGCAACTATTCTCGTCTATGCAATCACATGGATAGACGAGGCATGACTAAATAATCCCTTTGCTATCACCAATAGAGTGGATATGAATACACTAGGATGTTCATTTTTGCTTGTAATTCAGCAAAAGGTCCTTTAAAACGTCCAGGACCAGTCTTTGCACGGTCACTGGCTGCATGGCACCTATATGAGCATTTCATCATGATTGTTATATACTCCAATCACCATTTTGTGCTAATTTAAGAAGCAGGTCATTCTCAAGCTTTTAAAACATAATATTAATTACCGACCATCATGCATGTGTTTCTCCCGTAATAATTCCTCAGGGTGCATGTGAATGTATCTACTTATGTACAAGCAAGTTCCTTTGATCTGTCAATCACAAAACAGGCTCAAGTTTGTTGGCGATAAAAACGGGGACATACTTGCATAATAAAATAATATGCAATAAATGTAAAATGCCCCAATCATAAACAACCATCGTAAATCCAAAATAAGCCATAATCAAGCCGTACAAAAAACAAAACAGGAGCAAAATCACAAACTTATATGTGTGTCGCCCTTACGAACTTTTCTTACAGAAATTAACACCCCGCTATGAATATGTATGGATACATGCGCCTTCCAACCCGGATAAAATGCACACACAACTCGAAGAGCACATACCTAGCTTCGAGTTGATCTCGAACACGCCTCTATCACCTATGGTTGGGGCAGAGAGAGATTAACCACAAGCATAAGTACTAGAGGAGACGGGAAGAGGGAGGAAGAATTATGGACAGGAAGAGGGAGGAAGAATTATGTGTTTAGAGAGGATCCCTAATTACCTATTTATAGGGTGTGTGTGTGGATCACATATCGTAAATCTGATTCAAATGACGTATTGTTTTAGTCGCAATTATCCCGTCTTATCCAGAAGTGTCCCTCCTTATGTGAAACCAACCCACCTCATCCCTATCCGTGATAGTGAAAAAGTCTTACTGTTAGATCAAAAGTTTTTCGTGCAAAAAGATAGACCTAAGACCCAAACCACAAGCCATAAGACACAAGCCCAAGCCGGGTCCGATAGGCGCGTATGGTATAACATGTCCTCCTCAAGCTTTTTAAACTAAGGTCCATGAACTACCAAATATATAAAAAGACTAGTGGGTTTGTCACATTCTTTAATATGGGACTAAACTTTGTCTCCTCTTTGTTATCTTTTATAAAAGTCCCTCATATGTTACTTTTACACTTTAGTACTTTCACGTATCATTTAAATATTTAGGGATACCAACATGAATTAAATATCATTAATGCACATTAAATCCAACAATCTCCCACAAAGTCCTTAAGTATAAAAGTGTCCTCTTAACCCAACCATTATATTATGCTTTCAGTAATGGTACCTTTCGGTTTGAACCGTTACATAAGTTATCCAATATTACACTTACATGAACTAAATGATAATATGTCTCCTTAGGTGTAAAGATGTCTATTGGTAACAACATAATAAAAGGCTACGGCGTGATCTATAAGGGTGAGAAAACAACCCAATTCCCCTATTGAGTCCACACAATGTCAATCACTTAGTTAGACATCTTCAAAGATGTGTTGTTAGCATATTTTCTTAAGACTCGATCACATTAAGAGAATAATCTCTAGCTAAACTTATAGTAACGACACTTTAAGTTTACACGAGACAGACACAAATACTCAAACTATCATATAATATAAAGTGTCAATTCTATTCACCCAACAACTTCTTACTACCACCTTGCACCTACTTCATCAAATCTCATCTCAAATCTCATCCCCAACTTTGATTTCTCAACTAAGGCTATTCATAAACCCTTAGTCAAAGGATCACCTATCTTATCTTTGGATCCCACAAAATGACTTTAATCCTCCTTAAATGTGTCTTCCTTGTTTTTTTGTTGTACTTGTAACTACTAATCTTACCAATTGTTCGGAGTGAACTCAAATCCGACACGATCCAAATCGAACTCTCGAGTCCTCGCTCGGACAAACTACATACACAATTAGAAATCCACCTGAATCCTCCTTGATCGCATAGGGAGCAGAGAAAGACGGCTTGAGGTGATGGGAACTTGATGGCTCTTCTAAATCGATCGCGCCGCCTTCATCCCCCGGCATCCTCCGCGTTCGATAGGCTACGAACCGGTCACCGCCGTGTGCTTTCTGCTCGTGCTGTACGATGGACCGGGACGGTCGGCAGATCGTCTATCGATTTGCCATCAAGATCGGCGCCGATCAACACAGAGATCTGTGAGATTCCAAGGACGCGGTAGCCTTGCCTCTAGGAGAGAGCGAGAGAACAGCCGACGATGACGCAAAGGCGGAGTGATTCTCACCGATGGAAAACTTCCTCTCATTCTCAAACGAGTAAGAAATAGATTGAAAATCACGCATAGGTTCTCATACGAGTAAGAAATATATTGAAAATCACGCATAGGTTCTCATACGAGTAAGAAATAGATTGAAAATCACGCAAAGTACTAAACGCAGGGGGGAATAGAGAGAGGGGGAAACGAACGGAAAAGTAAAAAGAATACTTCCCGAGGAGAGGGAGCGACGTGAAGGCAATAAAGATAGACGCAGAAAAAAGAAAGGCATCGCTCTGAGACGAGGCAACGGACGAAAATCGGGCTCCGACGATGCCAGCCATTGCATTCTGAGTCGCCGGAGGCAGGAGGAAGACGAACAGCGTTGCCGTCCCGTCAAGTAACTCCGGAGACTTCCACTGTGTCTTTCCCGCCAAACGGGAGAGGGTTTAACGCCTTCGTAGCGGTAAGGATACGCTTCGTCCTTGCGAGCGCCCGCGATCGTGTCGTCCACTTCGTGTCAATCGAAGGCGTTCTTCTTCTTTTCTCCAGTCGTGGGTTGGCAATATTGACCCCACCTGAATGGCCCGACCTGAATGGGACTTGGAATACCCGATCTAATCAGATTTGATTCGGGTTTGGGAATAACATGCTAGAATCTGTACTTAACCGACCCGTACTCGATATATATAATACATGTATATATATATAGAGAGAGAAAGAGCTTTAAATAAATAATATTTTACCATGCACAGTTTTGTATAAAATATTTTTATTGTTCAATGTTTGATATCATAAGTATAACGATAC
The DNA here is from genome assembly GCA_036023115.1 of Brasenia schreberi. Classification (NCBI taxonomy): domain Eukaryota; kingdom Viridiplantae; phylum Streptophyta; class Magnoliopsida; order Nymphaeales; family Cabombaceae; genus Brasenia; species Brasenia schreberi. The sequence goes on along the minus strand of JAYKKT010000088.1, from coordinate 822,253 downwards.
TTTTAACTTAAATCTTCATTGTTGATCTCAAACATTAAATAATTGAGGTATTTATACAAGAATAAAAATATATATTGAAAGATGTTATGCATCTAAAACTCCTTTTGTATATAGACATACACATACATATTGAGATCCTATTTTGTCTTGTATAGTTTGTTTATTTAAAAAGAAAAAAGAGAGAACTTGAACCCGTACTCACTCCGTTAAGGCTTGAATCTGGACCCAGTGACTCTCTCATTTCATGATAATTCCGCTAAGACCAGCCTTGATCTCAATAATGCATGCTGCCACTCTTGATCAAACAACTCGTTTGCATACTACCATTTTGTTTGATAGTTGCAACCACTATCTTTACAAACCATTTACCCACATTATCACCATGTATTGAATTCAAATTTATGATGCAGGCTGGTTCAAGAACGATACTAGCAGCATTATCATGAAAGCAGAGCCAGTTTTAAGTTCATAAGATATGGGCTAACCTTGACATGACCAGTTCAAACAACAACTAAACTATCCTTCGAACCGGAAAACCAGCTGAACCGAGAACTCTCTTCTTAAACATGGCTAGTTCAGAACCAGTCTAGTGGTTCAAACCAGAACCGAACCGATCCCAAAACCGTCGAAAACTGAGAACTTCCCGATTCGGCTGCGGTTAATAGGTTTCGAGAACTGAAACCAACGGTTCCAAACCTTACTTCATTTTAAAGCTCAGCCTATCACAAAGGCCTTAGCTCAACAATAGTGAGTGACGTTTAGGTTGAAGTAAGTATGAAGTTTGATTCCTGGGGGAGTGATTTTATTGCGTGTGTTCTCTTGTTCTTCAAACAAAACAGCTTTAAATAGGCTTGTGAAGTCTATTTGAAGAAGAAAGCTAGCGTAGCTCAATGGCTACCTCGTCGAAGCCTGGTGGGGAGTTCGACTTCCTCTGAACTTTTTTTTAGCATTGCTAAGCTAAGAAAAAAAATTCAAAACGGTTTCAATGGTTTTAGAATATTGGAACCTAAACTGTTCCGAAATCGCTGGTTTCAAAACCATAATTGGTTTTGGGTTGGTTTGATTACGGTTTTAGGTTTCAATTAAACCGAAACTGGTAGTTTGAAACTGTTGGTTTCGAGTGTCTAACACTCCTCTCTCGGTTTGATTATGATTTTCTTTTCGAAAATCAGATCAGAACCGTAACTGAAACCGATTCGGTAAGGGATGGTTCTGAACCGTCGCGATTCCCAATAACGGAACCGCCAAGTCTCACAGCTCATCGCCCTTGGACCTGCTTGGCGTCTCCACTAGCGTATAGCGGCCACGGATGTTTCAAATTTCAGAAAATAAAGAGCATGAGCCAATAAGCTTGCGCTCTATCAGTGTTTGCTGGCTGTTAACCGGTTGTCAATGGATCAGCAACTAGACAGCACCGAATTAAGTTTTATCAATAATTTTTACATTAAAAACCAAAAATATTGGGGTCATCTCTCTCTCTCTCTCTCTCTCTCTCTCTCTATATATATATATATATATATATATATATATATATATATATATATATATATATATATATATATATATATATATATATATATATATATATAAAGAGAGAGGAGGGGAGAATTCTCTCTTTTTGAAACCAGAACCAATCTTGTGACCGGTGGTCTCGAACCATGCAGAGCTGCCAAGTCCTGTCACCAGAATTTTTTAATATTAGAAAACAACAACAACAACAACAACTAAGCCTTTTCTCATACTAGATGGGGTTGGTTACATGGATTCTTTGTTTCCACATATCCTTATCGTGTGCCATGTTAGCAGATAACTCACAATAAGCTAGATCATTTTTTATTGTTTCTTTCCAACACTTTTGTGGTTGTTCTCTACCTTTTTTAATACTTTTTAAATTTAGTTTTTCTAACCTTCTTAGAAATTCTTCTTTTGATCCTCTTTCTATATGTCCAAACCATCTTAAATGATATTCTCTCATTTTATCCTCTATTGGTGTCACTCCTAATTTGTTTCTAATAACCTCATTATGTATACAGTCTTTTCTTGTGTGACCACTCATCTATCTCAACATCTTTATTTTTGTCACAGACATCTTTTGTACATGTTGATGATTAACTGCCCAACACTCAGAACCATAAAACATGGCATGCCTAATTGTTGCTCTATAATATTTACCTTTTAACTTTAATGGTATCTTCTTATCACAAAGAATACCTGATGCTCCTCTCCATTTTAACCAACCAGCATTAATTCTATGCGTAACATCTCCATCAATTCTTCCATCACTTTGAAAAATTGACCCTAGGTATTTAAAACTTTCCTTTTGAGGGATGCAATGTGTGCCAATTTTAATTTCTATGTCCTCTGAGGTAACCAAATGATCAAACTTACATTTCATATATTCTGTCTTTGTTCTACTAAGTGGGAGGCCTTTGCTTTCTAATGTTTCTCTCCATAGTTCTAATTTTCTATTTACTTTTTCCTTAGACACCTCCACTAATACAATGTCATTTGCAAATAAAATACACCAAGGTACTTCATCTTGAATATGTTTTGTTAACTCATCTATCACCATTATAAATAAGTATGGACTTAAAGTTGATCCTTGATGTAACCCAATATTAACTTCAAAGAAGTCCGTCATTCCTTCATGTGTCCTCACACATGTTTTTGCACCATCATACATGTCTCTTATAAGGTTAATGTATGTCAATGGGATACCTATTTTTTCCAAAGTTATCCAAAGAACCTCTCTCGGTACCCTATCATAAGCTTTTTCTAGATCAATAAATATCATGTAAAGGTTTTTCTTTTTTGCTCTAAAATGTTTCATAAGACGTCTCAAAAGGTGAATCGCTTCAATAGTAGATCTGCCTGGTATGAATCCAAATTGGTTCTCTATTGTACTTGATACTTGTCTTAACCTACGCTCGATAATTCTTTCCAATAATTTTATAGTATGGCTCATTAGCTTGATACCTCGATAATTCGCATAATTTTGAAAGTCTCCCTTGTTCTTATATATGGGTATAAGTGTACTTGCTCTCCATTCTTCGGGCATCTTTTGGTTTTTCCATATTTCATTAAATAGTCTTGTGAGCCAAGTGATTCCTATGTCTCCTAGTATTTTTCAAACTTTTATAGGAATATTATCTGGTCCTACCGATTTACCACTCTTCATATGTTTAAGAGCCTCTTTGACTTTATTCTTTTGAATACGTCGGTAGAAATTGTAGTTTATATACTTTTTTGATTTAGCTAACTTTCCTAAGCTAATACTAACATCTTTATTTTCATTAAAAAGCTTATAAAAATAGTTTTTTCATCTATTTCTTATATCGTCATTTGCCACTAGAATTTTTTCATCCTCGTCTTTGATGCATCTAGCATAATTAAGATCTTTAGTTTTCTTATCTCTAGCCCTAGCTATCTTAAAAATATTCTTTCACCCTCTTTTGAGTTTAGTTTTTTAGATAAATCCTCCCAAATTTTAACTTTTGCTTCACTCACGGCCTTTTTTTGTTTTCTTTTTTGTTTTCTTATAAGCCTCTAAAGTTTCATTAGTTTTCTTAGCATAATGTAATTTGTAGCATGCCCTCTTTGCCTTGATTTTATTTTACACTACTTCACTCCACCACCAAGCTTTTTTTTGTATCGGTACACCTCCTTTAGATACACCTAACACATCTTTCGCCACTTTCCTAATATGTATAGCCATATTCTTCCACATATCACAGGGTGTACAAACATAATTCCAAACATCTCCTTGAAGGACTTTCTATTTAAATATATCTTCTTTCTCGCTTTTGAGGTTCCACCATTTAATCCAAATAGCTCGATACACTCTTTTCTTCTTTGTCCATTTTTTATTTGTAAATCCATAACTAAAAGTCGATGTTGGGTGGTTAAGCTTTCTCCTGGAATTACCTTGGAATCTATACAACACGCTCTATCTTTTTTTCTACAAATAAAGTAATCAATTTGTGTTTATGATAAGCCACTCTTATAAGTAATTAAATATTCATCTCATTTTTTGAAGATTGTATTGACTATAAAGAGATCAAATGCCATAGCAAAATTTAAAATCTCCATACCTTCCTCATTTATATCCCCAAAACCAAAGTTTCCATGAATACCTTGATATCCTAATGCCTCTTTACCGACATGTCCATTTAAGTCTCCTCCTAAACAAATCATCTCCCTTTGTGGAATCTTTTGAATCACCTTATCTAACTCTTCTCAAAAAGTTGTCTTTATAATATCTTCTAGTCCTACTTGGGGTGCGTAAGCACAAACTACATTCAAAGCCTTTGCTCCTAACACTAATTTCAACGTTATGATTCGGTCACCATATTGTTGTATGTCTAATACACTATCCTTTAAATCTTTATTTATGATAATACCAACTCCGTTTCGAGCCTTTTCTTTACTTGAGTACCATAATTTAAAACCTTTATCCTCTATCTCCTTTGCTTTTTCTCTAACCCATTTTGTCTTTTGTAAACATAGAATAAGAATTTTTCTTCGAATCATAGTATCTACCACCTCCATTAGCTTACCGGATAATGTTCTGATATTCCAAGAACCAATACGAATCTTATTATCTAGGACTAGCTTCCTTACCCTCCGCATCCGTTCATAATCAAAATGCAGAGACCCTCTCTGAAAATTATTCACTATATTCGGGCGGCAATGTAGCGGGACTAACTTCTTTACCCACACTCGTCCATGATGTGGGAGTCCTCTCTGCAATGGATTAACTACATTCGGGCGAAAATGTAGTGGCATTTGCTTACTTATTACTGCATTTGGGCTCTACAGCACGTCGCTAGGCGAGGACGCCTCAAAGCAATTCTCATAATTTTTATAATCCATGATATAAAAATCCGACGAAGTTTTATGCTGACTGTTGAAAGCCTAACACAACCCTCCTCCTTTATTCGGGCTGAGGACCGACAATGCAAGGGTGATCCCTTACATGGGCGGAGTTTCATATTAGAAAACAAAAAAACGTAAAATTATTTGTAAATTATATAAAATATTAAAAAAAACAAAAAAACTGTTGTCTGCAAACAAATAAAAGTGGAACCAGCCCAAAACTGACTCTGTCTAAGCTGGCCTTAATTGGAAGATGGACAGGATCCGCTGTCAAACAAGGAACAAATCACATCCAAGTCGACCTAAGTTCCTCAGTAGAGGCTCATTGTGAAATATATAATTGAAACGCACTGTTTTGGGCATAACAGGCGACAAAGATGGGCTCGCCTTTCGAGACAGTGGGGTAAAGCTCTCTCAATGCTGATTTTCTCCGTTCACAAGATTCGAATTAGAAACCTTCCGTAAGAAAAACAAGCGTCGAACCACATTAGTTTTTAAAGATCTCATTTTTATTCAATGATTGCAGTATTGTGGCACCAAAAACTTATTTTCATACAAGGTGCAAGATTGTGATTTCAATCAATCATGGTTTGTCCTCCTGTCCATTGAGGTGCATGAAGACATTCGTCCCGGGCCACTCATGGATGACACAGTAATAGATCTGTGCTATATTGTAGGTGAAGCTGGTGTGAGCTCGGGAAATAAGGACAGTTTAGCCCGTGGACCTCGGGCTTAGCCCACTGTTTCAACCGTGGTTTAGACCTTTTTAGTTGATGGAATCCGGATCATTAAATAAGAGCCTTTTTATAAATTATATAAATAGAATTTTTGCCCACAAAAATGACTATATATATATATATATATATATATATATATATATATATATATATATATATATATATATATATATATATATATATAGAGAGAGAGAGAGAGAGAGAGAGAGAGGAGATGGCTTGTTGTGATCCTACATTGAATCACAATTAAAGTCTGTCACTACACATTAAAGAGAAGCAAACTAACTAATTAATCCCAGCTTCCATCAAATTATTCTGTGAGAACAATTTGCAGAAATTAATTAGCTCGAAATAAATATGTAAATGTAGCCTTGAAGAATAAATCATTAGGCTGCTTTAGATGGAGAAATATTTCATTTGGTACTTGTAGAATGAAAATGTAATGTTAAACATGGAAAGAAACAAAACCCTTGTGGGTAGATAAGTTCGGTTCCGGTTTGCATCAAATTGGAATTGAACCATCTCAAAACCGGTTCCAGTTTAAGAACCACCCCAACTCGGTTCCAATATCAGAATCGTTCAAGAACCATCAAATTTTTTCTTAATTTTATAATGTTGTGTATGTGACACAGTGTTTGAAAAAATTAAATTTTATAATGCTTTTTTTGAATTAGGAGGGTTTAAAGTACAAAGGCAATGCAGTCATCTTGTGGGAGTCGAACTCCTCACCAGAGTCCTACCACCATTAAGCTAATCACGTGTTTGTGTTAAGCGTATATCTAAATTTACACGGTTTGAAACCATCAGTTCTAAGCCGATTTCAGAAAATAACAAGGAGATGCGAGATCCTTGGTTTCAATTACCGTTCTAGAGGCAGTTTGGCCGATTCTATAAACGGTTCAGTTCCAGTTCAAACCGTCGAGCCAGTTCCGAACCGATCATGTCTACTTGTGGGGTTAGCGGCTTAGCCATCGGCCGTGGCTTATTGTATTTCTGTTCCTGTTCTTGATGAAAGAATTCCAATCGTCTCTGTGTGTTTGTGTGTGCTTGTGTATCTATTTATGTGTGTGTGCGTGCCTACAGGAAGAAAGTATAAATACAGAAGAAAATTGCGACAACCTTTAGAACACCCGAAACATTCCATTAATCATTTAAACAGATCGATGCTCAGACTGGTAATATTCTGCTGGATTACAGGCATGGGTATTGTACATTAAGATAACTAAATTATTCAACTCACCAAAGAGGAAGACAAAGCCATAAAACACCAATACCATTTGCATATATATGTAAATGTTTACGGAGATAAATGTAAACACTTATTATTCAAACATCACCAAAGAGCATATACGAAGACCACACTGGAATCACAGTGAACACTGCATGAAGTAGCTAGAGACTAACAGATTGAGGAAGCATGAAGAGAGATGATCTAGGCGCAGACGTAGCCGGCGGGGACCTTGCAACCGCAGGTGTTGGCGAGCAAGCTGAGCTTGACGTCAAGATTGATATGGATGCCCAAAACGTCGGCCTTGACGATGGTGCAGAGGCAAGCAGCTGCCTCGAGATCTACCAGGCCACTGATGAGCGGGCAGCAAGCGGACCCACTTGGTGGGTGGCCGATGACAAGGTTCAGGAGCCCGTGCAGCAAGTCGACACACACGCCCAGCTTGAGAGCATCAATCGGGCAGTGTGGGTTCGCCGGGTAGTGAGGGGTGGGCGGCTTGTAGACAGGTGGCTTGTACACCGGAGGCTTGGGGGTTGGTGGCTTGTAGACAGGCGGGTTGCCGCCACACTCAGGGTAGCAAGCAGAGGCAAAGAAGATCTGCTGCATCACGACTATTGATATCAAAAGAGACGAAATCGCAGCCTTAGATGCCATCTCTCTCTCTCAAGGATATTAACTTGCTGCTTGCTCCTGTGGTGGTGTTATTAGTAGGAAGAAGGTGAAGGGGATTATATAGGAATAGGGAACGGTGGTTGGCGTACGTGGGATGGAATAAAAGGTTATACGTGTGGGAATAGGCGGCAGGCCGCAGCTGGCAAACGAGGAGACCAGCCATAGCTTTTGGAGGTTTCTCATGGATTGGTGGCAGCACGGCAGCTCTGAACTGTTTGTTTTTCATCCACTTGCAACCTTCTTTCCTCTCACTCACTCTCACACACACACACACAATTTTATACGTGCCAATCTCTCTCTCTCTCTCACGTAAATATGTGTGTGAATGATCGTGTCACTCTCTCTCGCAGCCTCCTTACCATATTCATCGGGCTCTCGTTACAAGAGGGTGAGAGACTCTAGACATTTCAGTTAAATCGGAACCAATGGTTTTAAACTACTCTTTTTTGTAGCCATTGATTTTATTTTAGATATGGAATCGATAATTTTATAAAAATAAATTTAAATTTAAAAATTTTAAGAAAATATTAGAACCAACGGTTTAAAACCATTAGTTGTGGTTTGGATCCAATTCGAGTCATGAAAATAGTGAAATCGGATTGAGTGAGTCCCAGTTCCGACTTTACTGATTTCGGGTCCAATCGGTTCTTGACCCAACCCGGTTCTTATTGAAATCGCTATGTCGATTAGGAACCAATTATGTCTAAAAGACCCGATATATATGTTTTTGATTGAACATGAATATAATAACATTATTTTTTATATATTTTAAATTATTATGTTCTTACTTACAAAATCCCATAACCCTAATTTCTATTCACATTTCTTTTATAATCCCCAAAATATCGGTAAGAAATAACTAAGAAAGAAACTTTCTAATAACCGGACCATCTGCGACCAACACATATTGCTAGTTTTCGTGTCTCAATGCAAACTTTTACATCAACACAGTTGGAACCTATTAATATAATATCCAAGTCTTGAATATACCCTACAAGTTCTCTTTGTTTTTATTTTACTCTTTAGAAAATTGACAAAATAAATTTTTTATAAATTTTTTTATAATTTTTGACTAAGAAAGAAAGAAGATCAAAAGAAGAATCAGTAAGGAGGTTAGGAAAACTAAATTTGGAAAGTATTAAAAGAGGTAGAGGACGACCACAAAAGTGTTGAAAAGAAACAATAAAGAATGATCTAGCTTATTGTGAGTTAATTGCTAACATGGTACATGATAGGGATATGTGGAAACAAAGAATCCATGTAGCCGACCCCATCTAGTATGAGAAAAGGCTTAGTTGTTGTTGAGCGAAGCCTCAAAATCGAGTTTGTTAGGTACATCCTCTATAAGGAGAGCAACTCGCCAAATTTCACATGAAGACAATGGTGATATCAAGCTGGGAAGAGAGAATCAAGATGAGCCCAATGACTTTGATCAACCGGAGCTATGGTGGACCCAATTACATCCAACAGTTCCCATTAAGATATAGATACGTAATCTACACATCTTTTTCAATGGCCATCAACATGGAGCATGCAAACAAGATGCCTCATGTCTTGTACTCCATGCAGCCAACCACGGAAACAAAAAAATTCTCACTGTTCACACTCACAATAGTTTTCCGTCGACATACCTCCGCGCGTGGATGCATGCACACACAGAGTTTGAAAATATAATTTCTTCATATGAGAAATTTCTTTTTCTAGTTTATATTATTTTTTCTAGCAAAGCATTTGGTTTGTATAAATAACAACTGAGTTCTTTTCTCCTACTAGATGGAATCAATTACATAAATTCTTTTGTTTTCATAGAGTGGGATCATATGTCATGCTAAAAGTTAACTAAAAATAAGTTAAATCATTTTGTATTTTTTTTAATATTTTTGTACTCTTCTTCAATATTTTTATAGGGAGGACCAACAAGGATAAACAAACCATTGGTCTTTCTCTTTTTTATTTAAATTTTCACAATTCATACCGTTTTATCGAAGCTTTCTTTGGTCGTCTATGTACTCAAACTATTTTAAATGATTTTCCTTCAATTTTATCATCCAATAAATAAAAAAAGCAAATGTCAATGAAACCAAATGCAAAATTCAGTTTCTCTTTTGGAATGAAATTTTGTAGATGAAAAAAAGTAAATGCTGTGTAACTTATAAGTAAATTCAGTAGTGTTTGTCAAGTAAAGTTGAAGAATCTCTCTTTATATACAGAGAGAGAGAGAGAGAGAGAAAAGGAGAGCCTAGGATAGGCTAGCAACTCTAAATAAATCTTGTTTGATGATAGATTATTAATATTTTAATATGTAAAGTAAAAAAAGTATGTTTACTTTTTTAGGTACACTTTATTAATGTGAGTATTTTAGTTTTTAAATTTTAAAAATGAATGATTGAGGTTTTTTTAAATTTGTTGTCTCTCTTTCTATATATATATATATATATTTGCATGTCCACGCAGAACCCGTTTTTGGATTCCCACAATAATCAGCCTTTTCCTTTGAAGGGAAAATAAGTAGAGGCTCATGGCCCACCGTGTACTGTGGGCATCGCATCAATCACGGCCCTATCTCGCACTTGACTGCATCGCAGAGATTGTAGTCTTGCATTGCGAGCATCTCATACGTGACCCCCCTCCTGCACTCCATCACTCCAACTCTAATGCCTCTCTGTCCTCCGTCTTCTTCTTGTTGTTTTTCCTGAAAGGGCCTGCCCGTCATCCTCATCTTCCTGTCCATGGCTGGCATATTGCACATCAATCACGTTGATGTCCAACACGCTGAATCTGTTATTTTACCGAAAGAAAGAGAAAATTCTAATTCAAATATATATATATATATATATATATATATATATATATATATATATATATATATATATATATATATACACTTTTAAGTGTACTTAGTTTATATATATACTTTTATTTTTAATTCAAATTTCAATCACTCGTCTTTCAAAATGAATGTGGTTTAGTTGGATGGTTATATATATATTAAGATACTCTAAGAGTATATATTTTAATCATTTAATTATTTTTGATGAATGATTATATAAACTTTTAGACAATCAAGAAATTAGGATCCTTAATTAACATCATAAAAGTTTGAATAGGTTAAAAATTTAACACCTTGTGATCCAAGCCTAAGACAGAAGATGCAAAAGAGAGAGAGGATTCTCATGGGGCGTGTGCATCATACCCAAGTCGGAGTCATTCTAAGGGAGACTGAAAGAGGAGCGTGGTCAAAGCATAAAACCATTTTCTTTTCTAAAATCACGGGGCAGGGATTGCCATGGCCCCCGTGTGGCTACCCCACCGCTGCTCTCAAGGGATCGTAGCGGATTTTGGTACATAATCTTATATGACTGTTTTTTTCTTTGAATTTTTAAGATCAATTTGAATCACTTTGCATTTAATGTACTCATGCGAGTATAAAAGTACAATCATTAAATCTCTACAACTCATAACAAAGATTGATCGGTAAAAATATTAATGTAAAATTATAGCATTATCCAGTTAAGACTCTCTCTATATATATAATATAAATATAAAGAGAAAGAGGAGACAGAAATCATGATAAATGCACACTTATTTGTGTTCAAATATGGTGAAAGACTTCAAAAGTTTGTTACGTAAAACCAAGGGTTGAATTTTGAATTAAAAACAACAAAAATTTTTAAGAGTGCATTTAATACACTTCTATTATTTTACTTTTTACTTGAAAATCCCAATGATACCGAGGTTGAATCAAGAACGTGTGCATGAACTATGTTCTCTCTCCCTTTTCACACACACACACACACACACACACATATATATATATATATATCTTTCAAAATGAATTGGACCATTCGATTTTTTTTTTTTGAACAAGCCTCATCTGGCAACCGGTATTTACCGTTCCCGATTATCACTGTGCTAAACTCAGCATACAGTGGGCAAATAATTCTTGTGGATTTTGGTGACGATTCATTTTTGGCAGTAAGAAATATATGCAACAAGCCTCTCGCTCTAAGATAACAATTGACCCCCTCAGTGTTCACCAATTCTGAACGAGTTAGTAGAATAATTTCCTTTGCAACTGCATCTACAGCCACCTTTTATATAGCCCCGATCAAGAAAAACTTAATGCTACGTAGTACTTTGATTGGTGCCCCCAAGGTGCTGGACCCGATGCAGATCCAGGTCGGTCTGGGTCCAGGTCCCATGGTATTGGGTCTCCCATGATGAAACCCAGTGGCAGATCTACATAGACGTTCAATCCGAAATTTCAAAAATCAACTTAAAAGTCTATAGCCCATGGTGGAATCCATGAGCTATAATACATAGTTCGCCCCACCCGAAACCCGTCAAGACACTATTTGCCCCACTCCAAAAGAGTTTTTAGATCTGCCACCAACGAAACCATATCCAGATCCTACGAGAGAAACACAAACCATATCAAGATTAGTGATGGATGGTAGTGGGGTGGAATGGTTTTTCGCCCCACCTGCACCCGCCCCACACTAAAAAAAACTTATTAGACCCCGCATTGCCCCGATTATACCCATAAACAGTCATTTTCTTTTAAAAGTCGATTGATATCATATTTTGCATAAAACATAAAATTTACTTTATGACATTTCAAATTATGCAATTAGAAGTGATTATATATATGTATATACATACATATATATATATTATACTTATGCATGCAAAATACATACTTAGTATATATATACATATAAATTCTGGTTTTCCTGAAACCAAAAACAGAGATAGGAACTGTATTGGTTCTGATTTGAGGCTTAAACCATTAAGAACAAAAAACTAAATAAATAAATCAGTAAATATCATATGTTTTGCATAAAACATGAAATTTACTCTATGATATTTTAAATTAATTCTATAATAGTTCAAAATTTTCAATTACAAGTGATCTTATATATATATATATATATATATATATATATATATATATATATATATATATATATATATATATATATATATATATATATATATGTGTGTGTGTGATACTCATATTTTTACATACACATATACATACATACGTGCGTGCACATACAAGTAGAGTGATTGAATCTTGCCTACCATAAAAGTTATTCACTCATGTTCGATCATTATTTTTTTTAGAGACATAAGTATAAAGATTGGATCTGCTTACTCATATAATAACATTGTCTTCGTCTTTTTCGAAAGAAACCCTTAATTTTGTTTTTAAATTAGACTCATGCAATGAGGGCAGGGTAGATTTACCTTAAAACCCCACCTTCCTTCGCTTGTGGGTCTTTCCTACTTCCTCCAACTTCAGAACCCACCCTATGGGTCCGGCGTTTGGGTACCTGTGAGGTGAGTAGAAATTACCATCTCTAGGGACAATGGATTTCAATACTAAGTTCGATCTGAATCATTTTTCAGTTTGGATTCCAAAACCAGAACTGAAACAAAGCTTTCCCTTACGTCATATTAGAAATGAAATTAAAAAAAAGACCTTGTTTTAACAGTTTGTTTGAAACCTTTCTTTAAGTTCATCTCTTCATGGCAAAGGAAATACAGAGCTTACTGTAACCATCTTCCTCGTAGAGACCAAATTTGATGAAATCGGATTTCTCGTCCATTTTCCGGCGTCTTCTCATCTCCCCATATGTCGATACTGAATCGCTAATGGATCTTGTCAAGATCCTACTTTAATTAAACACTGGTAAATGGGCTCAGTCCACCGGATGCTGCCCGAATTTTATCCCGTTGAGCATTATTTAGTTAAAACCAAATAATTGAACTGAACTTAACTGAAATTTCTGGTCCGATTTGATTCTTTCGGATTCGGTTTCAGTTTACAATTTCGTGAAAATTAGACTTCCTGGAGTTGAAAACTGAATAACCAAATTCATAGTATGAATAAGTATTATGATTACAATTCAAGGTTGTTGTCTACCTCTCACATGATCTATTTATATTTACGGACTCTAAATGAATTAAGAGATGATAAATCCCATCGTTTTGAACATGTATGCTTTAATAATGTGAATCCTTATTATTGGATATGCTTCAATGATTTTGTGGTTAGAAAATTATAATTGCTAATTCTAACACTCAATATGTAATTGTAATTGTCAGTATAATTATATAAGAGAGAGAATAGTTCATGTGCACATTGCTTAAACATTTTCTAGAATCTCAAACTAAATTTTAAAAATAAAAGGTATGTTAGTACTTTTTGAAGGTGTAATAAATATACTTAATACTATTCACTTTTTCACTTAGAGATTTTTAAGTATATTAGAATATGGGTTGATACACATATGAATTAATTTCTCTCTCTCTCTCTCTCTCTCTAATATATATATATATATATATATATATATATATATATATATATATATATATATATATATATATATATATATATATATATATATATATATATATATACCCGGCCCATTAACATCTCTACGACATTCTGGAGACATCCTAAGTTCCTAACTATTGACATCCATATCGATCCTCGCACAAGGGGCAACCGGAGATCCGATATCTTGAAATCCATATTCGAACCTTGCGCATGGGCAACTGCATCTCTCTCTCTCTCTCTCGGCGACTCGCGATACAGCCTGCTTTTAACGTAAATTTTACTCGCTTGGAGTGCTTCCGTGCAATGGAGAAAGAGGCTTTCTTGTGAAGAATCGGTGGGAGGGGATCCAGATAAAGGATAGTTTGGAGTGAAGAATCTGTATTTGTGCATATATTATATGTTTGTGATCGGTAAGATTGAAGCGACGAGATGGGTTTCATCAGGAGCAGCTTCTCGTTCTTGCTGGGCACTGCCTGCGGCATCTACATTGCTCAAAATTACGACGTCCCCAACATCAAAAAAGTCTTCAATATGGGCGTCCTGATGGCGAAACACATTGAAGAGAGCTACCGGAAGCCCAAGAAGAAGGGCGATGATTAATGACTTCTCCGTTGATTCTGAGGTTTCCTTTCGATTTTATGATTTGGGGTTTTCGTGTTCTCTGTGCCACTTTCCCCTTTTGGATCAGATGGATTTGCGATGAACAGTTTAGGGTAGTGGGAGAGAGAATCTTAGGGCTACCCCTTTCGAATTTCTGTATTCATGACACTTGAACGATCGTTAATTTATATAATGGGAGCTTCAAATGCTCGAATTCACAATACCTTGCTGTATTCTGATTGCAGTAATTTTGGTTTCCATGGTCTGATTTGTCTGTTTCTCCTCTTTTCTTGTTTACGCTACCAGGTTCAGAATATATGAATAGTCTATAAATTGAAACGACTAGCTTCGTGTTATTCGTTGTTGAATATTGGTACTAATCGTTTTGGTCGGAAACCATCTTCCTACGTATTGTTATATAAGAAATTGAGTGCAGTTACATGGAGTCTCTGTGGAAATTCATTGTTGTGTATGGGTGTATAGGGCTGAACAGACAAATACACATAGAGGGGATGATCTTGACAATAGAACAGAGGAAGCGACTGTTAAGTTGGTCAGGATAGTACTTACTTATTGAGTGTGTGTGTGTGTGTGTTTAAGTTCTCAATAATTTACTTGAGAAGGGGAACCCTTGAATCTAAGTATTCTCAGTAATTCGGCTTATATTCTATGTACTAAACAGTTTATCTTTCATCTATGAATTTTGGCAGAAGTTCGTTCATTGAATCTAGCATTTTCTTTTTTCTATCTACTAGAGGGATATGAATTTTCACTCAAGGAGGTGAAAGTCTAAATAGAAAGTTCGCAGGGTTGAAATTAACTGTCGTTGTCAAAATTAAAACCCTAGTGTAAAAATTTAGAAGGTATACCTTAGTTCTCGTTCCCTCCAATTCGCTTCAGCTGAAGCTCACCCTTAGCGTTGGTTGTCAGCTGTGGCATAACGATATTTCAGTCAAAAGCCAATGCAGTTACCCGTGCGTCCAGAGTTGAATATTTAGAATAACATCATTTTCCCCCTGTTCCACAGAGCTTAGGAGGTCATCTTATATTTGAATGTGTTCTTAAATGTTGGATCATTACCTGATACCTGATATACATATATATCTTCATTTTCGTTTAATGTTATAGTACATGGAATTCTGTAGCTGTATGAATCCTATGCGTATCTGTTCCTTAGGAAAATATATCTAACAGTCAGAAACAGACATTTTTTACCAGGGGTCACCTTTCACATTCAAGCACATGCAATCAAGTTCTTAAGTGATGATTGAGTTGGTTCACTGTAGTTGTAGTTTAGCCTTACCATAGTGTGTAAATTGTAAAAGTTCCTGTACTTATTTGGTCAAAGTGAACTTGCTAACTGGGGTGACAGTTCATGACTATGAACGTCTGAGGAAAATGCTGATAACTGAATACCACATATTTCTTGTTTTAAGAGCTTTCAACAGGTTCCTTGTTATTCATAGAACTGAGTTGGTAACCAATTTGCAGAAAAGTAGTTCAGATACGTCCAACAGAAGATCATAGAAACCAGCTTGTCTCTTAGGAGTTAGGATCAAATTAGGTGTGGAAACAAGTCAGACAAGGATGACAAAATGAACAATTTCATTCTGTGAGAAGGAAATAAGGTAAGCTAAGTACTGTGGAGCCTTGGCAGGTAAACTTCTTGACCGTAGGCATCAATACCTTATGAGGTTTCACAAAGTTGGACAACAATTTTTAGTGACATGGCTCGGTTCAGCTGATGATGAAGTACTAGATTTATGTGAAAGCACTGCTGTATGACAAATCAGCACATGTGAAAAGGACTTGGTTTGTAACTTTGAATGATTTCATGCTATAAACAATACAGAAGTAAATTGCAGCATCCTTGTAGTGTTCTTTTTGTTTCTTTTGTAAGCTGGACCTAGGCTGACCTTTAAGGTCTTCACCTCCTGTATAGAACTAATGGATATTAAACTAGGCTTTTGAGTTGACCCTTAACCTGGAGTTCTGATGCTGTCACATGGTGTATTATGTTTTTGATGAGGGAAAAACTGTGGAGGAACTTGATAGATGTGTCAGAACCAAGTCTCGTGAATTGCAGAAGGGAGTGGTTGGGCAACAAGTCTACTACTTGAACAGTGAAGATGGAGGGATCTCGTTACGCATTTTCAGGGGTGCGAGAGGCCAAAAACAATGTTCCTCTCTGCTAATTTGTGATGCTCGTAGTTGAAGCTTAATACAAGAAAAGGTTAATTTCAACACCCAAAATGAAGTCTGGGGTTGGCACAAGCATTCCTAGTCATCGTTGTGCTCAATCTTGTAGAAGGCGTAATCTGAAACCAAGTCAAATTGACACTATACTGGCTTCACAGGCCTCCATCAGCTGATCAATATTGACATTTGTTGGGCAAGAACTTGTGCATGGATTCGACCATTATGCAACAAATGACTAAATGACCACTTCTAAGGGCTGCATAAATTCCTTCCTCAGCTTCTTCACCTCTCCCTGTGTCTATGATTATTGTTTACTGTTATACATCATCTACTTCCATGTTTCAGGAGCCTCTTGGACAGAAAACCATTTTCGCCGTCTCTTGGAGAAAACAAAACACTTGTTCCGCGAAAGCAATGCACACAGTGCTGGGGTTGTAAAACAATCTGGTTTCTTCATGCTGCACTTCTAGTTCAGTTTCTATGGCTGTTAGCCATTGCCTCTGACTTGATTATTTGCACTTGACATGCTGCTCTACTAGGGTTTTGTATGGGGGAAGGTGAGTTCTTAGAGTTTGATTGAAGAGTTAATGCTAGTC